>CM077017.1:95390080-95740080 GCA_039090855.1 Macrothele yani | reverse complement strand
AAAACCGTTTGCTTCCACGTTTTTGCTCAAAATCTTGGAAAAAGTTTATATTGCACCTGGCTACCTTAATATTCTGTAATAACACGGAAACCTGATGGATCGAAAGTTACGGAGTCCACGCTGATAATGGCAGCAAGAAATGTATAGCATCCCGATGTTCTTCTGTGGTTTGTAATCCATTGCCAAATAAAAGGAGTGTGGTTTCCTATGAGTTTTTGAGTGGAAAACAATAGCATCATAAAACCCAATTTCTGCAAAGCACAGAAAAGCTTATTCTGTATGGGAATTGGGTCCAATAATAAGCATACGCTCCAGTTGTAATCAACATTACGTAAACCGACAGATGGGCACAAACCATGATCAGTGGCTAAAACTGTAAGTCATAGTACAAAAGGAACCACACTGCTAATCATACGAGCCATTTATCATCCGTAATTGCGCACAACTAAGTATCTAAGTGACAGATGGCAAAAACCTATGTGCGTGCCTCACGCAATAAATCACTCACATCACTGACATCATACGAGCAGTCTCGAGGAACGCTTTTAATTCACCGAATGTCGATACATGAGGACATAAAAGCAGAATACGCTCTAAAAGTTTCCCAGAGAGAATGAAAGGATTTTTGTATCATACAGGCCCAAGCAGAAAGAAAAACTTTTTTTTAATGATCATATTGTTTTTTTGTCCCAGACAAACAATTGATGTCGAAAGTTAAAATAAAAAATGTTTCTCATTTTCAAAAGCATAAGCTTCTTCCGGTTAAATACGTGAAATATCATGTCTTTGAATCATTGGAAGCAGTTCAGCATAGAAAAGGTACCGGTGTCACATGAAATGGCTTCAGTAAATACAATATGACTATGCATATAATTTCTGTCGGTTTTTAAGATGCGTAATCTATACAAATTAACTTCCGTCGTACTAGTGTCCTAGGAATTGTTTGAGGTCAGATTTTGTATTTAAATTGGAAAATATAAATAATTATAAATTAAAGTGCACTGCTGATAACTTTGATAATATGAAATCTGCCATTTCATTTTTGTAAGAAGCTATCAAGTAGTCCATGATCCTTTATGTTTATTTTTGTAAACAATATATACCATTGTAGCGAAAACCTCTGTCACGCCGTAAAACCCAGAAACATCTTAAAAATTTTAATTCTGTGGGATAAATATTGTTCTCTGAAAACGTAGAGAAATAACATTATCGCTGATAACGCAATCAGAAATCTCTAAATTGCCTGTGATTGGTGTTCTTCACATAATATTACTCAGATCAGAAAACTTGAAAATTCAATCGTCCTGGAACGAAAATCCAAAACGCTACTCCGAATTTTCTTTCGAGCATACTGCGAACAAACTGTGTTTACCTCTGACGATGCATATATTTATACTTTAAAACTTTTGTTTGTAACGTATAGCATGGTCGAAAGGAAATCGGGAGATGTGGTTTAGATTCCCGCTCCAGGACGATACAATTTTCAAGTTTTCTGATGTGATCAATGTTGCGTAAAGAACCCTAATTACTGGCAGTTCATAGATGTCTGATTGCTGTAATTAACGATTCAAAAAATATCTGGGTACCACGAAATATTTTTGAAAATTGAGAAGAAGTTTAAGTTAAATTAAGGCAATTAAAATCGTAATGTAAATTATATTTATTTGAACGTGGATCTGAAAAACACAGAACAATGTTAGAAGCTGAGATTCACAACTATGGAATATACATATTTGTGCTTCCGACAGACTCGCTGTAGGATTGAGCTGCTTAAAATATTCGAATTATTTGTCTTTAGTTTTTTATTGTTAAAATGGATTATATAAAGCAAATGGCAATACATTGAGATTACTTCTTTAAATTACACTATGTACAAGGCATGCTTCCAGCTAAATAAAATGGCAGAAAGCATAGTCAAAAAATTTTCAGTGGCTGCCATACACGGAAGTATGTCATTTTCGACACGCTTTTAAGGTATTCGACAGGTAAACCATTTTATATTACTTACATGTTTTTGCCTTTTTCAGTCTCATTCTCTCATGAGAGTGTAGTGGATATTTCCTGGACATTATATGGTGTAAAGAACGTCATCGCGTTTATGGCTAGTAGAATGTGGGCTTGTATTTTTCAGAATTTACCAAGGTTTTCAAGTATAAATACATGCATTTTCAGAGATTCACACAATTTGTTCGCAGGATATCTCCAATGCTGATTCCAGCTATTCTGCAATATCCACTATATTCTATGTAATCTCACTGTCATCAAATAAAGCCTTATTCTGAACTCCCTAAGTCGTCCTTCACATAGGTGAAAACTAAAAAAGTGTGAAATTGTTTTTAATTCTGCGGAGGAAATAGGAAGCACGCATAATGCAGCAACGTCGTTACTCATATCTGCTGCATACCAATGTACAATGGTTGTCTCGAAGAAAACCAGTTATGCGATTGTTTAAGTTAAAAGAAGAACAAACGGCTTTTTCCGTGGAGCACCATTATACTTGCAAAAACGAATGTAAGATAAACTGTGGTTTTTAAAGTATTGTTAAACGCCGCTTATCGTAATGGATACGAAAAGCAAGACTGAAGCTCTGAGGAATTCTTCTGTTAAATTTTGAGTCTGAATTCTCAGGGTCAGGAATATTCTGTGAGGTTTTGTACAAATGTTTCGAGAATTTTTCACAAATATCTTAACATGCGCTAACGAGATGTGCAGAAATACATCACTATTCTCTGAAGTGTGATGAAATAAAATAAGAGAGCCATCAGCAGAGATTATCAGTTTAGAAATGTGAGTTCTCATGTACTACGTTTGATATAAGGCCTTAACGATGCGAAGGATTTCATCCAAGTTTTCCTGATTAAATGTTCTTTAAGTTTCACCCTATGGTACTGTTTGACAAACGAAATGAATTAACGCCACACCATGGTATTGTTTTAAAATAATTTTGGTTTATATACACATATTCAAATAAGGTGCTAACTTTTTGCCAGCGATTAATAATCATAATCCTTCTATTTCACGACTTTTTCTTCAACTTTTGGATTCTGTAAAGCGGATAGCTGTTTTTTACACACTCAAATGAAAATTTCCATCAGAATTCATTCTTTGTTTGGGAATTTCGTAAAAGAATGGCGTCTACAGAATTATGAATCGGCCATCTCGTTGAAGGTGACTCGTGGAATTTTGGAAAGAAATCTTAAAATCCTTCATAGGATGTTCGCATTTCAGAATATGTTTTTATATTTAACGCAAAAGCCATGTGATCAGAATTATAGGTAGAAAGCAAAGACACACCATTTAAAGATATACTTCGGAAAACTAGAATTTTCGATCTGTGAATTTGTTGGCGTAAAACATTTAATATACAAAAACACCGCGTCTAACAGACTTCTTTTTACACAAAAACGTCGAGTAAAAATGCTAAAGCTCAGTGTTTTATGTGTATGTATATACAGGGCGATTCAGCCAAGCGTGTACAAACATCTGAGAGAGATAGGTTGCACAAAGACAAATCTGAATCACATAGCAATGCAGGGTCGGAAACGCCATCTTCATTCGGTAGATGGCGTTGTACGGCCGCGAGACTGCTCATACGTTCTTTCAGGATACCGTCATTTGTAAACCGCCTGCACAGGTAATAGGATGGCTGAGATCATGAAAGCGGAAATCCCTGATATGCCCCTCGCATACGGAGTTGCGGACTGCAACGGACGAGCTGCCGTGCGACTGTACCAAGAACCGTACCCGATGAGACCAGTGTCAAACCACCAAGTGTTTGCACGGCTGCACAAGAGGTTATGAGACACTGGTTCTTTGCAAATGCCTACCACGTGTCGGGAACGATAGGTACGCACTCCTGCCATCGAAGAGAATGTGTTAAATTGTGCAGCAGACACTCCAAGTGCCAGCACACGAGCAATTGCTCATCGGCTCGGTCTGTCCCAATCCATTGTACGGAGTGTTCTACACGAAGACAAATTGCATCCATACCATGTTTAGCTAGTTCAGACACTTAGCCCTGAGGATTAACCTTAGCGCATGGCATCTGCACAATGGTACGTGCAGAAGAGTGCGGCAGAACCCCAATTACCTGCTTCTCTGCTGTTCACAGACGAAGCGTGCTTTACACTGGAAGAGTGTGGCAGAACCCCAATTACCGGCTTCTCTGCTGTTCACAGACGAAGCGTGCTTTACACGGGAAGATTGTTTCAACGCACATAACGCACATGTATGTTTCAATGGAGACCACCGAACCATACAATAGCCATGCTGTACGACCACGTGCAGCACAAAACCATTTTGCTGTTAATGTTTGGGCCGGCATTGTCGGGGACCACATAACTGGCCTATACTTCATGCCTCCTCGTATGGACGGAAGGAGTTACCGGGTATTTCTGGAGGACATCTTTCCAGAGCTATTGAACGAACAACACGTCCCTCAGTCGCTGCTCCAAGCAAAGTGGTTCCAGAACTGTGGGGCTCCCGCCCATTTCAGAAATGACGTTCGTCATCACTTGACATTTGGACATCAGTGGATCGAGCGTGGTGGTCGTGTTTATTGGTCTGCAAGATCGCCGGACTTAACATGCCTTGATTACTTATTCTGGGGTTACATAAAAGGACTGGTGCACGACACCCCTTTTGAAAGTGATGAGGAACTTGTAGCACGTAGCTCTGTTGCTGCTTCGGAAGTCCGAGACACGCCAGGAATTTTCCAAAATGTACGTGATTCCATGTACCGACGATGTCAAGCGTGTGTTACAGCTCATGGTGGCAACTTAGAAAACCTTCTGTAACCTCAATGCATTTCGCAAATGTCTTGTGAGTAAAAAAAAAACTTTTTGTTCTTTTACGTGCTGCTTTTTCATTTCGCGTCCTATCTGTACACTAGCACATGAAGATGGCGTTTCCGACCATGCATTACTACGTGATTCCGATTTATCTTTGTGCAAACTACCCCTCCCAGAAGTTTCTACACGCTTAGTTGAATCATCCTTTATATTTTTTGCACCCATAAATTTACGGATCGGAGCTTCTAGTTTTTCGAAGTACACTTACGCACAATGAAATTTACGCATCAATAATGAAGCATCGGATTGAACTGAGATTTTATGGACGTGATGATACACATGAATGACATACATGATGGCAAAAACAGAGCTGCAGGAGAATTACAGACGGATCTGTGGTACGCAGTCCGTTTTTCTTCAATAGCGTGTCGCACCGCCTCCTGCTGCGATACATGCTGCAATACGGTCCGGCATGGAGGTGAACAAACGCCTGATGTTGTCCTGTGGCAGACTGGTCCTCACGTGTTGTACGATGTGCTCCAAATCCCGGATAGTGCGGCACTTTGGCAGCTGGCATTTCAACGATTCCCACACATGCTCTACAGGGGACATGTCCGGGGAGCGGGCATGCCGTGGAAGTGTCTGGACATGACGTAGGCAGTCTTGGGCCTCCCGAGTTGTGTGCGAGTGGGCATTATCCTGCTGGTATAGCGTACCTGCAATCCTGTCCGGGAATGGAGGTTCAAAGGAATTTTTACTGGTACTGCAGCTGCATGAAAATAATATTTCAAATGAAAAACAAAATAACATGGTCAAGGACTAATCAAGGTTTAGGAATATTACAAATATTCGTGTTTTACTAAAGCTTGAAAATTTCGTGTTTCACATATGATTCTTTATTTACTTAGGGAAAGTAAGCTTTATCTCTAAGTTCACGTTGGATCGCTAAATCGTTATGGTGTCATTACAATAAATGGGACCACTTCTAAAGACATGAAAGTGAAATTTTGCTTTGACAGTAAGTGTGACGATCAACTGACCTCCATTGCCAATTTCCATTATCGTCGTCCATCAACTCATCGAAGTCTCTTCTCGCGTTTAATACTAACTGAATGCGAAATTGGCCAAATATTTGTTTTTTCGTATACATTTTTAGTAAAACGAATTCTAATATGCCGCACGAAGATTTTGATTTTAATGCACATGTATATTGATGTCACCCATTTACCTTTTGTACACATTTCCCTTCTCAGAAAAATGTGTATTCATCTCATTGACACGCACCATAACGGCTAACTAGGAAATTGCAAAAGTATGGGCATTATTTTCGTGACTGATGCGATAGCATAGTTATCATTGAAATACGATTTATTTTAAGGAGGGTACGATACCCACAGCATAACGGCTAACTAGGAAATTGCAAAAAAGAATGCGCATTATTTTCGTGACTGATGCGACAGTATATTTATCACTGAAATACGATTTATTTTAAGGAGGGTACGTTATGCAGCCTCCTCAAAATGTCTGCGTGATTTATTGTAAAGTAGAATTGGTAAAAAGAGGTCATGAACTAACTTTCATGGAATACAAAATAAGCAGTTAATAAATGAGATAACCGGTTCAAAAAGAAACTCCACCATGAGTTTGAATCCCACGTTAAGTTCTTGAAATATGGATTTGTATTAAGTTCTGATGAATATAGGGTCCACGTATTCGAATTTATCACTTGTAAAGAGGTGAAACCAATTACCAGATTTGGTTGGAGCGAAACAGTCGATCCATAACGAAAAGCCAAAGGGTAATACCCAACACGTTATGTGGAATATTAAAAGAATGATTAGAAACAGAAATATGACAAATGATGCTAAACTAACACAGTCACATTTTACAAAAGAAATGGATGCCTTGGAGGAGGATTGGGAGTTGAACCCCATAGTCTCGAAATTTTATATGGAATTTAGCGAAGAAGTAATATAAAAAAAAACAGAGACTTCTCCAAATGTAGAGGTCATAATGTTAGACCTGGGGAGAATCAGCTTGACGGTAAAGGCTAGTAGTTCTGAACCTAAATTAGAAATTAGAAAATATGCTTTATAAAGTTAGTTACTAGATTTAGAAGTTCTTATTATCTTTATGGTAATATCTAGTAACATGATATTAATTAGTTTTGAAACAAATGAAAAATTCCATTATATTTGTTTTAAGAGGAATATAGTATAATCTATTTCAGTATTGTAGTAGCTATACTTTATTTTCCAGACTAGTAAACAGTGTTTGTATTTCTTAATGTTGAACTTAATTGCTTAAATAATATTTTAGGAAAATAGGACAGATGTTAAAGAGTACGATAGAGACACCAACTGGTCTTTGACCAATTGGTTTCCTAGGGGAGCGTGCTCTATCCTCAGGTGTTTTCGCTTTGCGTTCATAATCGGCTTCTCGATCCACTTTGGAGCTGGTTTACTTTCAGGTACACAACTGGGAAGTGCCTGCTAGGTTTTGAACTGCCGAGGTGAAAGGTGAATATTGGAAGAAATGGTGTGAGAAATGAAAGTAAATGGTTGAAAGTGTTGAATAATAGAGAATGCAAGACTAAATGAAAATGGATGAATAAATGTGTTACTTAGAATTTTGACTCTGGAGGCCGTTCCATGTGTTGAATGGCTGATTGGGCTTTACTGTGTTTTGTTAAATCTCCTGATATTCGTGATGAAACCAAACCCTACAATTGGTGCTTAATACCCACACACTATGTTTTCAAGATTATATGTACTTATTTAATATTTAATTCGAAAACCAGGTTATATTCAGGAGTAAATATGTGCTCTGAAAAAAACTCACAGATTGTATTCATCACTCGCTTTTTTGTTTCCTTTCACAAAATACACAGCAAAAGGACCTTCACATATATATACCATGTATATTGTATACGTAAATTGTTAAAACTGTAAAATTCTACAATTTTTATATTTTTTTATTCGGAATAGATACGAAAAGCTATTTAACACTAACTTTAAACTAATGTATATTTTGTGTTTGTAATATTTTAAGCTTCTTTGAATTCAGTTTTAGTTGAAATAATAAATATTTACTCTCCAATACACTTTCAAGTTTTTGACTGATCATGAAACGTATTATTCAGCTAGCGTGAATTATTCTACAAACGTGCTCAAATTCAACAAAGTGCAGCAACGTAATTAAGCAAATGATATCATTCCTTACAGGAATATGACTTTTACATGACAAATATTCTGTATCCCAGAATTGATGTAATTAGTTTCTGTATAAGTCAGAGATGAGAAGCAAAATTATAGTCTTTTTTATTGTACCAGCCAGAGTGCTAATAACAAAGTTCAAAGGTAAAAAGAAGGGAATTTCGCGAAACAAACATTTCTTTTCCAATTTTACGAGATCCGTACAATTTTGTAATTAAATTCACTTTTTCGGTAACACCTGTATTCTGCACACCCACCTCGGAATGATTCTTGAGAATCCCTGGAAAGGAATCTGGTGAATGACCATTATATTTCAAATACATCTGAAACAAAAGCCATTTAAATCAGATCCAGACTGAAAGACCTACTTTCGGAAAACCATCAGCTTTATATTTTATGCCAGTCTTTATTGAACTAATTTATATTTATGCCAGTGTTTATATGAACTAATTTCGAATTTATATAATTTTTTTCTTCACAGAGATTTTATAAAAGTGCATTTAAATTATTTCATTAAAAGATAATTTAAAGTATCACCACAAAATATGTCGGACAAAATCTCTCTCTTTTCTTCTTAAATCTCTGACTTTGAAATTGAGTTCAGTCTCCAAAACTAATTCAGGTATATGTTGCCACTATTGATAACTCACCATTTTTTCCATTAGGTGAAGCATTTTCTAACTTATATAACAATATAGTTTGGAAATGGGATATCTGATTTTGTAGCAACAAGTTGAAAAATTAATGCAGTATATCTATAATTCGCAGATTGTTGTAAACTTTGCGTTTGTTTAACAAATATTCATGTGTGATCACTTAAGGACTATTGGGAACGGTTTGAAAAAGGTATACTTTTTTGCTGACACATCGAGGTCAAACTCTTCTGCCGCAGAAAAGTAAGAGAAAACAGAATTTCTGAATGAATAGAAAGGGAATGGTATCATACATTTATTTTCAACTTCTTAATTTTTTTTTTTTTTGATTGGAGGTTTTACGACCACCGTGAGCAACTCAATGTGCTATAAGCAGTCGCCCGTCCCTTATTTAGGGTCACTGGTTCTAGGAAAGGGAGAGAGCCAGTGCCGTAAGACAAACACAGCATCCATTCCTTACCGGGATTCAAACCCGAACCCCGTTCGGACGAATGATCAGGGGTCATCGCTTAGACCACTGCGCCACCTGTGCGGCTCTTAATATTTGGAACACTAATAAAAGGGTAGTACTGGAATTATTTTTAATATTAAGAGAGAAATTTACAAGAAAACCGTCATCTAATGTAAATATCGAACCATTTGTTCTGAAGGTCAGCAGAAGAAACGTCTGCTGTTTATCTTAAAATTATTAATGTTTTTATTTCCTAATGGATGCACCTACGTAATATTTTTTATAAGATTCCTTTTGCGCATGTGTGCTCAAAATTTACGAAACAAATCTTTGAACGCAATGAACAAGTTCTTGGATATTTTAATTTAAAAAAATCGATTTCTCGCGATTGATTGAAAAAAAAAAAGCTTAAAGTACTCTCCAACCCTTCCCCGTCATGCGTACTGTTTAAAGATTCCCGTGAATATGACTTAAGTTTCATATTTATATTTTAAACGGAGAACTGAACGGCTTACTATAATAATTTAACAGGAGAACTTTCAATTATGGCTTTTTCTTTGAATATTTAGAATTAAGAAAATGCAAAACAGCTAAAATTAATCTAACCTACTTTCCAATACGCAGAACTGGCTGTCAGAAACATAGTATTTCAAAAGTATTAAGAGAATCTTTACTGAAATTGCAGAATATTTGTTACAAAAAAACCTGAAAATTCTTTTTTTCCCTAAATTATTTCAATTTCTCTTAAATTTCTAGAAACTATTGCAACAAACTAACTTCTTCCAGGTCATGCGAAACATGATGAACAGCAGTTTCGCTAACGGCGTGTGCTTATTTAGACTTCGTACTGTGTGAAAAAAAGGATGGCGGGTCTCAGTGCAAGAAAGCGTTATTTTTTTTATTCTTTTATTCGTATAAGAGAAATTTTGCTGGAACTTTTTTATATTTCGAGGAACAAATTTACACACCTATGTACTAGCTCAATCCTATGGTTCATGAAATAGGAAGTACAGGTGAGAAAAACATGTGAATAATGGACGTTTTATCTGGTCATTGACTTTTCTTACTTTGCATGTTCTCACTCTAGAACTCGGGGAATTAAAATCATCTCTACAATAAAAGAGGAAATTGAAATTTAGAAACATACGAGTCTTCAAATTCAAGATCTGTTTAGGGAAACAATGGGTTCTGTTTCTCCAGAGTGAAAGATCGAAATTTCTGTTATTTAACCTGCTTCTGCCGAAAGCAATAAATTTATTATGATACCTTTTTTTAATCCTCACGGAGTCTTTGGCCAAATTTTAATGTCAAAGAAACGGGATTTAAATTGAACCTTTCTTACCTCATTGGACATCATCTGCTCAGTTTTGTTGCTCAATGCGGTTTTTTCTCTACATATGAATAATAGATTCTGAACCGTATTTGTCCCTTTTAATTTTTTGATGCTTGCCAACATACTTAAAAGTAAATAGCATTATTTGTCTCTAAAAACGGATTTCTCATCTTAGAAAGTTTTATGAAAAACACAATAAATATATTAACTACTTTATTTTGATTGTGTCGATTTTTTTTATCTTCAAAATTCCAAGAAACATGTAAGTCATAAAAGCTGTCTACGTGCGATTAAAAATTATTCCCGCTGATACTATAGACTCATTTAAAAAGTTTATTCACAAGTAAAAGCAAGTTAAGAGCGAGATCTTTCGGGATCCCTAGATCCCATCTTCAGGATTAAGGCCATACAGAACAACAAGTGGTCCACTTATATACAATCAGGTTTGACCTATGATGGAACGCAGTAGGCGTTGACTTCGGTCAACATAGCAAATCAAAACGATCAATAGTTCGAAGATATGAAAGGTTATACAATATTGTCCGTAGTGGTGCCAGGCATATCGATGGGGATTATTTTTTTCCATATGTGAGGAATGAATGACGGAAGTTCTGAGTTACAGCATAAAGGCCCATATGAATGGATATATAGGCTCTCGGAGAGGAAAACATTTCCCCTTGTTACTGTAGAGTTCAAAACCATGGCGTTCTTCCAGTCGGGTATTTTTCCCTCTTGGTCCACACTTTCAGTTAGTACTGTGTTGGTGGAGCCTGATTTCAAGTAATATTGGTGTTCCCATAATCGGACTTTTAAGGTCCTGAGTGTTGAACCTATATAATATTTCACATCCTCTGGATTATTGGGGTTGACTATAGTTATGCGGTGTACACCGGGTCTAGATATATTGGGAATCACGTCACGATCAGTTCTGATAATAGAAAAGATGTTAGGACTCGAGACTCCAAAACCAAGACCACATGTTTTGCATGTCTTTCTAAGGATTGTTACAAGTGGTTGAGAAAACTCAGTCTTGCCAATATATCCGAAAATTGTTTTTGGGGTAGTTAGAGTAGTGGATCGAGTTCGTTGAACTATATTCATGAAGCATCCGAAGTACGAATCCGGGTACCCAAAGGATCAGGCCATAGTCCGAAGGTACTTATGTTCATTGTCCAGGGCCCCGGGTGACGAGGACTGAAAATAAGCTCGTTTAATATGGAAGTAGAAGGAGGTAGTTTTATGGCAAATAGAGTTAAAGGACGAAAACGGAATTATACAGGGCACAGCGGTTGGTTTACGATACACAGAAAAACTGATAAGAGTGGTACTTAAGTCTCGAGTGAGTAGTGTGTCTAAAAAGGGGAGCTTGGCCTCAATTTCCAGTTCCAAAGTAAACTTAATTGTGGGGAACTGTGAGGAGAAGCATTCAGTTAAATCATTTTGTAGAGACATTGAATGTGGCGAAAAGACTAACATGTCGTCTACATACCTGATCAATAAAATAGGTTGAGCAGGAAAAATCGACATAACTAATTCCTCAAGAGACTGGAGGCAAATTTCCGCCAAAACCGGAGAAAGGGGGAGCCCATAGGTGCACCCTCCTTTTGAAGATAAATTTGGTCACCAAATTTGAAATAAGATCTCTTGGCTACCAACTGGAGGGCAGATTTAATGGCTTCAATCTCATGGGGGGATATAGTTAAGTTGCCCTCTAATTTGGAGGTAATGATGGAATGAACAATATCAAGGGGGACACTCGGGAACAGAGAGACCACGTCTAATGAATACATTATGAAGTTCGTTCCCGTAGTGTTAACCGCAGTTATACGTGAAACAGCTTGGGTAGAAGTTTTAATAGAAAAAGGAGAGTTACTAGTAAGTGGTTGAAGGTATTTAGCGAGAGCAGGCTCAAGGGGGCGGGTAGGACTAGAAACTCCAGAGACTTAAAGTCTGAGTGTGCGATCAGGTTTGTGAGTCTTCTGCTTTTACTACCCTAACTGCCCCAGAAATAAATTTACGATATATTGGCAAGACTGAGTTTTCTCAACCACTTGTGACAATCCTTAGAAAGACATGCAAAAAATATGGTCTTGCTTTTGGAGTCACGACTCGTAACATCTTTTCTATTATCAGAACTGATCGTGACGTGATTCCCGATCTATCTAGACCCGGTGTATACTGCATACCTATAGCCAACCCTAATAATCCAGAGGATGTGAAATATTATATAGGTTCGACACTCAGGACCTGAAAATTCCGATTATTTTTATCGGAACACCAATATTACTTGAGGTCAGGCTCCACCAACACAGCACTAACTGAAACTGTGGACCAAGAAGGAAAAATACCCGACTGGAAGAACGCCATGGTTTTGAACTCTAAAGTAACAATGGAAAATGATTTCCTCTCCGAGAGCCTATATATCCATTCATATGGGCCTTTATGCTGTAACTCAGAACTTCCGTTATTCATTCCTCACACATGGAAAAAACTAATCCCCATCGATATGCCTGGCACCACTACGTACAATATTGTGTAAGCTTTCATATCTTCGAACTATTGATCGTTTTGATTGGCTATGTTGACCGAAGTCAACGTCTACTACGTTGCATCATGGGTCAAACCTGATTGTATATAAGTGGACCACTTGTTGTTCTTTATGGCCTTAAGCCTGAAGATGGGATCTAGGGATCCCGAAAGATATCGCTTTTAATTTGCTTTTACTTGTGAATAAAGTTTTTTAAACTAGTCTATAGTATCAGCGGGGATAATCTTCAATCGTACGTAAACAGCTTTTATGACTTACATGTTCCTTTCGTGCAAAACACAGTTTTTACCTGATTCCAAGAAACCGCGGTTGGAAATCGCAGCCGATTAGATGTCATGATTAGGAGGCATGCTTATTATTATGCCGTTGCATAATATTGCAGCACATCTGAAGGAAATCATGGGTGAGCAGCAATACTACTGACTTCCGGATTTATCAACACGTGCGGGTAAACCCGTGTACTGCGCACCTGATAAGTGAAACTTGAATCTCATATCATTCACATCCCCGCAACTGTGTCTCAGGAAAAATGTGTATTAATTTTTTATCTGTTTTCCACATATTTTGATTCCTAATGGTGAATGAGCTGCGTATCTCAATTTTGCATGATAATCATTCTGCTCATATTTGTGCATCAGTTATTTCATAATGCATTGATTTTATTTAATCTCTTTTCAAGCAAAATGTATTCACTTGTTTTGATGATCTGAAAATTATATGCCACCATAGATAAGTATAGTTTATTACACTTCATCATAATCAGGTTTAAGGCTCAGTCCAAAACCTTCTGACATTTTGTTTTCAAATTTAAATAAGTTTTTTATATTATTCAAACGAAAATATGTATAGAAACAAATATCATCCTAAATGTTTCAGGAAAATAACTCAACGACCTTTGAGTATAGTAAGAATGTTATGCTAATTTTTTAATTTTCGTCTGATTTAAGATGCAGTTACCTATCAAATTATAAAACGGTTTAAGGTTAGCTGTTTCAATATAAGGCTGCGTAGAATTTCATTACAATCTGGAAGTTGTTATAAAGTTAATATTTTGGTGTTTCATTAAGACTCTATTGTATTGCACTTCACATTGAATTTGATCAATACGCTTCATCAATGTGATTTCATGAATAAAAGTTGGCTTGTTTTGAACAAGCGACGACTTATTCACGATTCATCGAATACTTAGAAGTTGCGTTACAGCAAATATTTTTTGCACTGTACAATCAGAAGGGCAAACGAAATTTTAATCCTCAGAAAGGATATTCGAATCATACGTAGAGGACCAAATGGACAAAAGAATTAACATTTAATCATTGGAATGCTTCACTTTGAAATCCATTAAATATTTATTTTTTCTTTACATTACATATTTAACCTTAACTAATAAATCATACACTCATGGTCGGTAAAAACACACCACCGGAAGATAGTCAATCTACGGAAAACTCAGGAGTGGTCTCACTATGTAATTTCAATAAAAACTTGTGCAAAATTTGAATCACGTGTCGAATTTTTCAGCAACATGGTAATCCAGTTTTCAAATTTTCCCAGGAATTAAAAACATTAAAGTTAAAGCAATGATGTGCCACTTATACTTTCGGTATTTGATATAAAATTATGTATAAACTATTTTTCCTTCCGCAGCAAGGGAGTGAATGTTTTTTCTTCTAAAGAAATCAGATATTGTTTTCATGTCTCGTTGTCATTCAGAAACCTGTTAAAACAGAAACTGCAAAGTGAGATGCTAAATTCATTTAGGAAATTTATAAAAAATTGAATTCGCCTTCTCCAACTTCCTTGACACTGACTGTAAAATATTCTTTTGTCCTTAAATTTCAGGATGATGACATCGCAATGCTGTACTGAATTTGATGAAACACATGCACAGAATCTATTTAGTGGTTCATCCTTTTCGCACCTGTGAACTTTGCTTTAATATAGAGCTCAAAGTAGCCATAAACAGAACACGAGATGACGCTTTGTCTAATACCACGGAACTTCACACGTTTTGTTGTTCCAGCCAGAGATTCTTACATCCTGCAAATGGTTACATTTATTTAAGATTGAATTCTCAACCTCTTTAGTTCGGAAGGACACGATTTCAATTTACAAAACATAGAAATTCAGCGGACTGTTCTGCATTCTTGGTGTACTAGGTAGAAAATTCCTATTCAATTGCTTCACTTAAAAATCTATCCTGACATAAGGTTTTTTCAAAGTGAAAACTGCAAGACAGTTACTTGTTATCATCCTAAGGAATCAAAGTACTTGTATATTTTTCCAAGCTTTTGCTCTTCAACGGATACGTTTTTCAATGCTAATAGCGTAAAATAAACTGAAATACTAGATCGTTGCAATTTAAATATATCTAAGGTATGACGTTCTAGTATTTCAGTTAGTTTTATTCTAGTAACTAATAAATAATTTAAATATATTTACATCGTAATGTTCTAGTATTTCGGTATGTTTTACTCTATTAGCCTTGGAAGGCGATTCGTTGATGAGCGAATGCTTGGCAAAAGGTGTTTTGATTCCTTACGCCGCTGAACGGATAATTACTTCAGTCATGGATACTTAGTACACTGAATAACAATTGAATTAGAGACAGCTGGCGTTATGCAAATGTGGAAGTGTGGGCGGCCCTGTAAACGGAAACGACATGCCGAATGCAGCGATCCGCCAATGTAAAGAGTGATGCAACGGCAATCAGTAAGAATCGGACGCAGTATGGGTAAGACGAAGGTTCTAAGCGCATTTGATCGTGGGCAAATTGTCGGGGCCAGACGAATTGGTCACTTCATCTCGGAAGTCGTGCAGGCACTGGAATTTTTACGAGCCACTGTGTCACGGGTGCACTGTGAGTACATCGAATCGGGTAAAACCATCCCTGCAAAGGGTAACTGCCGTGGACAACAGCGTGTGTATGAGTGCGGTCATCGTCGGCTAGCTCGCATTGTAACAGCGAATAGACGGGGCACAGTGCGAGAAATCACTCCGCAATTAAACGCTGGTGAAACAAAACGTGTAAGCGCCACACCATCCAGAACCATCTCCTCGCTATGGGTACAGAAGCCATCGTCCCACGAGAGTACCGCTGCTGACAGCACATCGCAGGGTACAAAGATTAGCATGGGCGCGGGAACATCGCCACTGGACCCTGGACATATAGAAAAATGGTGAGTCGACTGATGAGTCGAAATTCACGTTGGCACATGCGGATGACAGGATACGAGTACGGCGCAAACCACAGGAAGCGATGGATCCTTCTTGCCAGCAGGGTACTCTTCAAGCTGGTGGGGGTGGCATTCTTGTCTGGGGACTGTTTACATGGACTGAAATGAGACCATTGGTACGTGTGACATCGTCCCTCACAGCTCAACGTTACCGGGATATCCTGGACGACCATTTACTCCCGTTTGTGCGTCTCCAACATCACACTGGGGACTTCATCGTGACCGCGCTTCCTTGGCCAGCTAGTTCACCTGACCTCAATCCCATCGAGCACATCTGGGATGCCATCGAGAGAGATGTTCGAGGTTCTGACCCCCTTCATCAAACTTCGTGAACTATGGGTTCCCATTGCTTCCAGTGTCTTGTCGAGTCCATGCCGAGACGATTCGCTGCCGTCATCAGGAAGAAAAGTGGTGCTACACGTTACTAAACAGGCAACTCTAATTCAATTGCTCTTCAGTGTACCCACTCAATTCTGTGATTTAAAGATTACATATGACAATACTTGCTCCCCATCGCAGGAGTTGTGGGTTGGCGTTTTAATAGACACTTCCATCATGTTTCAACTTTTCTTACAGGATTCATCTTATGTAATTCTTTTTACTAAGAGATTACTGATAACATATATTATTACAATGTTTTTTCATATGACGTGTATTTATAACTAATGCATTACATTTAATATTTTAGTTTAAGATGAAACATATAGTGGCACGATATTAAAAATATTGAAACGTATATTGAAACTGATATTTTAATAAAAACTGTAATTTATTTATATTCTTGCATATATCCTGTAAAATTGCGAAAACACGATTTTGCAAATAATATCTAAAGTAATTTGTGATATGAATTTCGGAAAAACTCCTCTAAGAAAAACAAATGATTTAATCTTTATTTGCTAATAACCCACTTTTGTCAAGCTAGAAATAGCTAACTTGTGGAGCAACGGAATGCACTGCAGTACTTGTTTTTCTTTTCAGAAATATACTCATTATAAAAGATATCAATTTCGCAAATTGAAATTTTTAGGTATATTATATTTATCATGTTTAGTTAAAAACATGGTTAGGTAATAAAATTCTGAATGCAAAGAATTCACAAAATATTTTATTATTCTTTAGCATTCTTGAAATTTCACATGCTTTTTCCACGAAACTTGAGTCTCAATCTTCCAAATAGTTGCGTTTTCCATATAATATAAGAACACACTATTTTTTTTGATAAATATAATGTCATCTTTGTAAGTCCGCATGAAGGGTTAGTCCTAAATTTTCCATCCTTTTCTGTTTGTCGTCAGTATCAAATATAATTGGATTTTTGTGAATTGAAAAACAAGTTTATGTTCAGGTCTAGGTGTAAATAAATACCCAGTAACTAATGGAAATGCTTTAAACCCGTGTTTACGATTCGTTCAAAACGCCCAAAGATTGAAACTATGTATACGGAGACGTTTCAAGCTAAGAATTGCACTGAGTTAATACTGCTAAAAATGCATATGCTTAGAATATGCACAGCAAATCTTTATTGTTCTCAGTTGATTTGTATTGTAACAAGATGGATATTGTTATTCACTTACAAAACGCGTTCAGGATGATTTGTCGAAATACGTGGGCTCACATTTTATTTATTTAAGGTTAAACTCGTAACAATAAGCAAAATTCGAACTGACGCGAGGTGCCCTAAAGGACAGAACAATTACCGTTGCAAGATGATAACAAATAATTGCAATATACAAAATTAAACCTCCAGACGGGATCACTCTGTAACAACGAACACATTTTTACAGCGAATGTGTGTGTTTATCAATCTTGATATATTCCTGTCTCCTACACTGTAAAAAAAATTTCCGTGAATTAACGTAAAATCTTATGACAGCACAGTTGCCAAAATAATTCCGTTCCGTTAATAAAAATTCTGTTTTTTTACAAAACTTCCGTTTTATAATATTATGTTTTTCCACAAAATATTTCCGTTTTCTGACAGAATTATTACGTTTATTTACAAAAACAGTTTTATAACATTCTGTCTTTTCACAAAGTATTTACGTTTTCTGACAGAATTATTACGTTTTTTTACAAAAACCGTTTTGTGCTATTCAGTATTTTCACAAAATATTTGTGTTTTCTTACAAAATAATTACGTTATTTTACAAAACCTGTTTTATACCATTCCGCATTTTCACAAAATTTTTCTGTTTTCGGACAGAATTATTACGTTTTTTCACAAAATTTGTTTTGCAACATTTGGTGTTTTGATAGAATTATTATGTTTATTAACAAAAACTGTTTTATAACGTAATGTTTTTTCACAAAATATTTGCGTTTTCTGACAGTTACTATGTATATTTACAATAATTATGTTTTATATTTTATCCAATTATTTATTCCCTGGGCATAATTCTTTACATAGAAACGTTATGTTTAATAACGTTTTCCCACAAATTATTTCTTTCTGATAGAATTATAAATTTAATTACGAAACTTTTATATTATTTCACTTTTCCGCAAAATAATGATGTTTTCTGACAGATTAGGTCTGGTCTTCAAATTTTTTTTAAATATTCTGTTTCTCAATAAAATATGTATTCAGACAATGTTTCTTTTCATAAATTTTAATTTCTAAATATCATTTTTGTGATATTTAGGTTTTCTTTTAATTACATTGTTTTTTACATAATTTCTTTGCACACATTATGGTCGGAACGAGTATCATATAATATTGTATGTAAGAAAACACCTAGAAACATTTCGCATGGAACATGTATTTACACAGAACCAGGCGAAATATACGGTGTGAAAACTAAATAGGCAAAGTACCTCAATAATATTTTATTTCTATAAACTGTTTATGTAATAAGTAGTATTTGTTTTCAGCAGGCAAATTTTGTTTTGTACAATGTTTTGGTTTATACTTACCACACATATTTTTTTTTATACTCACCACAAAATTTTTCCTTTGTAATTAATATTTTAGTCAGTTCTGTTTATGTAAATAGCATTTACATTTCTGGCAACAAAACGTCCTACAGGAATTCTTATTTAAAAAGAACTGGCAGGTTTTTTCACACAATATTTTTTTTGTTAGAAGATCTGTTTTATAAAACCGTTGTTTACAAATAGTTTTTGCAGGAATATTTCAGATTTTCATTTTTAGAAACCACCTTATACAAACAGTACAAATACCACATGTTAAGGGTCAATGTGTTCTGTTTACGAAATGACAGTATGATCAATAGCAGATCTGTACTTTTTCTTGTTGCCGTCACTCATATGTTTAGTTCTTTTAGCACCAGCTTATGTGTATAAAATTTTTTGTCATTGTTTCAGCAGAATTTTGGAAGAATATTGTAGAATTAAAAAAAAACAAAAAAAACTGCCTGTTCTTAACACTTCAATGAATGGCTTTTGGGTTTTCTTCTGAATCTATGTTCCAAGTTATAAACATGGCTGTTGTATAAATCAACTTGTAATTTTAATGGAATGAAAAGATTTCATAGGAGTAGAAATCGGTCATGGCAACTATGTAAGCATAAAAAAAAAACCAAAAAAACTTCAAGTGTTTTGGTAGGAATTTAATGTTCCAGAGTTTTATTTTCCTGCACAGTAAAATGCTAGGACACAACAATAATAAACAAATGAAACATTAATTACAAATTGTAATTACCCACAGCTCGCTGTTTTCAAAGATGTTGTTAGCCAGCTAACATTTCTTACGTATATTTGAATTTCTCCAAAACCACCAGATTATTCAAAGCTAGCTGGTATGATTAACAGCTTGTATCAAGCTGAAAGGTCTGTAAATGCCTACATGTGTTTACACTAAGACTAGAAATTACCATTGCTTATAAACAATAAAGATAAATGTAGATACATTTTGTAATTGTGATTTTCAACACTACATCTGTTAATGCTACTGTATCATATAGGAGTGTTAGCATTTTCCTTGCATTACTAGTAGTTAGAAAAAAAAAAAAAAGATCAAAGCTAATTACTGCAGTTTTCATAGAATATTAATGAGATTTGACCATTAACATAAAGATGGATGATTTTAGAGGAGCATTCGTGCTCTTTTAAACCTTCAGTATTAACATTAACGTCTGTCATGATATTTGTTCTATAATTATTCTTATACCAAAATGCAAATACGTATGTCAGATTTCAAAGATTCAGCAAACTACATTTAATGATATGTGCCCCACTTTATTTCCGATTATGTACAGAAAAAAAAATGCTTCAATTTCATTTCTAAAACTGGACCAAATTTGAAAAATTGTTTCAACAATGTTTTTATCTTTTCTTCAAGTTGCAACAACCTAGGTGCTATTGCAGGCTGCTGCACCTTCTTTTTTGGAACTTTCGTTCTCCTCCGAGGGTTTATGTTTGCAAAGCACCCTGAAAAACAGAAAATGCAAAGAATTAGTATTAAACACATAGCATTAAATATTGTGCAAAGTAGGGTAATGATACGTATAACTGTTGTGTACATTTGGTTAAACATTAAAATCATTAATATTCTTGATGATTATGAAATTGCAATATCATATCTCAAAATATATGTATGCACCAAAGAAAACTTAGTAAGGCTCGTGATGATAATGGATAAACAAATTTAAATAAATAAATTACGCTGCCGCAATATCCCCAAAACAAAAATAGACTAGTTTGTTTAAAAAAAAAATGACCTGCCAATGGGGTTGTATGAGATGTCACTAAACAAAACCCAAAAATTGCACATATTATCCTAGAATCACTGAACACAAGAGCAAATGTGACTCAGAAATTGCATGAGAAAGCTGACCAGCTGTATTTATTTATTTGTAGCTGAGGCCTCTTGCCTGGCTGAAAAGAACTTTTTTGTTTCACAGAATTTCTTTAACAGACGAATTTGAGCATTAATTTTAACACATCACACCCGAGAAGGCCAAAAGAGGTTTACACCCAAGTGAACTTTGAAGGGACTCATATTTCACAAGCTACACCATTGATTAGTTCCTTCACTTAATTTACATTCATTTTGGAAATATTTTTCACCGAAATAAATTATCACAAAAGCATGGGATAACTACTCTTTTCACAACTACCAAATTTACACCAATATACCAAAATTATATAGAATTGCCTTGTAATTATTCACTCATATTTATTAACAGGCTTTGAAGACAATCACATTTCTAACCCCCACCTCCCCCAGCTTGAATATACCACTCCATCCACATGAATACATCACACATCTTTACACTTTGGCCAATAAGAAAAAAATAACAGATACAGAATTTTTGAAAGACAGTAATGCATTACATTACCTCTTCTTCTAGCTTTGCAAATTTCTAAATTTTCTACCCCAAATCCTCTTAACATAAGTACCTTCTCTTTCTCTATTTCAACATTTTGATTTAAAACTCCAATTTAAAAATTTAGCATACCCTTTCGGGGCATCTGATGGGTCAAACAGAAAAGAACATTCTTAGCAATTCCCCTTTCATTCTTCCTTCACAAAGACATACAAAAAATAGGAAAAAGAAATGTATTCAACACTTGCTCAACATCAGAAACTCATTGACTTGGATTTTTTTTCTTCTATCAGGCAAAATGTATCATGTTTCATATCTGAAACAATAATTTGATGTTTCTGAATATTTCTGTTTCACGCGTTATATTCTGTGAAGGTTCAACTGGCTGATACGTAGCGTCCGACAGTGAAAATTATTTGTGTCAATTGATCATTATAGTTAAAAAATACATATTAATGCTTACCACTTGAGAATTACCCCGCTTTCCTTCATTGTCAGCGAAGGAAAGCGGGGTAGTTCGCAAGTGGTAAGCATTAATACGCTTAATATGTACTTTTTAATTATAATGGTCAATTGACACACAAATAATTTTCACAGTCGGACATTACGTATCAGCCAGTCAAACTTTCATAGGACATAACGCGTGAAACAGAAATATTCAGAAACATCAAATGATTGTTTCAGATACTATATATGTTCCACGTATAATGGCATGATTTGGTTAATACCATAATGTGCAACTAGAAAGTATCATGTTTCATCAGAATTATAAAATAGCAATCAAACACTTTCTATTTGGAATTTCCGCTTCCTGCTCTTTTCTTTTTCTGCATATGGAGATGGGCCTTCATTGTTTATGAAGAATTTTGATGGCCAAAGGAAAAAAGGAAATATTTAAGGTTTTACCTTTCTGGTGCACTCAACTCATCGGTGAGGGTGGAGAAGTCATGTTGAAAACCGTCCAAGAAGACGTCAAGGAAAATGGGATGTCATTAGACCTCAGAACAATGATGCACAACCTATGTCTCAGGACGGGTGTCGCGTTGGCCCGCCATCACGACACTACCAAAACTAAATTTTTCGTAATCGTACGCCAAATTATTTTCTTCCATGCTGAACGCTGAAGTTCAAACCTGCACATGTGCGGCGTAATGGTTCGGAGAATGGCCAGTCCAGCGCTGATGCTCCTTTTGTTTACTTTGTTCCCATTGGCTGTTGATCTTCTAGCAGTGCTTGTTTGTTCTCGGTCGACACTAAAGTGGATGTCGTACAGGTATTGTGACGTAACATCATTCGTTCCACTGATTCCACATTAACTGGTACTCCGTGTTATGGTGACTTGCACTTTTGAGCGAAGCCTTTCCCTCTGCTTTTCCAGTTAGTATGGATAAATGCTGATGGTTTTCTTTACTGGAATACCTTTTCTGATGATTGATTTCTTGCAACAACTATCTTAACCCCCACCCCACCCCCACGCAGTCTATTTTGAATTTAAACCACTTTTTTAGCTTCCCACGTCACTCGAACGCATGTGGTTTTTACTTTATTTTGTGCGCCGTTTGGACTTTTTTTTTTCTTTAGAGAAAAATGCATGCTTCTCTTATAATCTAATTTTATTTCTATCAGAACCAAATTTTGTCTCCTTGTTCTGGATTTTTCCAGAGGGGCGGAGCAAACTTCCTCCAGTTCTTGCCGTTTTATGCATTTACGGCTTTTCGCTTACTATCTTTATTTTTAAGGCTATTTTGCTTTGGGTGTTGGAGGTTTTTATTTTTGTAGCCTTTTATATCTGAGAAAAGTCCCTCAATTCACTGTTTAATTTACTTCTGGAGCACATAGATTTTTATTTAGTGCATCTGCATCATTTTGCATAGAAATGCAGAATTTATCGAAAATAATTACTGAAATGAAAATCTTTTTGGTGCTTGTGTATGTTTAAAGACCAGGAATATGCTGTCCAATTTAATTAATTCTAAATAAATTAGTGCGCAATTCGTACCAAAAATAGTTTTTTCAGCACGAGTTTGTGCGAAAAATCCAGATTTTGCTCCGAGTTTTCCTAAGCTTTGAAAAGAGCTAAGAAAAGCACTTTTTATTGGGGAGTTTAAACTCCTCTAAAGGCAGAGAAGCCTACTTATTAAGGCAGCATACCTATTTTATAAATTTATCCTTCCGTAGTGCAATGGTGGAAAGACTTCTTGAGAACCTAGCACTTTTTATAGCAAAGCTTACCCACTGTACTTAGGCAACAGTTGACCTTTTAACTCGTCTCCTCAATTAATATTCAAAGAGAACAATCTTTATTATTCTAAGTGCAATGATAGAAAGGGCAGAGGACACACTTTTTGCCGAAGCACGATGGGCGACCTTCCTTTTTAATCTAAAAGCCTGCTGAAATATTATAATTACTAAACATCCACGAAGATTCCAAGTTCTGATGTCTCCTGACTTCAAGTGCTTCGCGAGCGGCGAACTGAACGAATAGCAGTTCCGAATGATGTGATGCCATGCTGTCTGGACCGGAGGAAGTCGCATTTGATCTAGCCTTAATGTGCGGCACTGCTGTCGCGCGTGATGTCATAGCAGGGTTCTTAACATTTCAAACAAAACAGTATTGCTCGTATGTGTGAACCTTGTTTTTGACGGAGTTTACACATTCATTCGTTTATCATCTAGGATTATTAAAAAGCAAGTTCACAAACAGTTTGTTATGTTGTTATCTTCATAGATTATTAATCAAAAGTTCATAAAAGGCAAGTTTTTTTGTTTCAATTCATAGGCTTCCAACATAATTCATGCATTCGTTTCTTAACAGGTTTATATATCAACTACATTTTAAACTAGGAGTTGTAAATAATAAGTTAGGTTTTTGCATCTAAACATAGTTATTCCATTTTTCCATTTTTAATATCTACAGACCAAGCCACACAAATCTGGGTGGGCTTTTATTAGAGCACCGAGAGATTTGTTACTCAGTGTTCATGCAAGTTTGCTTTAAACCTTTTTGTTTCATTTGATACGTATTTAAGGTTAAGCAGCTATAACTTTTGGAAAAGTGTTTGATATTCCACACCTATCCCCCAACCGACAGACGAATTCATGTCATTGGGTTATTTGTATTTGGTAGTTTGTTTTTTGGGAAGTGTTTCACATGACTTTACTGTTTTTGTATCAGTTTATATTTCAGCGTTGGAGGGGTTTTTTTTTTGTGTCGTCTCCACGGTAAGCAGAGTGATCAGGAACAATGCTCGCCGAAAGGATTATGACGGCATTCCCTCTTGGCTTGCTGTATGGGCCGGAATTCAGGGAAACATTTACTATTAGGGAGACAGTACTGAATTCATGAGGGAGAGGGTGGACCTCGAAGCAACTTTTTCTTGTGCTATTTTACTTAATTTCTTTTCCATTAATGCTTAAAAAAATAAAAAAAAATTGACCTATGAATTTCCCCTTCCAACACATTTTTATTTGCACACCTGGCAGACAACTGGATTTCTTATTTGCAAGCCCAGACCAATAACTTTGATAACCATTTTATCTTGTCAATGACATTTTGCAAGTACTAATAATGATGAAATTAAAGTAATATTGAAATTTTATTTTTTAATGGAGTCTGCGGTACTGGAAAAGTTGTGAAAAAATTCAAGTGGGTTTATTTACCTTTATTAATGCAATGTAAAATAAATAACTGTTGTGGAGGGAAGTGGAAATTTTTAACTTCTACTTAATTTGCTTTTTGGTTAGGAATTCCTGCCCTGTGGCTACAAGAATACAAACAGGAGATTTTCCTTACAAGTGCTGCCATTTCTGAGGCACATTTATAGCTGAGAACACAAAGTGGAAATATGTTTTGCATGACTAACACTAAAAATTTTCAAAACCAATGTCTCCTCCACAACAATTTTAAAATTTATGTTTTATCAATTATTAGTGGAGGTACCCAGCATTGTCCAGGATAGACAAAGTTTGTTTTTGAGCACTTCAAAATTATTCACCATGCTGAATCACAAAGCAGTACTTTATTTGCACCTGCCGTTCAGATAACACCTTATCACAATTTATAATGGCCGTTCTGAGCCCTAAAAACTCAAAATAGCAAACATGTACAATACACTTCGTGCACATCGCTTTCAGCTTTCTAGTGTAGATAAGGCACTTTCTAGCAAATCACTTAGAAAACCATCAAGAATGATGCATAACCATTTGGACTCTTTCCCGTATGCCTGTTCCACGGACACTTGTGAGCAGTGAGGCGTCACCTGATGACTGTTGCTCTGACATGGAGCAATACTTCAGCAGCCGACTTTCACTCAGTCTATAGAGGGCCTCATAAAAACACATTTGACCCTCTTAGGGATGGAATTTCTAAAAATCGACCCACCTGTTTTTTAATCTGGGTGATGAAGAGTTTGTACGCTAATTTTGGTGTAAATCCATCAAACCGCTTATGAACATATGCAGAACAAACATATTGTTTATCTACATTTTATCGTTGATATCTTTCAGAAGCAAGTAGCCCAATGCTCCAGTGGCGGACTTAAAACTTTGGAAAAGAAGAACTATTGCATGCATGAACAAACTCACCTTGAATAATGGTTTCATTAGGCGAACAAAACTATTATTTAATAAAATAACGTAATAGGAGCACTATACACATAACATATTGAGGGTTCATTTCTTTTTAAACTTGCATTATTGCAACTGCTGATGAACAACTTACGTTCGGTTGCCACTTAGCGTATAGATTTTTTTTTTTTTTTTTTTTTTTTTTTTTTTGATTTGAGGTTTAACGACCACCGCGAGCAACTCAATGGGCTATAAGCAGTCGCCCGTCCCTAATTTAGGATAACTGGTTAAAGGGAAGGGAGAGAGCCAGTGCCGTAAGACAAACACAACATCCATGCCTCACCGGGATTCGAACCCGGACCCCTTTCAGACGAATGATCAGAGGCCTTCACCTTAGACCACTGCGCCACCGGGGCGGCTGTATAGAGTTCATATGATGAACCACGCACTCGACGCAAAGAGAATTTCAAAACAATTCTTTCTCTTCCTCTCATGTGTGGACTTTTTTTAACTTTTCGACTACTGCGAAGGGCGCAGTATCTTTCCTTGTGTTTCCAACAAAACATACTTCAACTTTTATATATATAGAAATAAATAATTTCAGAGAATAACATGTGTTTTTGAATTAGTAGTAGCATCACTTTTGAGAATATTTTTGTGTTGTAAAATTTAGAAAATTATTAAGTGTTGTGCAGGGGAAATCATACTTTTAAACATGTCTTTCTTATACTTCATAACATTTTGCAGCATTTTTTCAACTGAAAAATATATTCAATCTCATACAATAAAAAGTTAAACAAGTAATTTTAAATTTAAATATTAATAAATATTGAACCTTTCACTGTATTACCTGTGCCCAGATCGACTCCATTTTCTAGTTTCTTCAGGTCATTAATAAGGGGATCAAATTAAATGTTTACCAAATTAAACTCTGAACCCCTAGCACTGTACTCCAAAAATAAAAAATAATGAATATCAAAAGTACTTTTGAGATACTAAATGATGACAGATCAAAAAACTAAATTTCAGTCACTAAAATAATAATGGTATCTACTGTTTTAGTAATGCCTGTATTTTAAATACTATTGCTATACCGAATTTAGTAAATGTTTACCAAATGTGTAACACTAAATTTACACGACAATGCTGAAAAAAGAAAGTTTTTGTTGTTGCAATAAACACTTTGTCAAAATAAAAAAATAAAAAATATTACATCAAATTATTATTTAGCTAGCATACACTGAAGAGCAATTGAATTAGAGATACCTGTCTAGTAACGTGTAGTACCACCTTTCGACCTGATGACGGCGGCGATTCGTCTCGGCATGGACTCGACAAGACACCTGAAGCTTTATGAAGCCATACGGATCCACGACCAGTGAACAAGCTCCCACAGTTCACGAAGATTTCATGGGGGGGGGATCAGAGCCTCGAACATCTCTCTCGATGGTATCCCAGATGTGCTCGATGGGATTTATGTCAGGTGACCTAGCTGGCCTAGGAAGCGAGGTCACGTCGGTGGAGTGTTCATCCAACCATTCGGATACAATTTGGGACCGATAGCATGATGCATTGTCTTGTTGCAGGATGAGGTCCCCAGCGGGATCTTGAAGACTCACAAATGGGAGCAAATGGTCGTCCAGGATATCCCAGTAACGTTGATCTGTGAGGGACGATGTCGCACGTACCAGGGGTTCCATTTCAGTCCACGTAAACAGTGCCTAGACGAGAATGCCACCCCCATAGCTTGAAGAGTACCCTGCTGGCAAGAAGGATCCATCGCTTCATGTGATTTGCACCGTACTCGTATTCTGCCATCCGCATGTACTAACGTGATACTGCGTCGGACTCTTACTGATTCCCGTCGCATCACTCCTTATATTGTCGGATCGTTGTATAAGTCATGTCGTTTCCGTTTATAGGGCCACCCACAGCACCACATTTGCATAACGCCAGCTGTCTCTAATCCAATTGCTCTTCGGTGTAATTATAAGCCCCGCCCCCAAACGAATTTCAGGTGGTGACGCATTGGAATGTGAAACTTCGGGCAATCCCTGGGAAACGTTCGATGAGTACAAGGAACAACATTTTAGCGAGTGGGAAGTAGAATTACCACAGGACAAGACTGATTGGCTGAATGGCACATGCAATAATTGCCCAAAGTATATCAGTGATTACGTTTCTAAACATTTAGTTGGGTTAGCAATTCGCCTGAAATATGTTGAACAACCTGCTGAAACAAAGAATGCACCAATCAGGGAAAAACGTAAAAGAGGACTGACAGTAAAAAAAAAAAAAACCTTAGTAATTCAATAATTTCTTATTTCAAGTTTATTATGTGATTTTATTTTTAATAATGAATATTATGTGATTTTATTTTTAATAAAGAAAATGATGAGAAGTTAATATCTGGTTATCTCTATATCATGATTATTATAATAAAACTTTAGCACATTAAAAGTTTAGTTTTCATTGTATTAGCTTAACACCTATAACTACAAGTATTTACAGGTAACTGCAGGCAGGCATATGGGTATTACTACTCATTGTTAGAATAAGATCTACTATCCCAGTGGACCACTAGAATTGGCAAACCACTGGTCCACCAAAATGCCTACTGGTCTGTAAAAAAATAATGAAATTTTTTTACGACATTTACAATATATGTAGAAAATAATGTATCATTTCAATGGAATTATATCCAATATTTGTTTTTAAACCTGTCATTAGTTTGCAGCCTAAAAAGAACCATACAGCAAGGTAAAAAAAACAACAGAAATTCATTTTTTAACTTGTGACAAATTTGAAAAAAAAAAAAACTTCCTGGCCATCTGGGCCAGTAAAATCGATAGTTCAATTGTCTGATGGAAGTTTTACTGGCCAATGACGACCACTGGGTAATTCGAACGCTGCTACTGTTATTTTTTGGTCAGAAAAAGAACTTTAGATTTAGTCATGAATTATTAATTTTAATTTCAGTTCCAATATCATAAGAACAACATAATTATGATTACATTTCTCCAGTTTTAAAAGTATGTAGTCTTACGTTTGGTAAATATTATTTTGCTTACAAATGATAAAAGAGACTAACAAGTCAATATCAGGTTATTGATCTTAAATTAGATATCATCTAAAATTTGGTGAACATTTAGTATTTTTGGGAGACACAGTTTTTTACTGTCTAATAATTAAGAAAATGATGAGAAGTTAATATCTGGTTATCACTTTATCATTATTACGTGGTCTAAAATTTGGTGAACATTTACTATTTTTGGGAAACAAAAGTTTCTTTAGTGGTGAATAATATACAGTAACAAGTAAATATCTAGTAAACACTTTAAAGATTAAATATGGTCTAAAATTTGATGAACATTTATACTATTTTGGGGAAACGAAAGTATTTTTTGTTGCATATGTGGCATGAATATTGCTTCATGCTATAAAAATCAAAATCCACCTGTCTGCATAACAGAACTAATTGCATTAGTTCCATTTCTGATCTGAACCAAGGATACATAAATTTCATGTGTAATACACTCCCATAATTTTATGCTTTTTTTTTCCAGACCCAAGGGGGTTTGCTGTTTCAAAACTGTTCTGATACAGCAGAATTTTCAAATTTTCTGATTCATGAAAAAACCTAGCACCTTTGAAAATGGCCCCATCTGTGAAGTTTGATAAAACTCCTTCAGAACACAGAAGTGGAGATTTGATTTGCTTTTCTACAGAAGCATTTTGTATTAAAACTGCCAGACTTTTTAAGATTGGCACGCAGTAGAAAGTAATGTTTTATTATCACCATTTCTGCCTAAATCCATGGCAACAGGATGAACATAACTGAAATTTTGCTCAAAATATTATTTCGTCAAATAGTCACAAGCAAACCTCTATTTGAGCATGCTTGATTCAGAAAATCGTGCTTTGTTCTTTTTGGAGAACTTCAGTAATCTGAAATTCATTAACTTGATTACTTTTTTGCAACAGACTGCTTATGAACTGCATAATATTCTCCTGATTTATTTCATGAATATTCAGCATTTCAGTAATGATCACATCGACAACAAAAGAAGGTAAATAAAATTTGGCCAGTAGCCTTAAACAAAACAAAGCAACTGATGTGTTCATGTCTAAGGCTGAAATTTTACTGTTTGTAGTGCTACTCAGTTCATTTACATTCTCCTTATTTAGGTTACTCTCACTGTTAACATCTTCACAAGGTTGTAACGGTTCGTTGTTCTTGAATTTATCGGCTGTCAGAAACCTTGTTGTATGCTTTCGAGACAAGTGCAATTAAAATGTCGACTTGTTACTAAATTTACCAATGTGGTACATGTGTAATTTAACGTCCTAAATTATTTAGTCGGGAAAAGTTTACTGTGTGGGGAGAGTGCGACATAAAATTTTTTAAGCATGCGAAATAATGGGGCAAGCTGCAAAAATACAGTAATTTAAAAGAATGTGAAAGAATTTCACCGAAGTATTTACCTGGAGTACGATGGTGTGTAGCAGTTGGTGAGGGAGGAGGCTTAAGCGATGTTAACGGCGACGACGTGAAGCTTCCGTGTTTTGATAGGGAGCAGAAGTTCGTAGTGAATGCCCAGAAGAATACAATAAAAGTAGAGTGTATTCTTCGGAAGAGTGTGATGCGTGCTGTAATCCGGCGCAAGTGGAAATAGTTCAAAAACTGTTTTTTTTTTAATTTTTGAGAAAGAAATGTGCGGAATGTCATTATTAGTTTCACAATGTATCCGAATGGAAACAAATGAAGGAATGTAAATGCTTTCGTGTACGACAGAAGTGTTGAGTAAGAACTTTTGGTTCCGGTTGAATTTCAAGTTTTAGTTATGGTTTCAAAGATGTACAGGGGTAGTTGATTTCTTCAAGTACTTCATTTGTAGTTGTGCTCTTATTCCGTATAGTGTAGCTAATATTTTTGCGCCCTGAAACGGATATTTTTGAAAATAAAGGAGTTTCTTCAGTTTAGATATCATAGTATAGCAGGGAGGTCAAGAGTTTATTGTATTTTGCTGGACAATGAAATTTTAAGCCCTGACGAAATCTGAAATGAAGTATGGAGACTTTGGAAAGAGCCACTCACACCGTTGAAAAAGCTACCAATACCGCAGTTTACAATGCTGTGTAAAGTCGACCTGTTTCCTTCAGCGTATTCCTACAAGATGCTTCTATGACTGCGTACTGCGGAACCACTTTCTTCTGTAATCTCCCGCACATTACTTGCCCTTCTAAACGAAGCTTCTATTCACCGGACTCCACTTTCACCCCATCGTCCTATGCCTACTGCACGTACTCTTCCAAACCATCGTAGTCCCACGTAAATTTCTTTCCTTTTATCTAATACTATATTTTTGCACCTTTCCTCATTATCTTGCATGCATTAAAAATTGTACAAGGTTGTAACAGTTCGTTGTTCCTGAATTTATTGGCCGTCAGAAAATTTGTTGTATGTTTTTGAGACAAGTGCGATGAAAATGTCGACCTGTTACTAAATTTACCAATGTTTTACTACACTGCTCATAAGGACGTGGAACTTAATCTTGTCTTTTTATGTGTAGTTGAATATGTGAAATTAAGGAAGCTCAGTCTGCATTCTGTTACTGACATGTTTGAATGGGGCAGGCTATTTTTAATAGTCTGAGTAGTACACAATGGTGTAAGTTTCAGATGGTCATGTGAAGTATGTGTCTTCAAAGATGAAAATTTAGCAAATGTTCTAGAGCATGTTATGAAACCACAAGGAAACTGCACCCTAGTAATGTTTTTGTGTATTTTTATATGAGTTGCATAGGACTTAAGTCTCGAAAAAAGGATTTGCACATTTTACACTGGAAATTTGAAGATCCATTTGAATTCATTTTATGATACTTCCAGTGAAATAATGTCAGTTCTGCCAAAAAAAAAAAAAAAAAAAAAAAAAGTGGGAGTTTTAGCATTTTTTATACATATGTAGAGAAACAAAAAATACAAATTTTAGTTTCATAGCATTCTAGACCGGTCGGTGCCTTTAATTCATTTTTTAGCGATTCTTTTTAACTCCGACTGGTCATACTCCGAGTTATGTATCTCTTTGTTTAATGGGTGCAGTGCCATACTCCGAGTTACGCATCTCTTCGTTTTATTGACCCGCAGTGCCATCGAATTGGTTTCTGATTTGGAAAGCTCGTGATAGCGATACTTAAGACTTGGCCTATAAATCAATAGATAAGTTGTTTCACCGTTAAATATCGAACCTAAATTAGATTTTTCATATAGCTGATGCGGAACTTCGAGGAAAATCATTGTTTTGGAAAATATCGCTTACGGTCCGATAAGTTAGAATATCGGTAAAAAAATTTTTGTCAGATATTTCACAAATGTGCTGGATTTGTTTCACATTACAAATGCTTTCATGTGAAATGTCCTGAAAACAAATCTTCAAATTCTCAGTCTTCGTCATTCCAAAGTCTCTTCAATCCTAATAGGAACGGAACGAATTTTGCAGGGATTTAGATTTTCAGTAAAAATTAAACAAGGGGATCCTACCACTGCATCACCATAACTGCAAATCGATACAAAAAAAAATAGCTAGAACATATAGGCTAAACTTTTTACAAAAAGAAAGTTAAATTGGATGCGGGGGGCGCGGGGGGACCAAAACAGTATGCCTTACGAGCCTTTGGAAACTTGTATCTGCTGGATGGTTAAATTTTCAGGGTTGTGTAACTAAAAAATTTCTGACAATTTGCCGATTCTAATTACTTCTCACCACGTTTCTGATTGGTAATTCTTTACATTACCAATGCGATAAAAAAAAATGCGAAGGATTGCGATATTTCGCTATATGTATCTGTACTACACAAAACCTTAGGGCCAGAGGGTTTCTGATTCGAAAATTTGGTATTGGGAGTTGCCTGTTGGCGTTTCAATTAGGCGGATCGGTTTGGTCAGGCAAGGTTCCCGATTGAAATTTCGTCTTGTTCATGAAATTTTAAGTTATTTTTCTAATGTAACTTACAATTTGGAAGGTTTACCAAATACCTTATATATGTGAATTAAAATATAACAAAACAGTTTGGTAAACAGCCCTGTACTGTGTAAATGATGGATTTTGAAGATGTTAGTATAACACACACAATTTCAAATATACTACAGAGCACATATCTGAAATCAATTAACTGCAGTTGATTTAAATCATAATGAAACAGAAAAATGTACTTACCAGAAAAGTTTTGTGCTACACGTGGGGTTTGCATTCACGTTGATCGTTGTTTTTGTAGTGGAGTCGAACTGCGCATGCGCGTTACGCTATAAACCATTGCCAGATCTTTCTGAGTAAGTTTTTCTGTGAATTTACAAACATTTTAACACAATGTTCGAAAGTTTTACTGAAATTCCAGGAAAACCACAGATCAGCTGAAAAAACAGATTTTTTATGTAAAAACACAGAAAAAAGTAATGTGAATTTCAGGTTTTTTTTTACAGTGTATGTTGGGTTCCCAAACCAGTGGCGTAACTGCAACGTAAATAAAGGGACCCTCGGGCACAAAATTAATTGAAGTCATTTTATATTATTCAAAAAACATATACATTTATTTTATTTCTGAAGTAAATATTCAATTACATTCTTCAATTTTGGAAATTCTACCGTGTGATCCTAAAGTCGCCCCAAAATTTAAAAAACAATAACTCCCTAAGTTTTGATATTCGAGCAAGGCGGTTTACACATATATGCACAGAATAAAATGTAATTTTTTGCGAAATAAAAACGTTTAGTGGACATTTTAGTTTACTCGTGGTATCCAGATGGCGCTTTACCGGAGCTGATATTGCAGAAACGAAAGATATAATATCAGCTGCAGTTGTAATTGTAACCTGTCATCCTGTTGTCATTACTGGATAAAGCTCTGTTGGTGAAACTTTGACATCGTAACTCGAAATCGGCAAGTGCCGCTTTTTGATAGCTTCGTGTTGGAGGCGGGAAAGAACCGATGTCTGCTTGACGGCACTGCAGCGGATGATTAAGAGTTATGAGGAGACCAGAACTTTGGTAGAATTTCCACGACGTGCACGACCAGCAACACCTGTTTGAGCAGCGGCTACAGCTTCACAGGAAATCGAAAGATTTCGATGGCATCTGCACATATGGAATCTAGTGCTCGTGAAGTTACGCGACGAACTGGTATCCCATGTGAGACTTTAAGGAGATCAGAAAGGCTAATTCTTTGCTCATATCTTTACAAACTTAAACGCCTTCAAGAACTGAAACAGCCCTATTTCGCGAAGCGGAGATATTTTGCGGCACGGGTTTCTCGTCTAATAGATGAAAACGACAGCTGCCTGAAAGTTTCGTGGGCACATGAAGCCCAGTTCTCTAACCATGAAGCAGTAAACACATAAAGCTGCCACATCCGAGCAACGGGAAATATCCAGGCTGTAACAAAAAATCCACTCCAACCACCAAAATTCCCAATTCGGTGAGGTTTCACGTCGTCCTTCATTATTGGCCCTTTTTTTCTTCTTCCAGGTTCGAGATACTGCTTCTAAACCGTTATCAAAGATGCGCGTTACGTAGAACTTCTACGAAACAGCATTATACCGAGATTTCAACAGAGGCATGCACTGAATGCTATAACATTCGTGCAACATGGAAGGCTACTGCACATCACGTGCCCTGTGAAACAACTCCTGGAATCGACGTTTGGAGAAAATCGTGTGATCTGACGTCAGTTTAAACAGGAATGGCCACCCGTGTCTCCATGATGTAATTCTTGGTTTTGGGGCTATCTGAAAACACGGGTGTCCAGAGATCGTTCCATTTCACTGGCCATGTTGAAAGACTATCGCAGATCATGTATGACCCCTACCAACGGATATACTATTTAATGCTGCTCGTGGGTCTTCTCTGGTATACAGACAGTACTCGAGAATGATGGGCGAGTGAGAACTTATTACCATAAGTAAACTTGCGTGGACGATGTGTCTACTTACCGTGTATAATTCACAATTATTCATACGGATGCAGCGCCATCCAACGACCAAGAATAAAACTAAAATATCCAGTAAATGTCTTATTTTACAAAAACCTCAAGTCAGTTTGTGCATTTCTGTGCATAATGCGCGTCGTTACTGTCAAAACTAAGCCGATGATTGATATCAAAAATTTTGCGAGCCATTTAGATCATTCGGGATATTTAGATTTACCTATATATATAAGAATTTTGAAATTTTGAAACATATGTAGAGAAAAAATGTTCAGAATTGCGACGTTTGTAGAATCCATGGTTGAAATGCCTTCAATATCAGTAGGACACTCTGTAAACTACTGGCACTATTGATAACTCGAACTTTGACAAGATTAAATTTATGTTCTGTGATCGTAATACTTGACGATATTTCGAAACTTTTTCAATCAAACGAGAATCAAAAGTATTATGTTTTTCGTTTTTCCTATAATGGGCTTTGAAAATCATTGATTTCATGCACTTCTATCAAAGAGAAACGTTTTCCATTAAATTGAGAGTTCTGATAGGAATTGGAAATGCGTTATAAAGTGGGAACGGAAGTTTTTATTTTAAGCTCAATTAGAGTGTTTAGTGTTTCATTATAAATCAGAGGTTGAGTAAATGAAAATTTGTAATGGATGGAATGGTCCACATGTTTCTTAGAATTGTGTGCTGGGCGAAGAGCAATTCCCAAATTTCTTTGAAGTAGAACTAAAAGAAATATAGAAATTTGAGTGATGTATACTGGTTTGTACGGCTTTTACAATAATACCTATGAAAATAGAAATACTGTTTTGTTTTTATAGCATATCTTTTCCGAAAATGTTCTTGGGCACTTTTTTCAAAATATTTTTTTGGATTTTACAGTTCAAAGCTCCCAGTAAGTTAATAAGAAAAATATATTCACAAAATCTCTGTTAAAAACAAATATACATTTAGCATCACGTGGATTCTTTCTTCTTAAAGATTTGTTGGGTATCAAGACCTGCTCTTTGAGACTCTCCGTATCAGGAGAGTACGCCACGAAAACTATATGTTTAACACGGAGAAAACCTAAAACTTTATTATTCGGTCGGATCAGTTTGTAATTTCAATCAATCAATCGAACTAGTCTCACAAATTTACATTTGCTCAAAAACGTCAAATTTAAATAATAATCATTAATAAGTAATACAATCATAATGATTAACCTAAGGAAAATGATGCAAGAAAAACAAGGTGTTATAACAGAAGTTTGGACGTTTAGTAAGTGTCGTTGTTCGGAAACGCATACAAAATCTATATGAACATGCAAACACTAAATGTATGATGTTAGGAACACCTACAATCAATATATACATATTCTTCACTAGAAAAAGTGCTACTGATCGATAGTTTAATCTCGTTAGCTATAGAGATAAGCGTTATTTCACTACCTGTGATTTGATCACGGTTATCGAAAAATATCAAGTAGCGCCTGATACTGAAAACTATGAGTAACAGTGATCGTCCTATAAACGTTCGATACTCTGTCACTGCTACCCATCATGTTCTTCGTGATTTTTCACAGCTCCGTCTTAACTGTTTGTCGTTACTAGTTGTTAATCGTTATCAGCTGTTGCGATTTGGAAGCTGCCTGCTCTTCGTAATTTTTTCACAGCGTTGTTTGTGAGCTCACCGTTACGTCGTTCTCTCAGTGAATTAAGTTTAACGTTTTTTGAATTCAGAAAAAAATATTGTATGGTGAATGTTACTTAGTAAAATTTTAGTATCTTCATCCATTTCAAGGCTGAAAAAAATTGCTGCCTCGTTTCTTTCAAAGTTGTGTGAGAGAGAGAGAGAGAGAGACAGAGAGACAAAGCGAGTCAGAAAGAGAGAGAAAGGGTGACAGTGAGGTAGGTGAAACGCAACATATATGTCATTTCCGGATTCAAACCCAGACACAAATGAGGCGAATACTGAGAATGCGTCTTCCGTCGCTTAGACCACTGTGCCATAGAAGCTGCTGTATGCGTTTTGAGCCTCTTTTTGTCATCAGTCATATGACTTGATTAACCAGCCTTATCTCACATGCACTCACATTTATTTGCAGACGGGCTATACAGGTCATTTCGAAAAGTACGTCTAATGAAAATGTAATAGTCGTGTCTTCGTCATATGGAATAATTTTTCATTACAGGTTATATATTTGCAAAAAATTGTTGTAAAGAATCCCGTAATTTCAACAAATAGTGCCCGATTTTCTTCATCTTATGTTGCACATTCTCTCTTTTCCATACGTGATACTAGTCGTTTAGATTCAAAGGCAGTCTAATATTAAGCGATGATGCTGAGAGATGCTTTAAGATTGACGACTAAAATAGGAAGATACGAGCGGTCACTGAAGATGTCCGATATGCTCAATATTTGTTACCTTTCTTAATTTCTATCCCTTGTCTTCATTGACAATAACCATGTTTTGTAGTTAAAGGCAGATGCGTTAAAAGTGGAACTTTACGAAATTTGTAAAACAAAAAAGTGTCTAAAGACTAAGAAATATGTGTGTGAAACCTTCATTTGCATAATTTTGATCTCTTAAAAACTGAAATTTGGTTAAAACAAAATGTACCATTTAAGAGAGAATATGTTTTATTTTAAAAATTAGCAGTAAATTTTCCCCAAAAGTTTATATATATAGTTTTTAACAAACTTTTGGATTTGTAAAATCTTGATGGCAGAGTTTCAGAGCAAAAGTCATATATATCGCTTATACGAAATTAGAAAGAAATATTACAGCGTGCATTACCGTCTGTTGTGATTTCCACTACCTGTAAATCAACGGCTTTAATGTCGATGTCAGGGCTTAATCACATACAAATCTAAACAACATATGTTCCTACTAAATTCAAATGTCGTGCAACATGTAAAATCCACGAGTGACGAAAGTCATTGCACGAAGTTGAAAAACTAATGATTTATTCATTTTCACGATATAAACGTTTTAATACTATAAAAGAATATATATACCTTTAAAAATACATAACGAGATCTTTCAAGACGGCAGCCGTCAAATCATCACGTAAAATACACAAAAAACAGATACAACAGGAACAAAGTAATATATACAGTCATATATATTACTTTGTTCCTGTTGTTAAGTGGTGATCCACGACGTAAGTAATTACTACAGCCCAGACTCAAGATGATGGAGCGGAATTCACAAGCAAGGCTAGATGGTCTACTCACAGAGGGAGGGGTGGTGCGGGGTGTTTTTAGCTGTAGATAATACTCCTGACACCCCGAACCAGCGCCTTGTATGGCGGAGGAATAACACAGGGGAGCTCCTTGTTACAGCATGTTTCGCCAAAATTATAAATAAATAGGTTCCCGGTGAAAGTGTAGATTGCTTGATTTTCAGGCTACCCAAAATTCTGGTATCGTCCTACATGGTGGTGTAGGACCATACCAGAATATTGTCCACACCCCCATGTGGGACAATACCACATAGTCGGCATCGGGCATTATATTTATGTGCAGCTACACGTACTCACGCCTTCCTAAGTGTGGAGCCGATGCACATTTAATCCTCAACAAATGGCTCGTTACTCTGAAGGGGTATACAGTATATGCTACCCCTCTGCGTCTCGGCAACTGGGTCGCGGTCTTTATTAATTATTGAATAGAAATTAGTAGTTGTTTCAACAAAGTCCAAGTTGTGTGTTTTACAGGCATTCTTGAGAATGTGGTTATTGAAGGGAGATGGTTCATTGATCCAATAAATTTCACCTTTAAGCCTTCGCGCTCCATGGCTGTAAATGCCAAGCTTCGTATGTTCTTAGCCAGTTTATACACACAATCGATAGGGTACATAATGGCTATGTCTGAGATTTTTTGTAACTCAATTTGGCTTAATCGTGCAGAGGATGAATGTGTGTAAGCGCGACGAATCATGTAGCGCAGAACTGCCAATTTACACTTCATGAGGTGTGCAGAAGGGAGTATAATGACAGGAATGTAGGTCGGTTTGTGATACACATGTAATTTTAGTTTATCAGTTACTGGTTTGCGTTGAAAGCGGAAATATCAGAATGGTAAGGTATGTGACTCCTCGACTTCAATAGTGAACTTGATAGTAGGAAATTCTGTTCATATAGTCTCTGTAAAAGCAGTTTGTACCTTATGTAGAAATCTGGTCTGAGAGAACATTTATGTAGTACCCTATCCTCAAGATTCTGCAGAACAAGTTCAGTCAACAGAGGGGATGGGGGACACCCCTTTACCCTCTCTTGACTGAAGACCCATTGGGGTTCCTCTCCTTTGTCGGTACCTGACGTTGTTGAAGTGAAAATACGTGCGCTCTGCGAAACGATGAATGGCGTCAAGAAGTGTTTGGACCTCCGGGATAAGTTGTCATTATTGTTTAGCTTGCTCTCAATTATCTCGTGTACCAGTTGAATTGGAACATTTTGGTACAGTGACGCAACATCCAATGAAGCCATTAAGAATGGAACATTTGAGGCATAGCTTTAATATTGCAAAGGGCTTGAGCTGAGCTCGATACGGAAAATTTAGTTTCCACGCTGAGTCTAGGTTGTTTTCAGATTTTTGCGTCATTTCTACTTTTCGTGTTGTGAAAAGATAGTTTCAAGTTATAGATTTTTATGAGAACTTAGCAGATACATAGACATTGATAATATATAGTTGAAACAGAAAATATCATCAAGGTGACATCATGGCAAGATGTCTTAACAAGACTTGTTTATTTCATCCCATAGTGAAGATCATATCTAAGATAAAGAAAATGTATGCAGAACATGGACAATGACTGTGAACAATGTTTTTGTTTTCATACTTGTTTTAATTTGCCTAGTACAAAATTGAATATTATTTACATAAAACGCTTCGTTTCCAGCATTTTGATAATGCGGAAGTTCACAAATTAGGGAGTTCCTGAATCAATAAACACCTGAAAAACTGTGCATGTTATATGTGTTATTTAGTTTTAGGTGTTTATTTGATATGTACACATTTTATTTATGAAGTCCAGAAGTTTATTTTCAAAATCAGTTAGCGAATGAAAAACAGACATGTTATTTTGAATTATCACATACTAACTACGAATGAGATGAAATGATTGCAATCAGAATTTTCATTCATTTGGCATTAAACGCCTTGAAGCACAATGAAGCTAATCCCAAGGTACTTAGAAGGAGGACAGGTAGGTCCATCGTAACCGCGCCGTCTTCCTGCTTCTCTTCGCTGCGCTGTGACGTCACGATGGCCAAAAGCGAAGCTGCAACGCGCACGGAGCCATACCGAGAAAGTGTCGTGTGCTCTGTGAATTTTCAATCGAAACAACAGGGCTAGGTTTAAGTAAATAATTTGTAAGTAAAAATTGTACAATCATCAAGCTATTATTCAAAATAAAGTAAAAAATATATATATATATATATATATTGTATACTGGGAAAAAACGGGAATATGACATGTATACTGTTCGAAGCTTTTTTGCTAAATATCTTTTTTTTTCTTCTTTTTTCCTCAAAAACACACTGCATCTCTTTGGAGCTGGGAAAACTACATTTCATTACGTCGAACAGTCATTTACCAATTTTATAAAATTAGCCATTTATTTTCTTTCAGGAAAAATATAATCTACAGATTTACTTACGTTGTTAGATTGCATCTGTGGTCCTAAAATTAATTATCTGTCTTATGGGGGCTCTCACATTTGTGTGGATACATTTTATTTTATGAAACACCTTTAGTTCTGAGTTATTACGTTCCAGCTAAAGGTCAAATATCTGGCAAGTGATGGTTCCACACTACAGCGTGTCCCGTGATCAAATATGATTTCGGAGAAGTTTAATTAGATGGGGCACATCGGCAAACATCCATAGTTTTCAATTTTCATTTACTGGATTTGGAAAAGAAGACAGTATTGGGGCTATTCCAAGCTGCCTCCAAACCCTGATCCCCTTCTTCCCCCAAGATCAGCACTAAATAACACGATTGCTCCATGCACTGAAAAACCCGATTGATCAACGGCTCGAATTATGTAAGTTAATCGCTTTTGATCCATCTGCTTATCAAAAGAATAATACAGTATATGGTTGTTTCCAAGCTTTCCAGAAGAATTTCAGCATAACGACTAAAATGTTACTATGCGGTCCTAAAATTTTAATTGCAGCAGCATCATAACAATAGCAACAACAAACGCTCATTTCACCAAAAGATAAAACTGAAACTTTGTCAAATTCGGTTAGGTGTATGGCATTCATTTTCATCACCTTTAAAACGGGCTCAATTAAACCATCGGCAACACAAATTTACCACACCACCGTTTCAGAGAGGAAATGCTTGGAAGCAGTTTGTGCATTTTATTTTTGATTAAAATATGTGCTTTTTGAGAAACAGCATGCAAAACAAGTGCTTGACTTATATCTTCTTCATTTCATTTTGCTGGTCTCTTTTTTGACACAAGATTTTGAATTTGCACTTCAGTGAAACAATGGCCAAGCAAATATATGATAGCTGGGCACCTTTCACTGGTGCTCAGCAAATTTCTACTCTTTCATTTGCGTTTCATAATATTAATTTCCGTTTTCAGGCTTCTTTTCTCGAGGCAAAAGCATTGTTTTACCAATACCAACTGTTTTCTTACGTTTGATAATTCTTCCCGTAGTGAATTATTTTCACTCTTCAGTTGCATTATATTTTCCTTCAGACATTCGCACTTCTCACATAACGTTGACGGCATGATACATGTTGGTTAGGAATGATGTCACTTTCATTGTGACCTGTGATTTGAGGTTTAATTGGAAATACACTTTCAATTCGATTTAATGCATTTTTTTCTGACTTCCGATCTTAAACCGTTCACTTCGAACAAAAGTTTGCTAATCCATCTGCTAAAGCATATTTTTTGTAGGCACGGCATCTTTTCTCAGTTTTTTTCTGGGAGGCAAGTTCAACAATTCATTTCTAATATCTCGCTCTTACTTCGAGGAATCAAAGTGTTCTGAACACATTCGAGCTTTCTTTGCATCGAGTACATCATTTTGACAGAATTTTGCTACTCATTGCTTCAAGAAATCTCTATCCGATGGGAAAACATGCTATGTAACATGTAACGTCCTTTCCTTTGAACTGTTATTACGACAAAGTGCAACAGCGTAGCCAGGTATTTTCGAGATAGTTGTACACAGAAAACAAATTAAGAAAATATAAATGAATGAAACGACAAAGCAGGTCTAAAATTGACAAAGAAATGCAGCGAGTAATCTACACTGCAGCACAAGCTCCGAATGCTCAAGAGATCGTTTATGGCCACTGTAACGTTACACTCCTGCTCGCCGGCGGCACGGAAACAAAGGCGTTTGGACCTACCTCTCCTCTTTCTAAGTACGTTGGCTAATTCTACGGGAAACGGAAACATTTTAATACATATTTATATAAAATAAAATTTTCCGCGAATAATACTAAAAACTAAAAATGTAAATTTAAACTGTAGAGCAAAAGGTATTTATTGAAATTCAAGATTTAGGAAAAAATAAGAACAAGTTTGCATAAAAATGAAGATTTGCTTCTGGGGATAGATGTGTTCCGAGAGTACATCTTACTTTTTGTTTATTTCCGAAACACTACAATTTGTTATGGGTCCGAAATTTCTGGGAAAGTTGAAGAGTTCTCTTCTCCATGAAAGAAATATAGATGTTAGGGAAAATAAACATCTTAATATCACAAATACAAGCATTCTTAATTGTCTACATTGTTTTTCTACACAGACCTATTTCAATGAATCTTACCAGCCGTGAAAATATTACTTGCCAATCTGCGTATCTTTCCAAACTGCAAATTCCAATGTAAATATTATTTTTATTTTACAATCTGGAATACACTATATTTGTAGAAAAAGGCAGTGAATTTTTCTTTGTCACCCATCTAATGAAACATTCCTTCGAGTTTATCTGATCTGCACTCATCCAACAGATTCCTGTTGACTCCTTGGTGTTACTACCTGAAGGCTGAATTATACGGAAATCGCTGTTTTCCTATTCTTTTAATATTTTTCTAGTAATACGTGATCTGTTTAAGCCATGGGTTTGAACCTTGTTATAGTTATGTTTCTTGAATCACCATCACCTACCGGTAGATATCAATTAAAAGCGTTAGTTCAAAATAAAATGTGCATTCCCTTGATTTCCATTAACCATTGTTAAATATATTCAAGGACATAAATAACTGCACATTCAGTCTCCAGCGAACACTTGATAAACCAGATTTGGGCTGTTTCAGTTTGCCCCGTCTTCATCATAATCGCGCAATTCGAATTTTGGTGAGTTACACAACGCATTTGTTCGCAAGCCGTGTGTTTAAAATTCATCCTGAAGGATTTTTCTTGTAAACATCGGCTTTAACGAAGATTTTATTGCCCAATGGAATATCATATCACTTATAGGTTGTTCTCCTCTGCTGCGGAAAGAGAGTAATACATGATTGTGCAGTGGTAGAAGCACTGGCACCTGACCGTTCGGCAAACGTTGGTGTTGCTCCGAGTCCTGGATGTTTTGCTTGTCTTCGAGCACTGGATTTTTTCTATTCCTGGAATTAGTGGCCCTAAATTTGGGACGATCAACGACGGCTATATAGCCCATACAATTGTTCATGTGGTCGTTAAACGTCCGAAAACATAGCGATTAGAGAGGGATATTTATATCATTCATTATTAGTTTCCTTTACATATCGAGATTATGTAATGCCTTACTACTCCATTGAAACTCCTACGATTTTGTTCCAAGGGATTTTTCTTTAAATCAGCATGTTTTTTTATATAGTTTATTTGGAAAATTCCATAGACATGAATTCCATGCGTTTTGGGAATGTTTCCTTCTGTACCGTAAAACTTCTCGTTTTGTTACATGTACTATGAAAATAACAGTGATATCAATTTAATCCACATTAATGTGTTTAATAGGTATGTATTATCTCTGAAAAGTAGTGTTTCATTTTCTTCTTGTAGTTCATATTTTCATACTTCAGCTGTCAGAAGCTTGTTGACTGTACATGTAACTTCAGACTTGGTATTGAAATACAATTGTAAAATTATATATTGCAGATAAGATACTTTTCCGCATGTATTTGTAATTTCTTTGGTGGAGCAATATATCACAAAAGGCGCAGCGTAGTGGTTTTCAAAACAAGATTATGATTAGAAATAATTTCCAGTCTGTTATTACAAACGGATTAAGAAAGGTGGAAATAAATGCAATTTAATTCGTAAAATAGAAGTAGGTAAAGTAAACACTTATTCTTCATTCCATGTGTAAATACGTATTCGTAAGCTAGGTTCAGAGAAAAATAAGGCAAAACAGAAATCCATAATATTGATTTCTAAAGCACAGGAAAACGAAACTTTCTTTGGAATTCAAGACGATGAATGGCGAAACGTCCATTTCCACTAACATCCTGGTCACTGTGTTATTCGCTGAGTTCAGGAGAAGTATTCTGAGAACAGTAAATGTCAATCTGCAAATTTCCTTTTGGACTTTAAAGCCGTAATTCCATTATTTGCAGCTTTATCAATGATGCTGTTTTTTCTATAGTTTATTTTAGAAATTCTGTCTCACTTGCCTGGAGCTCTGTCTTGAAATCAACAAATGACAGTCGGCGAAGTTTTGCCATGGTGATAAGCGGTGTTTCTTCTGAATACTGTTTTGCTCTCGAAATCTCGCCATGCTATAATTTCTATTATCCAATTAGAGAGAGAAATATGTTGAATGTATACTTTCAAGCATCTGTATTCGGTAATTAGTGGAGAACTAGAAAATTTCTTTGCATCGTGTAAACAAATGGAATTAATTCTTTCTACTTCAAGATTATATTTTTCTATTTTGAGGAAGACCTCAAACAAATGGTAGATACCGGGAGGAAGATTTTCTTGTTATGTCAGATGTAACAAGACTGATGACGAAAAATAAGAAAGTCCGAAAACAATCCAGAAAAACATTTTTCTTTTTCTGAAAGCTTCATTTTCCTTCGCTTCTGAAATGACACTTAGAATCTTTTTTTTTTTTGATTGGAGGTTTAACGACCACCGTAAACAATTCAATGGGCTATAAGTAGTTTCCCGTCCCTAATTTAGGGTCAATGGATCCAGGGAAGTGAGACAGCCAATGCCGTAAGAAAAACACAACATCCATGCCTCACCGGAATTCGAACCCGGTCCCCTTTCGCATGAATAATCAGATGTCATCACTTAGACGACTGCTCAACCGGCGCTGCACACTTACATTCCAGTTTGGAATGCAGAGATATTCCACATGCATGAAACTGTAAGACATATCTCATTTTGAATTTTCTGATTGGAAAGTTTTTGTTATTTGCAATCTGAACAGAAACTAGAGGATTGTTACTGTTGTCTGGAACCCAGTCAGCCTCTTCCCTAAGGCCTGACCGTATCTTGTTCCTATTTCCTTTTCAGACAAGGGCTTTTTAATCAGATATTCACGATAAAGCGTTCGCAAAAGCAAAAACGTAAAAAACAAATACAAAGATCTAAATATTTTAAGTTCAACATAGCATTCATGAATAAAAAAAGGCACACCATTTACCAACTATGAGTATTCCAGAAAAGCATCATCTGGAAATGTCTTTCTTAATGCAATACAGTCTTTAACACCAGTATTTAAAATTAAATGTACGAAGAAGGAGAAACTTGTAATTCCCATTTTAAAAATATTCCTAAAAACGTACGAACATTATGAGAACGACAAGTACAGGTAAAATAAATGTTTTTTTTTAAGTATGTATAATAATAATAATCTATTATCTTTTTAAATGGCAAGTGTTTGCAGAAATTAACTTGGAAATTTATTAATTTCGAGTGAAACCTTATAGGAAAAATCGTTTTGCTAAAATGCTAACAGAACCAAATTTGCATTGAACAGTTTAGAGTAGCCATTTATGGCATTCATTTTTTGCGTTGTAATCTGCTATCCATGGACTGAGGTTCACAGTTTTACTTTTTATGAAAATTTATGGAACAATTACAGGAATTTCGGCAATTACATCGCACAAACAGAACTTGCATTGTACATCCTGATTAGCGTGAAACGCCCTTCAAAAGTTATAAATCAAATCAACCGACACTAACTTTAAAATTAAGAATTCCTTACATATAATTAATCCTTCCGACATTTTACTGAAGATTATATTAAATTCTTATATACATACGAAATTCAGAGAATGTAAATTATTTAGCCCTGAAATTCACTGAAGGATAAAGGAATTCTAGCGCACAAATAATTTTAACTTAACAAAGACAAATTCAACAACAACCAGTTTTTGTATTATAATTGAAACTTCGTTTCTGAACTTAATAGGATTTCTCTTCCATCTGCCTGCCCCCATCGTCTGGTACAAGAGACGCGGTAGTAGTAATGTGCTGCCATCTCCGGGTGACATGATATATACGGCGTGGGAGATTTCTGTAGCGAATGTGTTTGTGCAGTATTTCTACTAGCCGTTAAAAGGGCCTTTACCGTTTGTTAATTGTGTACCTGTTCTGAAATATTTACTGGGACGGACAAACTGTGTTTCCACCAGAAAAAACAGTTGTCTTTCTGGTACAATAATTAAATTCGATTTATTACGTACCAGGAAAGAATTGTTTGATTATGCGGATCATCACTTCAAGCAGTGTTCTTCGGAACAAATGTTCCAGCATGTGGTCTGCCAAATTATTTTTGAGCGCCCCATCTGAAAGTATGCTCTTCAGGTGCCGCCAATTACTTTCTACACCAACCAGAAGTCATCGCTCTTTCCACGTGTATAAGTGAGTCACGGAAAAGTTCTCATCGGCCTGCCACCGGCCAATGATACTTTTTCCATGACCCACGTATAAACCTAGAAAGAGCGATGACTTCTGTTCCATGCTCTTGGTCCACGTCAAATGTCTGTATTTATTACTTTCTACACCTTGAGTATGAGCAACAGTACAAGGATCCACGAAATTAAGGGACTGAGTTACACTGATGTTGGATTCCATAGCTTGACAGGTTATGGCATGAAGCCCACTGATCCGTCGTGATAGTACTTCGTGGTTGCACATGTTTCTGGATGAGGGGCGACAATGTGTGCGCAGACCGGCGATCCTCAGGGCAGATCTCTACCCTGAATCCTTTGGTATCTCGCTCAAAGACACCAAAGATCCAGGTGATCTCAAGAGGACCACAGTTGTTCTTTCGCTTTCCAACCTCGGCCTCATCCACTTCCACCGTTATTCCTGTGTCACTAAGCTTCCTTTAGTCTTCTTGCGAGGCTACCATGAATTCTGAGACAAGTTCTCAGCAATCCTAATAATAGTCAATGACTGTCTCACAGAACGTGCTAACACCACATTGTGAATATTTCACAATTACATCATTGTATGACATTCCTCCGTCAAAACAATATACGAGTCATCACCGTATCAATAAGATAATGAGCATTCTTTAACCACGTCTCATGTGTACAGGAACACTGCTCAGATTTCCCTGAAACGTTATTCTACTTACACCTGAATTATCCAAAACGATGATACATATCCAGTCTCAGAGTCATTAGATGACCTGTTGAACATCTTCGTATGATTGAAAGCAATCTCTTCCGCTCACAGCAAGCTATACATGTATCCTTATTCTTCGCAACGTCCTGGAACAAACGCGTCCAATTTCACATGTCGAGATTCACAGAGTCACAACGCACACTGAAAAAACAGAAGGCAGCTGCAACAGAAAGATTACGAACCAAGTAACACGAACCGGGCAAAGAGCAAAAAGCGACGACGTCACAGAGGCAGCAACGTTGTTAGGAGAGAGCAGAAACTCAACCTATCAGGCAACGTGTAATTTCCCGTGATTCCACGTTTCTTTCTTCTACCAGACGACGGTGGCCGCAGATCGAAGTACATCCTTCAACCGTACCTACCGGACTGGGCCGCCCCGGTGGCGCAGTGGTCTAAGGCGCTGGCCTATGATCATTCGTCCGTAAGGGGTCCGGGTTCGAATCCCGGTCAGGCATGGATGTTGTGTTTGTGTTACGGTGCTGGCTCTCTCCCTTCCCTGGAGCCAGTGACCCTAAATTAGGGACGGGCGACTGCTTATAGCCCATTGAGTTGCTCACGGTGGTCGTTAAACCTCCAATCCCCCCTACCGGACTGGATAATGTTTCTTTGTTTTGTGAAAAACTGCTGACAGCTACAAGAATACACACCACATTTTTCAGTTGGCAAATTTTAGCGATGGTTCTTAGGAAGTCATTCATTAAAATCGGATCTTCGAGTCAGCAACAATAAGAATGATAAATGTCAAATACAATGTCGAAGTGAAATTCTTAATATATTTTATTGTTATGTCGCATCAGACTAAGAACCTATAACAATAATACGTAAAATTCATGTGTTACCGCTACAACAGTGAAATGTGGTTAAAATTATACTATGCGTTAATGTTGTTCTAGAACAAGTGTACGTAAAAGATTTCAAAATTTAGGCTAACTTAGCTTTAAACAAGAAATTATGGGCGTTGCGCGGCAATTCTTTGCTTGAAACTAAGTGTAGATATTTTAACATAATCGAAAGTGTGTTGATGCGAACGAAATGTCCGGCAAGGGACCAACACACGTGGACGACGAGAACGGAAAAGTAGGTCATCTGTTTCAGATCAAAAGATTGTTGACTTTCCTTTAAAGAAGTTTCATCACTTGCCGACATGACTAAAATAAGGAGCTCGTCGAGGGTCAGTCATTAACGGAGATTATTTCACGTTTGTCAGGCACAAACTTACATATTGATCGTGGCCTAATTTGCTGTATCTAAGCTCACCACACTTAAAGCATCGTAGTTTTCTATCCATATTTTCTATGTGTATGGTGGAAATCCGAGCTGCTTATGTTATAAGTGCAAATTCCGAAATGCCATTGAAGCCATTTGGACATGCGATTGGTTTAGTGCTGTTTTGGAGATTGCGAGTAGACGTGGCCTATGGAAGAGGCACATGACGCGGACGCCTATGGAATGCTGTACTACGTAAACCATGTTAATGCTTCGGGGTTTTCTTGGTGAAAAAGATTACCTTCAGTTGTACTACATGTACAGTCGGAATGAGATAAAAGGTAAATAGAGATAGTCAGTGCTTTTTTTCTAAAAAAATGTTCAGGGGTACTCCCAGCTAGACTCAAGGAATTCACCATTTTATAGTTCAAATCGAGGAAAATAAATGTAGTTAATGGACAAATTTACCAAGAACATGCATTACCTCATATTACACAGCGGACAGTAATTTCCATTTTGGCATGTATTTGTGTTCACTAACATCTTCCCGATTCCTCTGAATGTTTTTGTTGTCCGTCGCCAGATGTCGTCCTTTCAAAAACCATGAATTTACATACACTATAGGATTAAGCAAACTCAAATGAGGGCCTACCAATTTTATAAAGATTAAGTTGGCTACAATGTTTAAATGCAATGAAGCTCTTGTTGGAGTCAGTATTAAATTCATCTAATGGAAGCCGCCTTCACACTCACTTGTTGAAATTGGGCGGATTTGTCTATCAGGAAATCCAAATCTGTCATACAAGTTCATTATTTCCGTTTCATTAAAGTTTAAAGGACGATTATCTGGCCAATTTCTACAATCCAGCACCTTAGCCGATCGTGGAATTTCAGCATCTTCTCTTGCTAAAAGTCGGCTCTCCATATGCGTTTTCAGAGTATCATAGAATTTCCCTGGATCGACACAATTTCCCTGTTTATGCCTTGTGTCTCTTGCCCCAATTTCCAGTGAAACTCCTTTTAAGTCCGAATTATTTTCTACTATTGAGGCTTCCAGATAATAAGGTCCCATGTTTGTCTTCCTTTCATCAAACAATTTAAGTTGGTTGGTTATTTTTCGGTGAGCAGAGTGCAGTGTGATATCACGTACTTGCAATTCTGTACTAAGTTCTGCTAATTCTTAAAGAACATCACACATCAAGGCAAAATCTAAAATTAAATCGATATTGGTGATTTTTCGTAGCAGTCCTTCATACACGCTTTGTCAGTTCTGTCTCTATTCTAATCTACTTTAGCACTTTAGATACGGGCAACCAAAGCCTCAACATTTTGTCATACAGCAGAAACACTTCTGAAACTGGAAGAAACCCATCTACTATCTAAAATTCTCTCAGGGGGCTGATGATACAGTGTGTACAATTTATCAATAAACGACTTGAAGTGGTTTGCTTGTGATGGGAAGTCTCTGTTTATTACATCGGACACAGAAAGTACTAATATGTGATTAGCACAATGCCAAAACAAAATTTTGGGAAACTGACTTTTAAGTAGTGTCACTACACCTTTTTTCTGCCAAGTATTACTGTAGTCCCATCAGTTGCAATTGCCAAGAGATTTTCTTTCAGAAAATCATCGTGAGAACCACGTTCCCTTAGCGGGTCATCAGCGACCTGAATATTCCTTCAGCAGTGACATCTTGAAGTTCAATGATATCCAGAAACAGGTTGGTAGGCTCATTCATGTCTGAAAATGTGGTTCTTACGTAAATAATGAGCGAGGACAACTGACTTATTGTAGTGCTTTCGTCTAAAAGGAAGGCGATTTTATAATTCGAATATATTACGTTCTTAATGACACTGTTTTTCATTTCCACTGCAATATGGTTCACAATATTAAAGCAAGCATTAATCGAATGTAAAATACGGCCCACATTGACTCCATTCAGCTCTTGCACATCAATTTCTGACCCAAACTCTTGAAACACTTGCCTCTTTTTTACTATTTTGTATGCTGTTCTGAACGTATTGGCTGTTACTTCCTGTTCATTCTCGACAGCTTTAGTGCATACAATTTAGAAGGATTTAGTGCTTGCTCTTTCCAGTATTGAAAGAGTTGCCTGATGAGCTGAACTTTCTTTATGTTTTAAAAATTTCTTTCAGAGAGGAAGCATCTGATCTGATTTATCCTCACCTGTTATACTAATTGATTCTGAAGCTCATTGTTGAGAAATGGTTATGCCTTGCATTTTATGCTCTGATCCCAAAGCACCAATTTTTTTGCGAGCTCCGTAGCCAAGTGTTTTTACTTTTACCCACTAACCAGTCGTATCTATTGCAGAATTCATTTTTCTTATTACAATCCCAACATGCAGGAAGATACTCAGAGGACGTGGTCGCATGCTCACTCTCCGCGTTGTCAACAGACGACATTGTGTAACTCAACACCGTTGTCCTAACTTTTGTTTTTACAGAGTCATAATTCACTTTATTTCACTTCTTTGTTGGATGGGACGATGTAAAATAGTTTCTAATTTTCCTACTCATATTGAAATACTGCCGCTCAATGAGGCCAAGCTTTTATCAGTAAAACACCACACATCTACACTATTTTACACATTAAACACTCGCTTCCGTCTGAGAATCTAGAACCACCTTGAAAGGAAATGAGGCTGCCATTGGGGGTAGTAAAGGAACTGACGAATCCCCGTGCAAGAGTCCAACTCCTACTTCACACATTAAACGCTTGCTTCCGTCTGAGACTCAGGAAACACCGTGAAAGGATATGAGGCTGCCATTGGGGGTAGCAACGGAAATAACGACTCACCGTGCAGGAGTACAAGGGAGTTTAAATATAACGAAACATCTTTGTTACGTTATTATAATAAACATACGCAACATAAAACTTAGGAAATCACATAAAGATCCTTAATACGTTTGGAGTTGGTTTAGGGGGAATTCGAATAATTTTAAAACTTTCAGTTTTACCCGTTAGATGCACAAAACCTTTAGAGGTACGCGTACCCCGTGAAAAAAGCACTGGTTTTACATATTAGTAAAATGATCTATCAAGATATCTTAAATTTCAGAACCGCTGAGAATGGAAGTTATGTTCTACTCTAATACTGAAATCTCTTATTCTTTAATTTCACGGAAGTGAAGACAACGGCCATCTATTCAGCAGAATCGTTTTTTAAATGAAGGAGCTTTTCGTATGATCATAAACTCTAAAGAAATAAGTTTTGGTATATGTGACAAAGTAATTCGTAGGGAAGGGAAGACACGTGGGCATCAAACAAAAAAATTAGTGATGCCGCGAACGGAAGCAGCTAACATGATGTTCTTTGGGAAGATTAGTGGTACAGTATATTCCGTGTAATTGGGATACATTCGAACGATAACACTTCGACGAGAATAGCGGCTGCTCCAAGTATGCGATGCTTTATCCCACAGTGCTAATTTGGGAAGTCCTTCCAAACTTGTTCCAAATAAACGGCTGCCCAACAATCCGATCGCCAAATTGCGGGAACTACTGTTCCCGCAATTTTTAATACTGTACATTACTATAGTACACGAATAGGTTTGAAATCTTCAACGTTTACAATTCGATTCTGCATGGAACCTGACAATTGTCCCTACAAGTTTGGGGCCACTACGTTTCTTAAAGTATATTTTAAAAGGCAAACACGGTTTAAAGTTAAATCCGCTCTGTGAACCAACTACACATTCACTGACATTAGCGGACTTCGAACTTGGGCATTTTAGTTTACTGAGCCAAGTTACGAATAGTTTCTGGGTTCGTGAGGTTTCGAACGAAATTGCTGGGTCTCGAGAGATTATTCCAATGAAACGTACAGCAAATCACCTAAATAATGGGGGAATACCCCTTTACAAACAAACACATTAATTAAAGGACTGCAGAAAATTTGACGGAAATTTATTATTGTATTGTATTTTTCAGACATTTTTCTGGCATTTAAGAACTCGAATATCTTTCGTTACAAATCATATGCACAAAACCCGAAGTTTAAAGCAATTTGCTATTCAAAAAAAAAAAAAAAAAAAAGAAAATTAATAGGTGATTTTGTCAAGTGTAAAAAACGCCCAAAATTTGTATAAAATTTATTGGAAACATGGTAGGAAATATGTGCTTCATTTTGAGCAGCTCAGAAAAGTTTTCGATAGGTGTATAAATTCATTTCTCTTCAAAGAACTGGACGTTTATTAAAAGGAGTTGTAAATTTTGCAGCAGAACTTTCTAATGTCTGTGAAGAAACGAAAAGGCAGATCAAAGTCTATGCTCTATTAAAGTGCTTAAGTGTGGAATGTTGTGCAGATAGACAGAAAGTTTCACATGCCGGTATGGTAAATAATTTATTCCATCTTTTTATTTCCATATCTTCCTACTGCTGTAACACTTGACCAACAGCGTGTGACTGTGTAGTGTGCCTTGTCACGCGGAATCTTCGGGCCCATCTTCACCAATAAAACTTCCGTGAGATGTCGGACAATGATGAAAACTGCTTTCTTCCCATGTCTGCAAGGTTTCATTGGTGGTGATATGCAAGGTAACTTTCTCGTGCAAAAAGATGCACGTCCACATAATACAACACTGATGTTTACACTGTTCCACGAATATTTCGGAGAACGAGTCATTGCCTTTTATTATTGCAAACACTATGGCACTGTAGTGGATTGGCCACCATATCCAATTTTGTACTACGTTTACGTAATATCGTTGCAACGGAAGGCAGACACATTGAACATCTTATATAAATTCCTGGCCTTAAAATACCTGCCCGCTCAGTTTCTTTCTTCCGGTCTTCTTTATTCCTTAGTCACGTCGCCTTACTATTGGTTGATATGTTTTGTGACACCCTATATCAGTTGATACTTAATAATATTGACAAATTGACAAAGATCATTGAAATATACTGCGTACGCAAGGCTGGTTTTATATACTCTCATACCTGTATCTGGTGGTTCGTGAGGTAAAATGCAGAGCTAAGTATTCTAGGAATATTTCTGTCTGGAGTTTTAAAAGGAAACTGTGCTTTCCTGGAGTGTGTTTACGCTGCTCTTAAGGAAATAATAGTAATTGACACTTTTTTCACCGTTTCTTCCCACGGTTTTCAGAACATATAGCACTTCACTATAACTGGAATATATTTGGCTCTAATTTTACGTAATTATTCTCAGCTTCATGTTGCAACTTTTCAGAGAACCTACAAAAGTTCCAACACGAAGCTGAGAAAAATCATTGTAAATCCGAAAGCTGGTACGTTTTATTTTACTTCGGGAACAAACGCAAAATTTTAAATTCAATGCGAACTATTTCTAAACGGGCAAACCTCTATAATGTAATTAAAATATCAAAGTGGATTGTTGTTGCATTCTGATCAGATCATATGTAGAGGATTTCAGTAAGGGAGTGTCTGACCCCAGGTCTTAAACAACCTTTAGAAATAGGAAGCTAGGAGGTTTGGGCTAGAGTGCCCGATAGGAAAGTGAAACGGAAGCGAAGTAGAAAGGCGGGAGGAAGACGCCCTTATTTATAACCGTAGGGCCAGTATCTGAGGCCCGACGACTTAACGTGGTTATCAGATGTAAGTTTATATTTAGTGGTTCGAGCGTTCCCGAGGTCTTCTCCGTGGCAGTCACGAAGGTTGACCACTAGGCCACCAGCGCATTGTTGGTGCTATTTTATATCAAAAATGCTATTTCTTGTGCTCTTTTACTATAATATTTTCTGAATGCTATTTGCTATTTTCGGGAAAAATGTTGGCTATTTTTTTGCTGAAAATTTGGTATTTTCCTTTAAATTCAACTGGCATGCTAACAATTTTTGGCACTTTGTTGGCAACTTGGTTACACAAAATTCAAATGCAGAGCTGGTTCTTTAAACGTAACATGATGGAATTTAGTTTCCAGAACCATCTTGAGTAATTCAGCATATTTTTATTTACCTCGTTGGATTTTTAGTATTGCCAGGTTCCTTTCTACATATGCGTCCATATTCCTTCATCCATCCTACAAAGTTGATAGGTTTGTTTCCGTTTGCTATATACTTCGAATGATCACTGGGTTCAATTACACAACAAGATTGTAAATCATTTTTATTATTTGAAACTTCTGGCAAACTGTTGCCCAGGAGTATGCCTATCGCAAACCAGAGGTCCAGTGACTGATCTTCTTCTTAGTTTTAAAGACGAAAATGCCCAATTGTCAAAATTGGAAGCTGAGCACTTTAATGGTAGCATATCGACATATCCAATTGAATTTGAGGGAGGGAGTGTCACTCTGTACCAAGTTTGCATAAAAAGATTGTATATTTAAGGATTGTATATTAGAATTGTATATTGTGATTGTATTAGATTGTATATTTACAATTATTTCACTGTTTTAGTTGCACTTCCTGTATCCATCAGCAAAACAGTTGTTGAAAAAATATTTTCCAAAATTAATTTGCTGGATAATGTAAATCGAAATCGCCTGAAAGCTGAAATACTCAAGATTCTGAGAAATGTGTGCCATTTGAATTTTAAAGCAAAATGTTCCAAAACATTTCCGATAACTAGCAAAATGCTGAAAATGTTTGAAAACTCAATGCACGATGAATGCATGCATGTACAACAAGGACAGTGATAATAATGATGATGGATTATTCACTTTATTGGAGTTTAATTTTACAAAGACAAGATTTATTACTTTCATAAACAAGATTTGCTTCATTTACTCTTATTCTGTGTTTTGAGTCATTGCACCCTTAAATTATGTGCTCACATGTGATTAATTTTATAAGAAAATGCGGTACTCTGATGAGGTATGGGGTTTTTACAATTGAATGAATTCTATACAAAGTGTTTTGTACAAATGCAGTATTAAAGTATACGAAACGAATAAAGTTTTTTGAAGTTCAATTTTTTTCTTGAAATGCTAGTTTTTAAGCTTTTATGAAAAATGTGATGTCACATTTTCGCTGTCTTTTCATGCAAACTTTGCTATTTTTTTAACATCTGACCTAGCAACACTGCACCGGCGGCTCGTTGTTGTTTCATTCTGATTGGGTTTAAGAATATATAAAATAAATTTTACAGAAATTTTACTGTATCAAAAATTACATGTACTTTTTTGTTATCAAACACACATACTCGTAGAAAATGTCGTTTTGAAATTCAATTTATAGTTTTAAATAGAAGCCTTTACAAACTGTAAAGCTTTTTGATTCAAGAATTGGAAAGAAAGTCTAAATCAGTTCATATATTTGTTTCATATACGACTAACTATTGTTTGCTATGCTGTATATGTGATTTCGTTTAATTCGCTTTGCCGGATTATATAAAAGAATATCCTTTGACACAGTGACTTTAGAATATCAATGAGTCGAAGTTTAATATTTTTGTAAAACATTTTTAAAAGCCTAGGTAACATCAAGCAGCATATTTTCCTCGAGGTGATGATGAATGTCCTTCTACCAAAATATGAAAGGTATTTCTGAGTTTCTGAGAATTAAATGGAACTATTTCTTTGAATTAAACTGATAAAGATTTTCTCCGAAATCCCTCTAAGTGACTTGATTTTTAAAGATGAGTAACTCATTTTTTTTCGTTTTATAATTGTGCAAGGAAAGATAAGATTACTGAGTTCAAAGTATATTCAAGAAAGTACACGAGCAGTTGAAGCACACAGTGGTGAGGCATATAATTCTGCCAAGTAATTTAATGTCTCTTTTTTAATACAGCAATTGTGTTACTCCATTTCATAAACCATTTTTTATAGGAAGATGCATAAGAGAAAAAAGGTAGAGTATAAACGAGGTAATATTTACTTTATTTTAAAGCCTGCTGTTTTAAATATATTAATTCCTACAGTCTGAGTAATGACTGGTGACAAAGATTGAAATGTTTTTTAATTAGGGTTGAACGACCACAGTGGGTAACGCAGTGAGCTATAAGCAGTTATTATGTCCTTAATTTAGGCTACTGGTTCCAGGGAAGGGAGAGAGCCAGTGTCGTAAGACAAAAACAGCATCCGTGCCTTAGCGGGATTCGAACCGAGACGCATCTCGGACGAATGGTCAGAAGCCATCCCGTAGGCCACTACGCCACCTGGGCGGCAATTGCAAATTACAGGATACCTGCTACATATTGATATTTGAAAATTACTGAAGATTACCGACGTCCACATGTGAAATCACATATCCCGAAAAGTATGTGTCTTCTTTGATAATATGAAGACGTGTTTTCTACTCCAGTTTCAAATATGCTGTTTTTCAGATGTCAGAGAAATTCATATTGCGTTCTTTCTGTTCAAACATTGTGTAACTTCTTGAATTGGCAATTTGAGTAAATTAAAACTTTTACGGATCACATACTTCTTTATTAAATATAACATGTAAGACGGCACGTTAGCATGATAATGTGATAATTTCTTTAATAGAGAATAGCTAAAATTTTCTTAGAGCAATATGGCATTTATTGGAATACCTGATATTTATGTATAGGAATTTAGGGAGCACGTGTCTTACCCCGGGTCTTTAACAACTCTTAGAAGTTGAAAAAGCTAGGAGATTTCGGTTAGTGTACACTACAGGAAAGACATACGTAAGCGACGTAGAAAAAAGAGGAAGACGCCCTTATTCATAATCGGGGCCATTACCCGGGGTACGACGGCTTAACATGCCCATCCAAAGTACCGACAATATTTAGCGGTTCATGCGTTTGCACCTGCCTAGGATCATTCTGAGCCTTTTCCATGGCAGTCACAAACTTCGATCACAAGGTCATCCGCTGCGTTACTGAGATCTAACTCTAAATATCGGTCTTTGACATTTTGATTTTTTTACCGCTGAGTACTGTGCTTACGAAGTATAGAACTTCGAAATGCACATTCATGTATGATACGTCACCTGATGTAAAAATGTCAAAAATCTACCGAACCTAGAAATCAAGAAAATGTTTTAGAATTCTTACTTTCTCGTTTAATTCCATTGAAAGATGTCATTTTGAAAAATACAAAAAGTGGAACTCTTTTGATGCACGAGGAAAATATTTTAAGCTAAGTAGTCTAAGCAATGGATTCTGATCAATACACCGTGATATGGCCGGGTTGGAATCCCGATGAAGCATGGATGTTTTGTTTGTCTTACGGCGCTGGCTCTCTTCCTTCCATGGAACCAGTTGCCCTGAATTAGAGACGGGCAACTGCTTATAACCCATTGAGTTGCTCACGATGATAACGATATTGATGTCAGGAAAGGGAATCTTTAATCGTTACTATTACTACTATATTTTTTGAAGAAATTGCCGTGGAAAAATATTGTCCCCGGTGACATTTGTATTTTATTTTTTATTTTCATTAGTAGCACTGGATTTTTAATAAGCACTACGAATACGTCCTGCATTCAGACACTTGATCAGTGCGATAAACTTATTTAATGGAGATAATTAAGTTATTATTATAATATAAGTTAAACAATAAATGCTTTAAATTTTATAGCCGAGATATCATTACTCCCTCTTTAATCCAACGTTAGATAGCCTTGTATTCTTTATTCCATGGAAATTTTCATTCGCTCTGGAGACATCTAGTATTAGGTCTCGAGAGTTTAACACCAGTTGTGTCCAACGTCGGACAGCCTGACTTGAAACTCTGTACTGCCAATGTCCACCACAGTCTGGCTTAGATCGTATCATGTTACTTTTTAGTGGTTATAGAGTTGTTTCGTTAACTGACACTGATTGTTCGTCCTTCACTGAGAAAAGTATTTATTCCAGCTTTACTACAGGGGACTGGAAATACGTAACGACAATAGTGTAATCTAGCATAGTATTTTTCAACAAAAAGAGACAAAAGTTATGTGTTAAAACTTATGTAATTGCAAATATTTTTTTTTAAAGAAGAATGTAATTCTCGCTGATGTTACCTAGTTTTTCACGAATTCACTTGTAGAAAAACTGAAAAATATTTTGAAAAGGAATAATTATGATTATCTTATAAGGTTTCAGACAGCTTTCACTTTTTTATTTGTGATTTTCAGTGTCACCTTGTACCTGTACAGCATTAAAAATTTATTTATGTCTCATTTCAAGTTCCAATGGCTGCTTTATTTTCGAAGCACCCAGACAAAATCTTTCTAATACTCTATCATTCGCATTTTTTGCTTATACGCAAGGTCAGTGGTCACACATGAAGTGTTGGCAGACGTTTAATAATGCGAGTACGTAAATTTTCCCAAAACTCAATGTTTACATAAATAAATACATATATTATCTTCTTTACAAATTACTGTAAATTAATTTCACTCTCTCTAATTTATATTCTTATGTTTCTACTAGAAAATGAAAATTTTCTTTTCAAAATTCCCTTTTCTTTAATTTTCGCAATACCTTTCCTATTCTCTGATTTTTTCAGAATTCTGTAAAATTTTTTGGATGGAAAAATGTTTTTGGTCTCCGATTTGGTTCAAATAAAGGTACAAGAAATTAGGAACACGTATCCAGCTCTTTGTTATTAATTCTCTCCAACACATCTTCAAACTCTTTTTAATCCAGTACTGCACCCACCTCTAGGAATCCCATATATTTTTTCATGTGAGATTAGCACTCGAACGAAAAATTAGGTCTAATTTCAATCAGTTAGAATGTGGTCGTTCCTTACATCAGAATTTGTTCTGCGCTCCTGCAAACTTACTCGAGATGTGACGAACTTAAAATTCCTAGTCCTGCATGTATGATGTAATTGTCTTGCGTCACTAGCTCCCTCTTTCACTGGACCAGTTTCCACAAATTTTGGACCAGCGAGGTTTGTAGGCCATCAAGTTGCTCACGGAGGACGTTAAACTCTCAAACTAAAGAAAATTGTAATGTATCAACATTCATTTCTTTGCAAGAGCCAGGTGCAGATTATTCTTTTTTTACAGAAAACGGTTTGCAGATATGTGACTTCTAAAGCTGATGTTGAAGGAAAGAAAATTTGAATAACTGACGCGAACGGTACGCAATAATTTGCTTTCTGCTGTGTTGTGAACTGCATTATGCTATTGTATGTTTTTAGAAAACATAAATCATCGTGAGAAATGTTTCCCAATATTCTACGGAAAATGGAATTTTGTAGAATTATCACAGGAAAATTTTATTGAAAAAAACTTTGATATCATTTCGATTGCCCTGACTTTGTTCGAAATATATATATATCTGAGGAGTATCATTTTTTTATTAAAATATTACATGTACCATGAAGTTTTAATAAAATTTTATACACTCAAGAGGATAAATACAATTTCATGAAGATATGATTATCACCTGTAGTTCACATACAACACAAAATGCATTCCAGGTATATTTTCAAGGCTGTTTAAAAACAGATCTCTATTAAAATGTCCCTTTTCTTTTACAGAAACTTGGCATTTTATCAAAGTAATCTCTAATATTTGAAAATATATACGGAGTATTGAATTCACAATGTTACAAGGATTTCAAATTGCAATGTTACAAGGATTGCAGAATAAACTTTTGTTTAAGAAATACTACAATAAAACTGTCCTTGTTTTGGTTACGTTTTATATTATAACCAACTGGAGCCAATAATATATATATATATATATAAATTAATTTGCAAAATTAAGAAAAGTAAAACAAAACGCAAAAAAAAGCTAGTACCATGAGAAGCACCAAAGGCAACTATAATCATGTAGTAGCAAATATAGAGTGAATTGTAAAATATAAGAATTTCAAAAAATTAGGATTCCAAAAAGAATAGAGTTAAATTCAAAATGGAAGTTCAAAATTGAAAACCCAAAAATGAACAGAAAACTGGTTGCCGTCATCAGGAGAGCATCAACCTGCGGCAGTGACATTTCTAGTACCAACAAACGACAAGGAGAACCAAAAATGTCGGTTGGTCATGTGCCCTAGGCCACCCTCCCAAATGTCAAAACAGACACAGAATTTCAAGCCACAAGAATATAAACACTGAAAAATGATAAAAAAAGCATACCGGCAGACCAAACTGGTCAACGCCATGAATGAAGATGAAACCAAACTGGACCAACTACACACAAGAGCCAAAATAGGTATGAAAACGTTAAAGTGGTCGCGGTTGGTTAACATCCTAGCAAGCCAAAAAAGGTGTGTGAAATGACGAGATGCAAAACTGTGTATACAAATAGAAATCTTCAATCACTAAAGACCACAGGTTGGTACTTTATATTGCCTTATTTACTTAATATTGTTTAGTCCTGGATTAGTAAAGCATGTCAGTGTGTAATTTGAAACTCTTTGAAACCAAATTAAAATTCAAAATTAAGTGTTTTAAATAATGCTTTAAAAAATATTAGGAAAGTTGTTAGAATGCAGTTTAGAAATACGTTTTAATTTTTTTTACAAGCAAAAACTGTGTGGAACATATTTTTGCTGTTCTGTGAATTTGAGAGAAAAAGTAGATTAGGATGTACTTCTTTAGAAATGTTGGAGGACAAATGAGGGCGGTAAATGATATCGAAATCAAAAGCATTTCTTTTATCATAAAGATTTACCCCACCCTTCCCCCCTTCGTCCATCTGTACCTCTAAATCGAGGTAACAAACGTAGGAAGACAAGCTGTTAGTTTTGCCATGTATCGTTCCGAGGTTCGTTGATGACATTATTGTCATTAACGTTCCGGACCTATTGCGATGCACTGCGGATAAGTATCCTGAAGATCTCACCTTAGAAAACACTAACAGCTCGTCTACTTACGTTTGTTACCACGATTTAGAGGTACAGGTTGACGAAGGTGGAAGGGGTGTGGTAAATCTTTATAATAAAAGAAATGCTTTTGATTTCGATATAATTTACGACACTCATTTCTACTCCAACATTTCTAAAGAAGAGCATCTTAATCTACTTCTTTCTCAATTGCACAGAACAGCAAAATTATGTTCCACACAGTTCTTGCTTGTACAAAAGCTTAAAACACTTCTTTCTAAACTGCATTCTAATAACTTTCCTAATAATTGCTTAAATCATTATTTAAAACACTTAATTTCGCATTTTAATTCCGTTTCAAAGAGTTTCAAATTACACATTGACATGATTTACTAATCCAGGATCTAACAATATTAAATAAATCAGGCAATATAAAGTACCGCTTGGTGGGTCCCTAGTGGTTGAAGATTTCTATTTACATGCACAGTTTTGCATCTCGTAATTTTTTACGCTTTCCAACCGTAGGTTGAAGAAGCGTATATGCTCCAGCTTTGTCCGTCCGCACGATAACTGGCGTAAAAATGGGTCGATTTCGATGAAATTTTAATGTGGTAGGGGACTACCCGGGGACGAACCCTATTAAAAATGGGACAAATTGGGTCAAAGGTCACGACGTGGGAGCAGGATCATTCCATTACCCTTATGCGTCATAACTTGCGTAAATATGGTTCGATTTCAATGAAAGTTTACTATGTGGTAGGGGACCACCTGGGGACGAACCCTATTCAAAATGGGTCAAGTGGGGTCAAAGGTCATGACATAAAATCGGGATGCATTCCATTGCCCTTATGCGTCATAACGTGCCTAAAAATGGTTCGATGTCGATGAAATTTCAGTGTGTAGTAGGGGACCACTGGGGACGAACCCTATTAAAAATGAACAAAATGTGGTCAAAGGACAGGACATAGGATAGCGATCCATTCCATTGTCCTTACCCCATATTATTAAGGTAGACGTCAAGTAATTTTGCTTCCTATACTTCCAATGGAAAAACTTTTGTACACATTTCCTTCACAATCAATGTGTTCCCATGGATGAGAATTTGAACATCGATTAAAATAACTTCATATTATAACTTGGAAAACTTAATATTTTCTAAAACATAACCATAATTATATTGAAAATCAATAACTTTTCCTTTGGTGGTGTTGAAACCAGAGCAGCCGCCCCGGTGGCGCAGTGGTCTAAGGCGCTGGCCTCTGATCATTCGTCCGTAAGGGGTCCGGGTTCGAATCCCGATCAGGCATGGATGTTATGTTTGTCTTACGGCACTGGCTCTGTCCCTTCCCTGGAACCAGTGGCCCTAAATTAGGGACGGGCGACTGCTTATAGCCCATTGAGTTGCTCACGGTGGTCGTTAAACCTCCAATAAAAAAAAATAAAAAAATAAAAAGAAACCAGAGTAAAGATGGCGCGACCTGTACTTTGATGACGTCAGTAGACAAACTAATGTTTAATTGCTTAATTATGGTTATGTTTTAGAAAATAATAAGTATTGCAAGTTAAAAAATGAAGCTATTTTAATCGATGTTCAAATTTTCATCCTTGGGAACGCATTAATTGTGAAGAAAATGTGTACAGAATTTTTCTATTGGAAGTATAGGAAGCCAAGTTACTTGGCCGCCCCGGTGGCTCAGTGGTGTAAGGCGTTGGCCTCTGATCATTCGTCCGAAGGGGTCTGAGTTCGAATCCCGGTGAGGCATGGATGTTGTGTTTGTCTCACGGCACTGGCTCTCTCCCTTCCCTGGAACCAGTGACCCTAAATTAGGGACGGGCGACTGCTTATAGCCCAGCGAGTTGCTCACGGTGGTCGTTAAACCTCCAATCAAAAAAAAAAAAAAAAAAAGTTACTTGACGTCTACCTTAAAGTAGCAATTCTTGTATGTATGTATGTATGTACATTTTATTTTGAAAACGGTTCTAAGAATTTTGATGAAAGTCGTTAACCTATCGTTTTCTGGTACTAGAAATCGATTTAGCTTGATCTCGACTTTAGAAGAATTCGTTTAGTGGGTTAAATAACCACCCCGAATTATAACGTTTTTAGTGATGGCGTTGTTCCATTAATGTTACCAATGCTTAGAAATCTTATGACGTCACAACTCGCGTTTGAGAATGTTGGCGCGCGGTCATGCCATCTATCTCATTACGTCACGCGTTGTTTGTGGATCCTATTAAAGATTTATGACGTCACACCTTGCTAGCAAATGGTCGCGATTCCCATCTGCCTCATTACGTCACGCGTCGTGTGGGTATATCCGTGAGCACGATAACTCGCGTAACAACCGTTGGATTTCGATGAAATTTTAGTATCTGGTAGGGGAACACCTGGGAAGGAACCCTATTTAAAGTGAAGGAAATTTGATCAAAGGTCAGTTCATAGGAGAGGGATCCATTCCACTGCAGTTATGCGCCATAACTAACGTAAAAAGGTTCGATTTCGATGAAATTTTAGTATGTGGTAGGGGACCACCAGGGGACGAACCTTATTGAAAATAGGTGAAGTGGAGTCAAAGGTCACGCCATAAGAGCGGGATCCATTTCATTCCCTTTATGCGCCATAACATGCGTAAATATGGTTCGATTTCGATTAAATTTTAGTATGTGGTAGGGGACCACCCGGGGACGAACCCTATTGAAAATTGGCAAATTGGGGTCAAAGGTCGAGCAGGGCATAAGAGCGGGATTTATTCCATTGCCCTTATGTGTCATAACTTGCGTAAAAATGGTTCGATTTCGATGAAATTTTGGTATGTGGTAAGGAACCACCTGGGAACGAAACCTATTGAAAATGGGAGGAATGGGGTCAAAGGTGAGGACATAAAAACGGGATCCATTTCATATACTTTATGCGTCATAACATGCGTAAATATGGTTCGATTTCGATGAAATTTTAGTATGTGGTAGGGAACCACTGGGCACGAACCCTATTGAAAATGTGCGAATGGGGTCAAAGGTCAGGAAGGGCATAAAAGCGGTATTTATTCCATTGCACTTTTGCGTCATAACTTGCGTAAAAATGGTTCGATTTCGATGAAATTTTAGTATTTGGTAAGGAACCACCTGGGGACGAACCCTATTGAAAATGGGCGAAATGGGGTTAAAGGTCAGGGCATAAAAGTGGAATCCATTCCATTGCCTTTCTGCGTCATAACTTGCGTAAATATGGTTCGATGTCGATGAAATTTTAGTGTGTGGTAGGGAACCACTGGGCACGAACCCTGTTGAAAATGGGCGAAATGGGGTCAAAGGTCAGGCAGGTCATAAGAGTGGGATTTGTTCCATTGCCCTTATGCGTAATAACTTGCGTAAAAATGGTTCGATTTCGATAACATTTTAGTATGTGGTAGGGAGCCACTGGGGACGAACCCTATTGAAAATGGGCGAAGTGGGATCAGAGGTCAGGACACTGGAGTGGGATCCATTCCATTGCCCTTGTGCATCTTAACTTACCAAAAAATGTTTCGATTGCGAAAAAACGTTATCATGTTGTTTCGGAGGTGTAGTGAACCGGTTCTGTTAAATATCAACGAAATGGGGTCAAAGGTCATTGCACAAAAGCAATATTTATTCCACAGCCATTATTCTCATAACTTGCGTAAAACTGCTTCTATTGCGACAAAACTTTAGTATGTTATTCTTGAGGTGTACTGAACCGGTTCTGTTGAATATCATCGAAATGGGGTAAAAGGTCAGGACACAGAAGCGAGATTTATTCCACAGCCATTATCCTCATAACTTGAGTAATAATTTCTGGTATGTTGGAAAGCGTATCATAATCAATGCATTGCATGATTTTACTAACTTGTTTACATATTCTTTTGGCTTGCTAGGAAGTTATCTCTAACCGCGACCACTTTAACGTTAGCATATATATTTGGGTTCTTGTGGGTCGTTGGTTCATTTTGGTTTGATCTTCATTCATGGCGTTGACCAGTTTAGTCTGCCGGTAAGCCTTTTTTATCATTTTTCATTGTTTACATTCTTGTGGTTTGAATTTATGTGTCTGTTTTGACATTTGGTCTTGTGGCCTAGGGAGCATGACCGACTGACATTTTTGGTTCTCCTTGTCGTTTGTTGGTAATAGAAACGCTACTCCCGCAGGTTGATGCTCTTCTGATGATGGCAACCTGTTTGTTTAACTTTTTTTTTGGTTTTCAATTTTAAATTTCCATTTTGAATTTCATTCAGTATTCTTTTTGGAATCTTAATTTTTGCAATTCTTATTTTCTACAATTCACTTTATATATGCTACTACATGAGTATAGCTGCCTTTGGCGCTTCTCATTGTACTAGCCATGTTTTTATTCAATTTTGGTGATTTTCTTTTACTTTTACAGACTAATGTTTATATATTTGAAAAATCATGAATGTATTTTAAACACGAATGAAGTATTGAAGATTTATGTGGAAGAAACCCTTACGTACGTATTAAATACGTAATGAGGAAGGGATGTTCGATCCTTTAACCAGAGCAATTGCTTTGTCGAATTCGAATCAAGTAGATATGGCTTGGAAAAGCATGGGCTACACCGTTATCCATTAGTCTGCATTGTTAATGAAAAAGACGTCTAAAGAAAAATATATGCAACAGTGGCAGAAGTTTTGGGAGAAAATTTTAGGTTACGTGGACACGGATTCAAAATGATAGAAAATATGTTTCTATGCGACATTTGTGACCCAAATTTATAAACCTTAAGTATATAAAAATATTAGATCTAAGTGAAGGGAAGTAAGAACTTGTAATAAAAGCAAAGCACTATTTGAATTTACCTTTTTTTTTTTTAAACTTAAATTAAGTTAGAGACGATATTTTAATTTTTTTTCATATCGGAAAAAATATTTCTCACAGATGGTCAGAATTTTGAATTCAGGAAAGCACATATTTGCAAAATATAACAATTAAGTTGTTCTTAAAAATGTGTAGGACGGATATCAGAATATATATATTTATTAACTTTCAGTAGGACAAAGAAAAAATTCTTCTGCATTAATGCATTTTAAAAAAAGGAACTATTAAAAATTGTACCGCAGTAATTTGTCCGAAATCAAATTCTAATTAAAAGCATTTAACAATTTGTTCTTTGAACGGGGCAATTTAATTTGGTATTTCCCTTTCATAACAGTGTTATGTGGTGATTATTAGGAATGCAAAACCGAGTTTTCAGGAGCCCAGGTTTTAATGCAAATACATCAGAAGCAGAAATTAACGCTTATGCGCCCTGGCGGCCAAACCATTCTTTACCAAACATTAGGAATTATATGAAAAATATTTTCCATCAAGTGTTATAAGGGATACAGGAATAATTTTTTAAAACGTAATTTTAGAAGCAGAAATAACGCAAAAAACGCACTTTACATTTGTTCCCCCTAACGGAAAGTCTATGACTTACTTGAACATTTTGAATTTATATGAAAAATATTTCGCATCGGAAACACTTTCCATTAAAGAAGGAATTTTTGAAATCGAACTCCTATAAATAGAGATATTGACAAAAATAAGATATACATCTACGCTCCCTGACGTACAAACCATGCATTATTATAAGAAAATAATGTTACTTAAAAGTTTTGTCGACATGAGTAGTATCGGTCCACGAACAACTTTTTTTTCAATCGAGATTTTAGAAGCTCATATTTTCCTGCAAATACATCATTGGAAGTGGAAATTAAGTCTTACAACAGCAGGTGGCAAAACCATAAAAATAAATTATAGGATTTCCCATCAGGAGATGTATCCGATCCAGAAAGAATGTTTCAAATCCGAAATTTAGGAGCAGAGATACAGGGGGAAACGCAATTTACCTTTACGCCCACTAGTGAAAAGTCTATGAATTACTTGAAAATTTTGAAGTTATATGATAAACATGCCACACCGTAAGCTATATCAAATAAATAATTTTTCAAATCGGACCATTAGAAGCAGAGATATTAACAAAAATATGATATACATTTACGCCCTCTAGCGGAGAAACCCCCTGTAACCCTCTTCCCCAAAGGCGAGGGCGTCACAGAGATTAATACTCAGAAAACACAGTAGAGCTCTGTCAGCCATTCAACACATAGAACGGCCTCCAGAGTCAAAGCTCACAGAATACCACATTTATTCATCAACTTTCACATTATCTTTAATTTGACACTTTCAACCATTAAAACTCCTTTCTCACACCTTTTATTCCAATATTCACCTTTCACCTCGGCAGTTAAAAACCTGGCAGGCATCTCTCAGTTGAACACGTGAAAGTAAACCAGCTCCAAAGTGGATGGAGAAGCAAATTGAGAAAACAATAAAAAACACCTCAGAAAAGAGCAAGCCCCCCCCCAAAAAAAACCAATTGGTCCAAGACCGTTTGATATTTCAAAAAACTCTTAGCATCTGTTCTACATTCCCCAAATTATAATTATCTCTTGGAGCTACCCAAAAACTCATTTAAGAACACTTTCGTTGTTTTGTTTAGAACTTAGTAATATTTAAATTCACCATATTTCCAAGTACACAATATTTATGCACCTAAATACTAAACTATGAACATTCAACAAAAACAAAGTATTTTACCTCTTACTAGATCAGAGTTGAAACAGATACTATACTATTCAAGCAAATTAATTCCACACTGTAAAAATCCAAAACTCTGTTTAATACTTTAAAAAATTTACCTACTAGAAAAAATATAATTTGTTATACTATATTCGTCCTATAGAAATAATATTGAGTTTTCCACTTTTTCAAAAAATGGAAATTCCAAATTACTGTATAACACAAGGATAAAATTTCTAAATCCAGTATCTAAATTTTATGAAGCATGTTTTTAATTTCTAACTTAGGCTCAGAACATGCTAGCTTTTGCAATCGGGCTGATTCTTTCTAGGTCTAGCATTATGTACTTTACACATTGGAAAAGCCTCAATTTTTATTATATTTTTCTTTGCTAACTCCATATTAAAAGTAGGAGATTGTGGGGATCCACTAACAATTTTCCTCCAATGCATCCTTCTCTTGGTGAATTGTGACACTTTAAATTTAGCATGATATGTCATCATTCTGTTTCTAATTATTCTTTTAATACTCCATATAACTTGCTGGGTTTTACTTTTTGCCTTTTCCTTATGTATGACTCTATTTCGCTTCAACCAAGTCTGGTAATTTATTTCGGCTACAATGATCAAATACATAATATTTTTACCTTTAGGGACTGGAAACATTTTAATTATCTGAAAGGCAGCTGAGGAAGCGAAGCCGGCCCACGACAATAATCCCAACCAAACACCATTGGCTGAACACAGTTCACAAAGAGATGGAATCTGTCTTCCACTAGACCACAATTCCAGCAATGAAAATTTGATCCCCCCTGCCCAGCGGCAGGTTATCTGTCTAGTGGGAAACACATCATGTGCCAGCTTAATGACAAAGTCGCTTCTTGTAGAATACAAAAAGCAACCTGCCACGTTGTTCCTGGCTTTCTCATTCCAAAATGTGGATAGAACATTGCATTCATGTATTTTTGCTGCACAAGATGGCATCTTTAAGAAATACAATTCCTTTGCACTTTTCACATTGTCTAAAATATTACACTGCATAAACTTTAGCTTTTTCTGTAAAATACAGGATTAGAGTCTTTCATTGGTCCTTTCCACTGAGTTGCATTTAACACATAATTTTTAGTGTCCAAGTCAATTTAATATCTCATGAAGTTGTAATTTGGGAAACTACAGTTATTCAGCGATTCTCGAATCAACCAGAAACGTATTGATTTAAACCAAATCTTTAAGTTCTTGTTCTCAAATCCACCTTTATTTACTTTCTGGTACAAAACATAACGACCAATATCTTCTTTCGTTTTACCACTTCACAGGAGTCGAAACACGAGTCTTTTCATCGTCAATAACAAAGACCTGGGCGGATCGAAGAGAAGCCCCCGCATATGCACCTTTGATCAACTTGGCTCTGTTACAAAGCAAAATTCGTTGAATTTGCCATCGTTGTATATACTGTGAGAGTTAATCGATGATCTCACTCCACGTTCTTTCTCTTGGACCTGAATGAGCGAAATGTATACCCAAGATCTTAATCTCTGCACGACTTTGATATCCTCCCTGTGTTGCCCACCTTTCCCAAAGGAGTGCCTTTAATTTTTATAGCTTCGCGCCAGTGATTGTTCCATATTTTTCAAAGTCTCTTAAGAATTCAGTTATAGAGTTTTCGTTCTTCAAATATTGAAAAAGGTCATCAGCAAAAGGGTAAATTTAATTTCTTTATCATTCTGTGCTGGCACAGTAAATCGTTTTATTTTGTTGTTAAACATTATCTTCCTCAAAAACAATTCAATAGTCAAAACAAACAATTAAGGAGAAAGAGGTGAACCCTGTTTGATATCTCTCTCTATTTTTAGTCTTTTGTTTTGTATCCACTGACTAATACTTGTGCATAAGTCCTTATGCATTCCCTTAATCGTCTTCACAAATAGTTCTGAAACCATATTATCTTTAAATTCGCAGCAACGCTTCATGGTCAACCTAGACAAACGCTTTCTCTTGGTCTAAAGAGAATAGAACAAACTTGATTTTACTTTCATTTATTAAGAAAACAATGTCGCTTGTAATACAAAGACTGCGAGATGTTTCGGCCTGGAATAGAATGTTGAAAATAAAAAATGGCTACAATTATTAAGAATTGTACCCAAAATTTTGTAGTTTGTATTTTTCTTATAGGTTTTTGCATCATTTCATTAAACATAAGAAACATTGCAATTTGATTCGCAAACAACTAAAACAATTCTAACATAATACCATCAGGTGCAGGGAACTTCGGTTTTTTTGTTTCCTCTTATAGATGTTTGCACTTCTATTAGAGTAATTTCATTTCTTAACATTTCATTTTCTGTTTCATCTACTTCTGGAAATTTGTGAGATTGTTAAGTTCTACCTTCTGTTTTATGTATAATGTTTGAAAAAAACCATGTGCCTCAGAAATCGTATTATGCGTAACATTCTGATCATTAATATGTGTCAAAGGAAGACCCATCGCTTTGTACTTTCTCTCTATTTTTTTTTTTTTGATACACGAAAAGCATGTTTTCCTCTCCTTCATGAAAACTGTTTTCCGATTACCAACATCAAGTTTTTCCAACATATATTGTGTTTATGTAATTCAATATTTTATTTATTTACTGAGTAAAACCAAAAAATAACTGGATGCGAAACGATTTTTTTTCGGAAGCCATGAGTTATATGAATATTTAAAACATTATATTAAACAAAAACGACAAAAACTCATAAATATGTTCAAAAGCAAATAAGGAAACATCTCATCAGCATTGCCTGGATATCACATATTAAGAAAAACAAAGTCTTTCGCGAATAAAGGTGTGTTTCCGAAATCATTACTCTTACAGAAGTCGTAATGGTTACTATTACTACTTAACTAACATAAAACTAAGGTAATTATGCTATTTTTTTCCTTTAATCATAAATCTAATTATGTTGTTATTTTAGGTATGATATAAATTTTAAGAAATTTTGGCTGATGCAGTAGAAAAATAATTTTGAACGATTTTAAATGGCATAAATGCATATTTTATGCTATTGAAAAACACCCCTCACTTACCTGTTGCCGACAAATTTTTCCTTTCCTACAAAAGACACTTTTACTCTAATCTGCTGCACATGACGCTGAATATCTTCACATCCACTCTCTAGCTTCATTCGTCAGCACAAATAAAATCACACGGTTCTTTTGTTTCTTTCTTGGTCTTCTTTTTCTTTGAAATGGTGGTAAAATATTATGTTTGTGTTTAAAGGCAGCGAAAAATGTATTTCTCGTGAAAAGCGACATTAGATTTCTTAAGAATGCAGCATAATAGCATCTCTGTTAGGGGAATGAAGGGAACGTTTCTTACGAACTAAGGAAAGAAGGTTAGCATAATTTCATGGAGTGAGTACCGATGGTGGAACAGTGTTATCTTTTAAACCTAAATCTTTTGCTCTTTTGCTGAATAAACAGTGTTTAAGATATTCTTCTAACCCCTAATGATTTGAGATGTCTTTCTTTAGTTGAAAACTTCACATTCCAAATAAAGAATAAATATCCTCATAACTTCATAGAGAGTAAATGTGTACCGCTGGTCGGGCAATCTTACCATTTTAACCTAAACATATGACTCTACTCCTGAAGAAACTGCGTTTAAGGGACTTCTCGAGCACGCGATAACTTGAACCTAAGGTCGGTTGTTTTTTTCACTGGAACTGACGGAGTTGTTCTGCGAAAAGTTCGTGTATCCTTCTGCCGCAAAGTCATTATATAGCCAATTAATTAATAATCATAGATTTAAACGCTACGTGCTTCTGAATGATAGTAATATACGGATGTTAGTTTTCTGGAAAATCTCCACACGCACCGTTTTTGTACATGTTTCATGCATGCCCACAATCTAAACAAATGGATATGTTAAAGCTATCAATTTCCTCATGTTTCCTTGAAGTGAAGAATTAGGTATATAGCGAGCTTAGCAGCAGGCGTTCACTGAAACGCAGCACGTGTTAAGTACCACATCTAAAATTTTGTTCTTTCTTGAAGAAAAGCTGTACTGTATTATAATTTTTTTAGACTGTTCGATCGGACCTTTTTTCCAACATTGAGTGAAAGGTGAAAGGAAATCTTACTGAGACGGAGAATTTACACCAGTGATGTTAATCAAGCAATCACTTTTTAGGAGTTGTGAAGTCTGTATCTCTGCCTTTCAAAATTAAATGAATATTGAATATTCGAGTTTAAAGATAAAAAAATGTCTTGCCCCGATCGAACAATTTGACTTTTGTGTTCCTTTCAATCTTCCTCTTTTAAAGATTTCCATGTGGGTGGTGTCTAGTTTTGGAAAGAAATTAGTTTGGATTCAAGAGAACAAAATCGCATTTTCGTGGCATGTACCACATTTCATACTATAAAAAGGCGAGTTGTAGCTATGAAATTGCATCCTTTCGTTAGACGGAGCAAATCACCGCTTCACAGTAGAGAAAACCTCAGCAGATTAGATGTCAGATTGCTTGGCTCAAATAGCATTCTTTATTTGAGAACACTTCTCTACGTACAAGGGCAGTGTAACTCAGGGAACAATAAAATTTAATAGCTCGTCGAGAATCACTTTGTGTACTGAATCTCGACTCATTACAGAAAAGTACACGGCCCAACACTTGAGGTGTCCAAGAAAGATGTGTTTGGCTCCACAAAAGACGGGCTTACCTCTGCGATTTGGTGAGGAGGAAACACACTACTGGTCACCGGGCGGAAAGGGCCTTTTCTGCTAGGCGTCTTTAACAGTTTTCCTGGAAATTGTTGTTTCAGTCGCAGGAGCAAGGTCCTGAAAGATGTCTTTAGCCGTATTCCTTCTATGGCGGTCGGAAGTTAAAGCCACATAACGATCCTCCGCAGGTGTCGCGGCTCTCCGACGGCCTTGACCGGGCCTCCACTTGGTGATAGTACCAGTTGTTCGGAATTGATGGCATAACTTGAATACCACCTTTCGTGACACTTTTACCTTCGAGGGCCCTCCGCTTCAGAATGGCCAGCTTCAAGCATGCTGATGGATATTCACCTCAGTCCATCGTCTAAACGATTCCGAACACTCATTCCAACTGAAGTCAGCCAATTTTTTTATTTATCTTGCAAGAAACCCAACTCTGAAGACGAAATTCTCAGATGCAGAAAACGGTCACTTTCAAGTTCTCTTACGAAACTCCTCCTGTTAACCGTTTAACAAATAGTGGATGCTTACATTAGATTCACCGTTCCCCAAAGCATATATGACAGAAATTTTAAACATTGTACAGATTGCTATTTTGAATTATTATAAAAAATGTGTTTTTGACTTTAAATTTGGACAGCAGTATATTTAAAACCATTTTTACAGTTGGAAAACCAAAAATATAACTTGGGAACGAAAAAAAATGCGATACAGCGCATAACCAGAGAACTTTAATTCTATTGAGGAGAATGGGATTATTTTAATTTGCACAATGTGGCTATTTTCGGTTGAATTTGGGACAGATGCAACTGAATATATTGATCTGCATTGAGGCGGGGTCAGGATTTTATTTTAGCAGCTACATAGGTAGTGAATCCTACTTCACATAAGTAAGTTGTTGCATAGGGGCAAAAGGATGACTTTCAGTGTATTTGACAAAACTTAACTTGGTCTTTTGGCTGACACCAAAACGTTTGATAGTAATATCTTGGTTGTAAAATTTACTTTTATCGCAGAATCTCATATCAAATAAATCAAGGACCCATACTGTTGCGATGGCAGATAGGCTGGCTTTTCCGACAGAGCAGAGTATGGATTTACAACTCAAAAGTTTTCTTTAGTTTTTTCGTAGATTTCTTCCGGAAATTATCAGTTGAAACTACCATGCAAACTTTGCAGTTGAACATGCAACTTATTTAAGATATCTCCAGGTATGTCGGAATCTAGCTCTTCTGTAAAATTATTTCACCATTGGGAAGCTGACTAGATTTTCGATTTTTCGAACTTTGTCGCTGGTGTCAAAAATAGTTACTACCTTTCCTTGAAATGAGAGACTTAAGTCATTTACTTTTTAAAACATTTTCGCTAAATACGCCAATTTCATGAGCCAACCTTCATCACCGAACCTGTCTCCCAAAGCAAAGCCCTTGTCAATTAGGGTGGTCCTGACTTTAGCCCTCATTTCGTAGAGCCGAGTCAAAGTTTTGCCGCGAGAAAGCCATCTTACTTCTGTGAGAAGAAGTAATGACGTGTACAGACTCCCCATGTCATAACACAACATTTTGAAGAGCCTTGTAATTTTAGGATGTGATTTGATAAATTTAATTATTGTCACGCTTTTGTCCAAGACTTCTTCTAGGGATATCGGCATTTTTTTACAGCGCAAGGCTATGGCGGTGGAGGACAGATTGGCTACTGCGGCACTCCTTGACTTTTTCTTTTATTCTTGAAATAATACTGGACGTCTTTCCAGTCATGCACTTCGCGCCGTCTGTGCTCATATCAATGCATTTATCCAATGAGGTGCCACTCACTGTGAAAAATTAGTCTATTAATTTAAAAATTTCACCGACACTCGTGTTAGGCGAAAACGGCTTTAAGAAAAGCCGTCCTCTTTAAAAGGCTCCAAGTAATGGTAGCGAACTACTATTAAAATTGTCAACACGTCCACATCCGTTGGTTCATCCATTTGGAGCGAAAATGTAACCTTAATGCATTTTATTAGAGGAAGGACAGCAGCTGTCACGTCCTTTGCTAAGTCCCTGATTGGTCGCGAGATTGTGCTATTTGCAAAGGAAAGGTGCCTACTAGTTTCGCAATTTAATATCTCTTTTGCTCTGCAATGGAAGAATTGGGTCATGAAGATGATAAAACAGACTGGCTCTTGTTTACTAACTTGGTGCTGCTTTAGCAGCGTTATGGCCGAGTTGAAACTCGTGAAGCAAAAGTTCCCTAATTAGGCGGTTGTGGCTGTTCATCTTTTAGGCGTCCCAGCCACAGACACAACGACGACATGCAATGCTGTTCACAACAACGACTACCACCTTATATCACTTTCGACTGACTGCAGTGGGCGACTTGTACTAGTTTAAACACGTGACATACCCACCGTAGAACATGAGTTTATGAAAACAAAACTTTCTACTCACCCTTTTTTAAATGCATTGGTGAGCAATGGTAGTGTTTTTATTAGAAAGAGTGGTCATGACCCAAAGAAAAAGAAATTATATGTTGGAATAATTATATGAATTAAGTCTGGTGCCCTGATAGAAATATTTGTTTGTGTGTATAATTCAGGTATGATGTTTTTATGTCATTTTGACACTAGTAAAGAAAGGGAAATTACACTTGTTGTGTTTCCAAGTTGCTGTAAGGGGTGGCTTTTGAGTTGAACTAAACTTCGATTAGAAGTTAGCTTAACAGACAGCAGTAGACAAGACTTAAAATATCTTATTTTGTTTGATACAATTCGTTGTATTGTTTTTTCTTCTACTTAAATTTTGGTTTAGGAAAATTGACTAATGCAAAGTAAGTTATATACAATACAACACAATAATAATATTTTTCTAATAGTCCCAAAACGTCTTTAAAACTTATACATTGTAATACCAGAAACCTATTAAATAAACTTACTCTTGTTGAAGCATTGATTCAACTCACCAACTAACAAATAGATATTTTGTGTATGACTGAGACATGGTTTCCCACGGTAATTTATAGTATAGGCTTCATAAATGTTTTTACTAAAATACAATCCATTCCAAGGTGAGGTCGGGTAGCTATTTATGTTAATGAAAATTATCAGGATGATTAAATCAAAAAAGATTTAACCTTTATTGAATCTAACATGTGAATTTGGACAATAGATGATCAATATTATATTATATTATAATGATGTATTACCGCCCTCCAAGATTCTATACAATATATATTTTTCGATAAATTAGAAGTAGTATTAAACTATGTGAATTTAACTGGGAAGAGAGGATTTTTATTGGAAGACTTAAATATTGATATCTCCCACAATAATTTACTGACTCAGCACCTTACTCAAATATTCAGCGCTGCGTGGTTTATTAATTAATACAATTTTGTCTCCAACGAGAATTACTCCTCACATTTAATGAACAAACAATCAATAAATAAAAACTACGATTAGTAAATACCAATAGCTTGGAAAAATTCAGGAACTTATTTCAAAATAGAAATTGGAAGAATCTTACTCAAACAGAAATTCCAAATATAACATACAATATATATATAACACTGCAAAAAGAGTCATATAACCAAGATTTTCCTATTCTATTGAAATATAACAAAATAAAAAAGAATTGGAAACTATGGATAACGAGATACCCTTTAAATCGAATAAATAATGAAATTAGTTATATCGCGCCTGTGTTATGCAGGCGTGGTATACCCTATTTTTTAATAATAAAAAAGTAGTTAATATTTCTCCGACATTTCGCATTAGAAGAACGCACGCAGTAATAAAATCATTAAGAAAGGTAAATATTATTGAAATTGCTTAAAACATTTTTACAGCTTGGATATAATAATTTATCATGCCGATTTAGTACTGAAAATCAGTTTAGAATTTTACCAAAATACACATTGCATTTTCAGATTTTAATACTCCAACGTTAAACTTTGTTTTATGCTCCTGTATGTATGTAATTCAACCTTTGACTATGTGCGCGATATAATTTCTTTCACTAACATTGCCAATTGAAGTCGTTGTTCACATAAAAAAATTGGTTCCTGGGTCGTTTTCTTACACACAAACATATAAATAACATAAAGGGCGTACTCTTCACTGCTTTTCAGCAGGAAATCTTTGCTGTCTGGGAAATGGAATAAAGTACTGGAACCTGAGTGATTACAGGTGCCCAGATAATTTGGAGAACGGCAAAGATGTAATCAGGCCTGTGTATTCCATAGGCAACTTTTTTGTGATATATACGTTTTGCAAGTATTTATTTAATGTCAATCAGTTATATTTCAACTCTTGTTTTTCGTTTAGTTCAGTTAAGAACCCCATAACTCTTCAAACCCCATGAAGTACGAGGTTGAACTAAAATGAAAGTCCAATGGTCACATAATAAAATTTCTTTGTAGGTCATTTTTCTCTCACACTGAAATATAAATATTCCCACTGATAGCAAATCTATTTAACATGGTTCGAAGGAAATTACGATTGATATTAGATTTTGGGTTAAATATTGCTGTTTGCCCTTACGAAAATTGTCTTAAAAACTATGATACTTAGAGCAAAAATCTTTTGTAAAGTATTAACATGCAACAAATATCTATAGCTTTATGGAAACTCAGAGTACAAAGCAGTTTCTGCAGAGATAGCTTTTCGAATGAAAAAAGTCTACTTTACATATCTCTGTAAAATCATTAACATAACAATTTCAACATTTTTGAAAATACGTGTTGTCGCATAGAAAAAATACAGTGTTGTGCTGTTCTCCAGCCAGTACAATCGGCGTGTGAGCTGCAAATATCAAGAAATTTGTGTCCAAAAGTCTTTCATTCTAACCACCCATTTCGAGCAATGCTATTTTTCGCTCATTTAAAATTTTCACATGAAAATTTGCGTGTGTGTCACCTCAATCGCTAACTGATTTCATTATCCATTTTAATCGACATGAGAAACTTCTATTATTTTAGTACATACGCACATGCATGTACCTACAAATATATATGCCGAATAATGTGCTTTAGGCATTACGTGTAAGGAAGCATTCTCATGTTAACGATACTGAGAAGCTGAGTCTATTTTCTGGGCAACTGAGTTTTCGAAAAACCAATTTCACCTGATTTTCTCGAATTTCTACACGTACTTTTAACTAACTTCGTTGAAAAAAATGCTCTACGGGCAGTATTCGATAGCGTGAAAATTCATATGTTTCAATATAATGGTGCTCGGAAAGGAAACATGTCAATAATTCCAGCTTCCGTGTGCGATTCCTATGTGGCACTGCAACGCGATCATATTACTCATAAATTTAAGCAACTCTTACAATAGCTTGCCACTTCCAGAAAAGTGAATACAACATCAGAAACTCTCATTCCCGCAAGGAACTTATCTCGGAAATAAAAAAAACCCAAAACGTAACATCTTTTAAGAAACCAAAGTGAAATGCGCTAAGTAAAATACTGATATAAAAACACAAAAGTCTACATTTGATCAAACTATTAAGCGTTGCGATCTAGAAGCAATTAGCAACCATAGACCGCGCTGAAAAAGTAACCACCGATTGCTGAGGATCCTAATCGATGATACAAAATGTTGATAACAGAGTGCAATGACATTTTAACCAGCATTAAACTGCTCTTATAAATGTTAGAAATAAAATCACTTTCTGATGTTGCGTTACACAAATCTACGTTTCAATTCTCCATAACCTGATGAAATAGATTTCTCGTAAAAATAAAAGAAACCTTTATCTTCGGGTATGAATTTGAGCGATTCCCTTCCGTATGTACAGCATTTTATGATTAACCTTTCTAAAGGACTGTTAAATTGCCATTCATGAGTTCTCAGCAATGTTGGCAACCTGATTAATATATGCACTAAGCCCGTCATTCTCTCCGTCTGATTCAGAAACCCAAAGAATGAACAGTGCAACACAAAATGTGATTACCCAAACCTAGTGCACACACTTTTTTTCGGTCAATCGATAATATATCCAAGGTAATACCACGAACTGCACAGGTAAGATATCAAAAGTAGCTATCCCATCCTCCGGAAGAGCAATGTGGTGCATATTAACCAACTGCTGACGCTCCAGGTCGTAACACTAAACTTTTACACCTGCATCTTGCATTAGAAGAACGTAGGGCAATAATGAAATGATTAAAGAACAAAAACGTTGACATTTCTTAAAAAGTTTCTGCAGCTTTGTGTATAATAATTCATTATTACAATTTTTTACTGAAAATCAGTTTTGAATTTTAACAAAGTGCATAATATATTTTCAGATTTTAATTCTCCAGTGTTAAATTTTGTGTTATAGTTTGAAATATAGCTACACGGTATTTGTTTATTCCGAACAATTTTATGGCTCTGAAATTGCAGTGTGGCCAGTTCTCCGTACCCGAATTGTTTTGTGTTCATAAAATGATAACATAAAAACCTGGATTTTGATTTACCTTGGTGTTTTTACAATCTTCTTCATCGATGAATTCTATAAATATCAAATGAGCATACTTTCCGCTAATTGTTTTTTTATTCTAGAAAATAAAACCTATGTAAATACGCAATGTCAAAAGAAATTGGTGCTACATTTGAAATTTAATGGTGGGAAAAGGGCAAAAATCAGAAAATTTAACACCGAATGTCTGGTCGTGATGAGCACGACTTTTGGAACATTTCTGACGTGATTAAAATATTTCAAAGTCATTCATAATCAATTCAACCCGTCTGAAAATAAAATAAACTGGATTTCTACCATCGATACGATATTTGAAACGGAAAAAGGCTACTTACTTTAACTAGTAAGTAAAAGGTATGCTAGTAAAATTGACAAATTGTGCATAGAAAGTCTCACATGGCAAAAGGAAGACATCAAAGAAAAACTAATTTTCAAAGCGCAGACTTAAAACAATAAATATAGAATGAAACATGATATATATCTAGGCTTCGTAACTAAAGAATTCTGCGTAAGGGAAGAGTTGAAAATATCCGAAAAGTATTCTGCAATGCAACAGTTATGCAATTATTCTAAGGAAAAATAACTTTTCAAATACGTCACACGGAAGCATAGATAGCGAGAAAAACGCTTTGATCATTTTGCTTACTAGCAGGCACGTGGTGCAAAATTTAAAGACGATAACGTTCCTTATCTTTATTGTATGGAATGGCAAAGAGTAAAAAAAGATTCTCAATTTGGTTTTAAGAAGCGGAGATACAACAGCAAACAGAAGTACAGAAACACCATCTCGCAGAAGAACTGTGAGTTACAAAGAACTCCTCAAGAGCATTCTTAAAATGTTCTACAAAGTAAATGGTATCTGGTGTAAAAAGAATCGAACTTTTTAAATTCGGGCAAATAGAAATAGAGTTATCGAGAAAACAGGTTAAACTTTTGCACTCCTTGCGGCTAAATTTTACATTATATTGGGAAGGAAATGCACAAAAAAATGCTCATACAGTATCTGACAGAAAAGGAATTTTTCAATCCGGTTTTTAGTTCCGAAAATATTGCTGAAAATATGTTGTAAACGAAAACCTGACCTTTCGCCATCTAGTGGCGCACGTCTACGTTAAGGAAAACTTGAAATTATATCAGAAACATTTCGCACCGGGAACGCTCTGCGATAAGAAAATAATTTTTGAATCGACATCTTAGAAGCACACATATCGAGAAAAATATAAGGTACATCTACGTTCCCCGAAGGAAATGCTGTGCACCATATTAAGCAGAAGGTATTCACAAATGTTTTCCCGTGGTGAGCCGCATCTGTCCAAGAAAGAATTTTTTAATCGAGTTTTCAGTAACTCAAATTTTGCTGCATATAATACATAAGAAACGGAAATAAGCCCTTACGCCCCTGATGGTCAAATTATTCGGTACCAAAATTTAGAAATTATGTGTAAAACATTTTTTACGAGGAGCTATATCCGATGCAGAAAGAATTTTACAAATACAACTTTTAGAAGCAGTCATATCGGAAAAATCGAAATTTCACTTTCCACCCCCAAGCGTAAAACTTTTGCTTTACTTAAGAAACAAAAATCTGTAAGTAAAATAGTCTCCGTCATAAATGGCATCGAAAGTGGGAAGTATTTTTGTCAATCAGGTACTTAGAAGCAAATATATAGAATAACATGTGTTTTGAATTCGATAGCATGTGCTATTACACCCTCTGGTGACGATGTTATGCATCGGAAAAACCAGGAAAACCAGTATCATTGTTCTCAAATTGCAAGCTTTCGAATACAAAAATAATTACTGAAATCGGAGTAATAGTTGCAGAGATGTACTGTGTTCACAGGTGGAGAGGACCGACGGACGGAAGGACAGAGGGACGGACAAAGTGATGTCATACGCACGCACCTCTTTTACAAAAGACTTGCGAAAGCCTTGTTTTGGTTTTCTTGCGGTGGGTTGAAATCTGTTTCACAGAAATACGCTTTGTATTCTCAACGTGTTGCGCTACAGTTTCTTTTCTTTTTTCTGGGAAGTGAGATTTAGAAAAACAAAAATCTTACAAATACAAGGAATGTCGCAATTGTTGTCTCGTGCCTTTAAACAACGCATTTGGTACGAGACATTTTTTAATAACAGTAGTTTTACAGTTTGCGTTACTTTGAACAAGGAAATTATTATATATTTGCTTTTATTAACAAAAAGTTTCTAAACATGCATAGATTTTGTGAATTTCAAAGAATAATATCTTCTGCTTTATAAGGAATAAAACATTTAATCTTCACAAGTTCCCATATACAAGTGGTACTGCTTAGAAAATACTTAACAACCCGTGATGGAATAATGGGAAGTCGAATTACTTACATATGGAGTGGTTTACAATGTACCAATGCACTTGCCACACCTTTACTGGCCCTGTATTTTTGTTACTTTCAAACTTATGAGGCAATGCCACATAAAACATTATACAAGAAACTGTGTGATAAATGTTATTAAAGAAAGTATCTTAAGGTGGTAAAATTATTTTGGAGAAAAATACTGTAACGTAATTTTGAGCAGTATTTTCCCCTGTGTCCTAGTGTGAAGGCTGGATCATCACAGCCTTTGGGTTCAGCATTCGAATGAAAGAAACCGAGGACAATTTACTTTAAGACTACTGAATGGCGTTCCCAATTTCTAACAATTGTGAACTTTTCATGAAACATATTAAAATTTATATTAATAATATTTTCATAAAAAATTAGTGCAAACTTCCATGGGTATCATTCAAGTCAATATGTGTTTCAGTATATACAGATGATAGTCTAAAAATAAAGATGATTGAGTTTCAGATTGATTAATAACAATTTTAAGGGCAATTGTTGAATATTATGTTGCATTTTAATAATTTTACTGGACTTTTTAAAATTTGGGAATTGTAATGAAAACTCAGTTCACCGTCATTTATTACATAGAAGCTTTAATGAATCAGAGAGCGCAAGACATCATTGAACTCAAAGCTTAAATGAACGAATCCTACAAAAAGTAAAATATAAATGTTTGAGCTAGTTCAATGGCTATTTTCTGATTTATTTGTATCGAAATAAAGTCGGAGCTCCATATATCAATCATCCCATATCGAAATTCTCTATATATCAAAATTTAATAAGTCCCCGTGATCATTAAATTGAAGAACACTTTTTATATAAACGAAGAAAATTCTGTGTATCAAATTTTTCAACACAAATCGGCACTTTCCCCGTAAGGACGATGTTATATAAAAACACAAGTGAGAAAAAATAAAATGGAGGAGTCGCGAGAGGAAGGACGAAAATATGATCAAAGTCACTGAGACACAGCTCGCCCGAAGAAGGGTATTTTCTCGACACTCCCCACACCCCTCTCTACAAGTAACCTTACTCCTCTGTAAAGCAGATTCAGTTTGTTTCAGTTTTTCTGACCAACAGTATGGGCTCGCGATTGTTGTATTCTCATTAATAGAATGTGTGCGTTCGTAATGTCAAAAAGAATATCTGCCAGAGTTGTGGAAAAGGTGGAGGTGTTGAATAACGTGGACAGTGGAATGCGCAGAACATATATTGCGGGTAAATTTGGCGTTCTCGTGCTATACAGTGTCGACAATTAAAAAAACCGCGAGCTCCTTATGAAAACTTTGAAGATGTCACACCTGGCAGAAAACGATCTAAAATGTGTCATTCGGAAAAAGTGGACGATTATAACTCAAATTGGATTAAAATTGTTTGAGACAGAAACTTGCCACTCTCAGGTACTCTTATAAAAGAGAAAGCATTAGAAATAGCCACTCGTTTGGGCCACGTCAATTAACAAGCTATTTCCAGTTGGTTGGATGAATTTCAGAATCGACATGGCACAAAAGAAAAGGTTGTTTCGAGGAAACGTTGAAGCGTGTGTAACGCCTAACCCGACCAATGGAAAATACGGTTTTGAAGAACACTTCAGGGGAGTACGCTACTCGTAACCGTTTTAATGTAGACGAAACAGAAATTTTCTTTGTTTGCCGGACAAGACTCTTACTTTTAGAGACGCAGATTGTCATGGTGGTAGAAACAGCAGGCAGAGGATAACAATTTTGGAGGGCGCTAACATAAACGACAGAGAAAAACTGAAATTATTGACGATAGGAAAATGTAAGCACCCTGATGTTTCGAAAGCCTTTAGAAGTTGACTTCCGTTATAACAGAAAGGCATGGATAACAAGATGTTTTCCAGGAATGGATTTTAGATTTCAATAAAAAATGATTAGGCAGAAACGAAAAATGTTTCTGTTTACAGACAATTGCCCGGCCCATCCCAATATAGCATCAAAACAATCAAATGTGAATTTGATTTTTCTCCCCGCGTATAAAACTTCAAGCCTGCAGCCAATGAATGAGGGAGTTGTAAAAAATCTGAAAAATAATTTTCGATATTTTGAAACAATTACGAAGATGTAATTTTTTCAGAATAACCGACTGACGACGACATAGTAAGTTCACTTGAAACAGAACAGACTCACAACGAAGAGGTTGAGGAAAATGAAGCAAAAGAACCCCTAAGCCTTCTAAAAAGAAATGTTGGCCTCGTTCAATGCAATATGCCATGGTCTTTCATTCGCCGAAAAGGTTCCTGACGATGTATTTAACGGACTTCATAAGGGTGAACACTTTTATGATGAACTATCATAGAAATTTGTTGCAGCAAGACATTACAAAGCTTTTACACAAACGTAAATACGCATTCTTACACAAAAGAATCGACGCACCCGGTTAAAATCAAGCACCAAATTATACAAGTACCGGACACTTAAAAGATGGTACAAATCCGTATATTTAGTGTCGTAATGTAGTACAAATTAATTGCGTCTTTTACTTCTAAGTGTAAGGATTTTTCAAGGCAGTGATTAAAAATCAAATGCAAAAAATTAAAACTAGTAAGAAAGAAAGCTGATTTCTCGAAAATAGCATGCGAAACGTTACAAGTGATATTACGTGATATTTGTCACGTGACTAATATCACTGTGGATAAATACCCAACTTTTAATTTCTTCTATTTGCCAAGAGATATAATTTAAATCAAAAACATATCTGTATGATTATAAAAACTCGCTGTACATTTATATAATAACTTGCTCGCAAAAACTAAATGCTTTGATTTCTGAATGAAGCGACAGAATAAAGAATGTTCCCTTAAATGTGTTTTTCTTCTGGATTCAAAAAGGGATGCTATATAATGTATATGTACATTCAATGGACAGGAAATTAGAGATACATAATATCGTGTTGGTCTTCCTTTAGCATGAATAGTAGTTTGTACACGCAGAGGTGTTGACTACACCAAATGCCGGAAGTATTATTGAGGTACATACAGCCACACTTTTTCCAGCATTATTCACTGCTCCGGCAGAAACATTTTCCTAAGGAAGGCATGCCATTTCAAAATCCTACTCTGCTGTCACTTTCCTCTCATTTGAGCTAACGAAAAAACCCTGTTCTAACAGAAAATCAAAATTAATATACTTCAATCCATTTCTTTGGTCACTGGCATTAACGAGACATTTTTACAAAAAAAAAAAAAATACACAATGACATTATATTACATTTGTTGGTTCTGGCCAGACCATTAATTCCAAACATACATTTGCATTTCTCCATTTTCCTCCCATTTTAATTTCACCTTCCCCCCATTTTTTTTTTCTCACCCCTGAATTTTAACCTTTTACATCATTCCATTTCTGATCAAGACACATCTTTTTTTCAATTTTAGGTGGTCCGCAGTTTTTTTCTTGTTTTCTCTTTGTTTCTCCTCCTCCTTAAATTTTGCTTTTGATGCCGAATTGGAATTGGTGTTTGTGCTGTTGCTACGAGAGCCGGCACGCCGTGGAAACGGGGCCTGATGCGCTTATGATGACATGATAGGATTTTCCCTCTTCTCCTTTCTTTCTTTTATTCTTTTTTCTGACTTACTCCCGATGCCGGCCTTTGAGGAGACTTTCTCTCTCTCACACGGCGACAGGCGGCAGAGATGTTACCGAGCGAGTTACGAGGCGTAATGCCCGCTAGTGCCTCGGGACGATGTCAAGCACTTTTTCGCGCCATCTCGGCAGCAGAGTAAATTTTGAGCCATGGAAAAATTTGAAAAGAAAAGGATCGTTCCTACCGTTCTTGGGCCATCGCGGCCGCACCTTCCCTGTGCTGAAAGGTTACGGCAGGTTCGGCATCCGGACGTCCGTCGTGCGGACTCCCCTCCTTTACTCGATTTTTTTATTTTTTTTATTGTGAGACTCTCCCTTACGAAGTCTGGTATCGAAGTGTCGAGCAGCACGCAAAAATTCTCCGCTCCTCGCCGAATCCCTTGCGCACGCGCCCGAAATGGCGGAAGGCAATTGGCCCGAAGTTAAGTCAGAAGGCGGAGAGAAAGACGCAATTCCCAGAAATCGCTCGCTCGCATCTTCTCGCAGTCAGGCTTGAACTTTGACCTGACCTCCCAAAAGAAAAGATGGCCGACGACGGAATTTTCTCTCAGCACACAGGGATTTGCAGTTGGTAACAGATTTTAAGCATTCTCCTGTCATTTTACGCATAAATACTTGGCGAAAGCCATTGCAGAGCTGGTGAGAAAGAATGCGAAATGTCCGACATCGCGACGGCGCCTGGTTACGATTTATGATCGTGTTTTGGAGGAAGCCAAGCTCACGGTGGACCTCCCTTTGAGTTCGTTTTGAACAAAGAAACTCCTAAAAAACCCGGGCAAAAATGGTGACCACCTTTACAAATTCAGAAAAATTAACATCTTTTCTACAATTACATTTCGCTAAATTAGTACGATCAGATTCGTGCCTCGCCGACGGTAAGGACAATGTCTTTCCCTTTCTACGATCGGAATTACGAAGAACAAAAAATAGCGTAACACAACGATGTGTTATTTTGCCCTGATGCATTAAGCCACATTTTTATTCTTTTACTAAATGACTATTAAATATCCCTGACGATAGCGCACGCGCAATTAATTTACGAAAGTCACTTCGTTACGGAGCGATCGCCGACCCGCTTTTTCTAACAGTCGCTGAATTATACCATCACTAGTTGATACTAAGTGAGATTCCCACTAAAACCAACGAAACATTAATACTAGGCAAGATTTTAATTACAAAAAGTTACTAAATTACGATCGATACACAACTACGATTTTAATACACGCTACTGACATCTGGCATAAACACGCGTTTTTTCTCATTAGATACCACTACAATAAGATAAAATACTTTAAACACTACATGTTTACAAATTACTTTTCCATTATTAAAGTTTACACAATAACATAATAAAATAAACAGCGATAACGACGGTAACTACGGAACTACAAACTTACGATTTTTTTATTTATTTTTTTATCTCTACGTTATCCAGACAATCAATAAAGCCAAACGCCGCGGCTGCACCGATAATTTTAAACTGATACATCTAACACTATATATATATAAACTGCACTATACACTTAAGAAACTAAGGAAAGTTAATTCATATACACTACATCATATACTGCACTAAAATGAACTTCAACTAATATCTCTTCCCTGAGAGTAAACAGTGAACAAAAAAATGCAATGGAAGGAAGAAAAAAACATTGCATGAAAGAAGACAAAAAAACAATATAGCATGATGTCAAACTTCCTTAAATCTACTTCCCAGCTAGTTACACCTCCCTTAACTAGCAACAGACATCACAAGGCTAACTTACCTAGACCTATTCACATAAATTTACCTACATACACAGAGATCAACACTTCACAGAAATAATCAAAAAGAAAAGAAAATAATTTACTTAATTTTTCTGGACTCTTAAATTTATTTATTTTTTCTAACTCCCTCCTTGCCAAAGGGATTTGAGATCATCTTATGACAAAAAATCTCACTCTCATTAAGAGTGCGTGGATCTGGTGATGGGTTTTCCGATCCAAAAATACTGGCCCATTAATTCAGAGATCGGAAAAACGTCAACAGATCAACTTTCTACGTGTAGATATTAGGCGGGATGACTTTTTTTTTATCCTACTATGATTAATTTATTGTTCCTGTTGCCTTTATTTTTGTACTACTACCAGTAACGCACGTATTTTCCACAATTTCGAATGCTATCCACATATAGACTATCTACCAACAAGTAATTGGACTCCTGTGATAGCAAAGGAAAACGAAGTTTATTCACCTGCAATAGTTGGTAGAGCCTCCACGAGCGGCGATTACAGCTGCAACCCTCCGGGCCATACTCTCAACCAGGCGTTGTACGACGGCAAGCGGTATTTTCTTCCACTCGGCTTGGGGAAGACTGGTCAGTTCCTTCACCGATTTCGGACGGTGGGGGCACCCCTTAAGTCGACGCTCCAATTCGTCCCAGAGGTGCTCGATAGAGTTAAGGTCCAGGCTCTTCGAAGGCCAGTTCATTCGATTAACCCCATTGTCACCATACCAAGCCAGGGTGGACCTCGCAACATGACAGGTGGCATTGTCATCCTAAAAGTAATATATGTCCACCCCGTAAAACTGCCACAACGTAGGAAGCGCATGGTCATCCAAAATGGTGCAGTAGGTCTCGACGTTGAGTCTACCAGGAATTGCTACTAAGGGTCCCGTGCCATACCAGGAGAAACACCCCCACAGCATAATTCCACCGCCGCCGAACTTAACAGTTGGCACAATACATTCCGGCAGGAGGCGTTCTCCAGGCAGACGCCAAACCCAGACCCTGCCATCCGAACGGTAGAGGATGAACCTTGATTCCTCGCTCCAGAGAACCTCTTTCCAGTGTTCAACGGTCGACTGTCGACGTTATTTGCCCACGTTAGCCGAGCAGCGCTATTGGACTTGGTGATCAAAGGCTTGTGGGTGGCAGCACGTCCATGATAACCGAGCAGATGGGCTTCCTTACGGATGGTATTCATCGAAAGAACACTCCCGGATGCCTGTTGAAGCTCCTCGCGGATGTGGCCCATCGATTTGGTGCGGTTCTTCCGAATTCCTCTGGCCAGCACCCGTTAGTCTCTAACTCCCAGTTTTGTGGGTCTGCTGGCTCGGGGCGCATTCTGACAGTCACCTCTCATCTTACTCTTGCCAACCACGTAGGCCACTGTTGATTTTGGGTACTTCAACTAGCTGGATATGTCACGTATGGATCAGCCATTTCTGTGATACCCGACGATTACACCTTTCTCAAAATCAGAGAGCGCCGAACTGCGTAGCATCTTACATGCGACTGGTTGCGTTGTTGTTTCCCACACGATATTTAACGGCGGCGGCCGTGACGTGTACCAGGACCGCAGATATTGTCGATTGCAGGGGCGTCCAATTACTTGTTGGTTGATAGTGTATAATAACATGAGACAGATGCCAATATGAGGAATTGAAAGCCACGAGCATATCTCACCTAAACGAGAGTTTGAGGAAGGTGGTTTCTAAATATTTTCAGCTTGCAAGTTTGTATTTTAAAACAACACAAACGTCTCATCGGAAACCTGTTTGTTTCTGTTGCTGACTACACAGCATTCGGGAAAACTTTACTGCAAGATGTGCTTTCTTCTTTTGTGAGATGAAGTGTACTAAAGGTGCTTTCGTCTTTTTGTGAGATGAAGTGTAGTGCCCTCTACAGACTCTTGAGATAAGCAATTGAGGATGAATTTTCTGCTTATCGGACTAATCAGCCCGACAGCTAAACTTTGCTGCACGTTTGGAAACGAAGAAAATATCGACACGAATAAATTTTTTCCTGGCATGTACCTATTCTATGCAATTTGGGAAATAGCACGATTACGAAATATTTTCTCCATTACGCAATAACATACAGAAAGTTTGGTAATATAGAAAATATACTGTATATGAGAAGTAATATAAGCTGTCTTTCGCAGCATACTTTTACAAGGAAAAATAAAGGAAATACTAGGATTTCCATCACTATTAATAACTTGTGCATTAACTAGGAAAAACAGACGAATGTTGGATACATTTGAAAGAAAAATTCTCAGAAAAATAATTGGTCCAATATATTGATGTTGGACTTTGGCGGAGACGCTATATTGAAGAATTATACATCATTCATCAAGACCCTACTGTTACTAACATGATTAGTGAATCGAGATTGAGATGGGCTGGAGTGCAGTGCGAATGGGGGAAATGAAACTCCTGCGAAAGTATTGTTCAAGGCATACTTAAGGTCGTAGAGGATGAGGACGGTTAAACATCAGGTGGATAGATGAAGTAGTGGGAGAAACAGAATCCTGGGCTGCCGGAATTTGAAAATAATGGCTTCAATTCGAGAACAATGGAGAAAACCTGTTGAGGAGGCCAAAGTTCACATTGAATTGTAGAGCGAGGAATGAAGAACAAATCACCATTACTACTAGTACTGGTAAAGAACTAAAATGAGTAATAATATTGAGGATAAAACTGTCCACTTTCGCAGTACCATTATACCAAACAATATATGAAGCAGAAATACTTATATGTTCTTCAAAATCCATTTTGAATGGTAACTGCACATACAGAATGGAAACGGCATTTCTGACAGGAAACAAGATCCATTTGCTATCGGAACTCAGCAATTTTTGAAAAACTAAGTTCGCAATTTTTTTTTAACGGTGTACCTCCAGTGACAAGCTCTGCCGATTGTGATTTTAAATATTTTATTTTGTAAGGTAAATATTGATAGCAGAAATTATCAAAGTGGAAACACATATGCAAAAGATCATTTGATAAATTAAATTCTCTATCAGTGACTATAAGATACATCACTTTTTACTTTTTAACGCTTAAATACATGCTATAAAAAAACTCCAGTCTCAAACGATTTTATTTTGCATTCAACACTATTTAAATTTAAACCCTTCTTACACCCTTTTATTTTCTGAAAATTAAGATTCTCATTAGTAAAAATTATAACACCGAGCTGGCCCTCGATTCGACACGAAAATGAGTGTATCAATTGTTTTTCATAAAGATGTGATGACTGAAAATCGATAAATCATTGTAAATATTCAAAAGTCATAAACCCCGCACGGGGATAACTGGTTTTCCAGTTATTTGGGAGCGGCGCCCCACGGCCCGAGCTGACCTTGTGACTGGTCAACATCTGTTGTCATGCCACCGCCTGTTTTTTTTGTTTTGGTGCTGTTGGTGTTTGCAGGGACGGCTGTTCATCCAGCTGTTTGGGAGTCGCGGCCCCACGATCCCGAGCTGGTCTTGTGTCTCGCTTTTTCGTTTTTATTTATTTTCTCCACTGGCTAGTTGCCCGTGTTGTATACTTTACCTAATCGCTACTACGTTATGTACTAACACCCCGGTCTTGTGGTTTTGTTACCCTCCACCACTAACTGTTTTATATTAACCGCTCAGTTCGTAGGTTGCTGAGATTCCGTTTAGGTTCCCTTCCAGGATTTGTCTTCTTTGGATTTCTTTTCTCCTTTTAACTGGTTTGGGTGCTAGACCTACCTGCATGTTTGCCGCGTGCGGAGACCCGTGAGGCGGAAATGGGATGTCTGGCGGCTGAGGTCGCAGGAGACCGGATAAGTGCCTCCTGTGTGCCAACACTCCTCTTCGACCCCGGCTTCGCTGTAAACGGGAGGCTAGAGACTAACCCACCTCTAGTCAGAAGTCTTGTACCAAGTTGTGTGCAGGGCTTTAGCGGCTTTTTTGTCGTATAGCACGGCAGGGTGAGCCCGGAGGCTGTGGGAACATGCCAAAGGCGTTGGCATGACGGTACCCGGAGGCCGAAGTGTCCGCCGAGTGCGTGTGATCACAGCCAACGGACTATATCTGCAACGTATAAGCTCCAGAACTGTGTCCAGCGTCATTTTCTTGGCTTGCAGACCTCCAGTTCTCCCTTGTTGGGCTCGGTGGTGGGTGGAGTAGTCTGCAGACGAATCCTTCTCCTTTTTTCCATGGGTAAACCCAAAAACAAACGCTCCAAATTCAAGTCACCTGAGCAAATGATCGTTGACAACGACTCTCCTTCGTCTTCTCAACCTACCAAGTCTCATACCCTTAAACGATCTTTAGACCATGACCTGGACCAAGAATGTGGAACCTCTTCTTCGGCAGCTGTACCAGGCGCTCCGAAGCGTCGTCTCCCATCGATTGCTGTGAATACGCATGCTACACACTTAGTTGTAGAATTTATCGATCCGAATGAGAGACTGTCCACCAGATCTCCATTCTTCATTTCTAAAGCTTTGGACGCTGCGGTTGGCCCCTTGAAGTCTGTGAGGAAGCTTCGCTCTGGGGACCTGCTTGTCCAAACTTGCAGTGTTTCTCAGAGTAACACTTTTCTGCACCTCACTAGTCTTCAAGGCATTCCTGTAAAAGTGACACCTCACCCGTTTCTTAACACCTCTCGGGGTGTTATTTCGGAGTTTGATCTCTTGCCATGCATTGAAGACGAATTGGTGACTGAACTTGCAGATCAAGGTGTTATTGCTGCTCGTCGTATGATGTTCCGGCGCGATGGTTCCTTGATAAAGTCTAAAAATGTAATCTTGACTTTTAACTCCCCGAAAGTTCCGACCGAAATAAAGGCTGGCTACTTGGTCTGTGGAGTTCGCCCGTACATTCCCAGTCCTCTGCGCTGTTTCAGGTGCCAGAGGTACGGGCATTCCCAACATTTCTGTAAGAGTTCCGCTCGTTGCGCAAATTGTGGCTCCAGTGAACATGACGGGGATGGTTGCACTTCTGCGGCCTGCTGTGTTAACTGCGGTGAGGCCCATGCAGCTTACTCCTGCAACTGTATGAAATGGAAGGACGAGATGGCAATCCAGCTCCTCAAGACCCTGGAGGGCCTCTCGTACCCTGCTGCCAAGGCCAAGTTGGGTATACCCACCAACCGACAGCGTACTTTTGCCGCAGTGGTTCAGTCTCTGCCGCAACCCGTGCAGCCCTTTGTTCCGCGCCCTGTAGCTCTCGCCGCACTTGCCAAGCGATCTACAGTTGAACAAGCGACACAGGTGGATTTCACCGAGCTCCAGCTTATTCGACCAGCTGAGTCTGCGCCTTCTCTTTTTAAGACGACCGACTCTTCCGGTTCCCAGCAGACAGCCTGTACGTGCGGAAGACCCGGCCCTCAATCCGCAAAGGTGTGCCGTGTCCATCCAACTGTCGCGGTTCACCTGACCAACATTGCAACTGTCTCGGACTCAGCGAGGTCCCCACCCTCACCCAACATGATAGAGAAACATCGGGGGGAGGAGAGTGACAGTTCGTCCCCAGCCTCAACTAACATTGCAGAGGAACATGAGGGGGAGGATAGTGACAGTTCGTCCTCGCCCTCGGCCAGCATTATATTGGAGTGTGTGGGGGAGAAGAGTGACTCATCCTATGTGTTGTTGTGTTCGATTTCGTAATGTGTTTTATCATTCTCAATCCTCAGTTTTACTTAATCGGCTTGTTTCTCACCATTGTACCATGTTTTTCATACTGTTTGTTTCATTGTCTTTTTTGGCCCTTCCTTTGTACTCATGGTTCGGTTTTACTTGGTCAGCCAGATTTTGCGATTTATGCCCCGTTTTTTAATTTTGTCTGTTTGTCTTGTATCTGGCGCTCTTTGGCCAACCATGGCCCTTGCGCCAATAAAATCTAATAACCAACCAACCAACCAATCAAAAGTCATAAAGTGTATCTTGTTAAATTACAGTGTAAAAGAAAGAACCTAATAGAATTTGAGGTAACGTCCCTCATCTGGTTGAAATGCACGTAACATACGGAACACAGATGTTAGGAATTAATTTTCCGAAAATAAATTAATGGTATAATTGTAGTGTAAATGAGAGGACACAGTAGAAGAAAATCACACAAAAAAGTGAAGAAATTAATTCTACCCTGAAACAAATAAGATAGAAAACAGGAAGAAAGAAATTGACGTAGAAAAAATTAGAACAATTCATAAAATTACATATATTATCTAAATGTGTAAAATAATTAGCAAAACGCGTACTGGTGTCCAGTGCGAGTCTATCATAAGTCGAGGGCTTACTTCATTGAGATTTTCAAACATTTCACCCTTTAAGAAACTAAACTATACCTATATCTAACGAAATTCTCTTATTCCGAATAAGAAGTTAGCAGCAGCAAAGCTTTAAATCTCCGTATTTTGTGACACCTGTCTACAAGTCTGCTGTTGAGATATGATATTCCGATAGTCATTAAGTATGTTGCTGCGAATAATAAAATTTCATAAAAAAAAGCGGTACCTTAGCGTGAAAATTTATCTGCAAAACTAAAAAATACGAAGGAAAAATAACGATGAATACATTAAAAAATATAACAGAAAAAAATGGGATTTTCTCAGTAAAGTGCAGCAAAAACAGACTGGAATAATAATGCTTCCTACACATCTAATCGAATGTAACCAACACCCACATACACATAAGAATGGTCAAACATCTTCAAATTAAAATGTAGTCCTGTTCTGAATAAATTTTCTCACTTGACACATAACCCCAAAGAGCATGGTGCGAAACTCTAAAGAATCAACTGAGCACGATGCTTTTATTTCAATGTAATATGTACAGCGAAACACATATATTCTTTCTTTGTCTTGACGTAATTTCTTTCAACACTACTTTCGCCAAAATGTTTGACAACAAGATTTAAAAGCTGCATAAAATAAAACAAATTGTTACTTATCTTTCGATATTTTCAAAAGATAAGGTCCAATAAACTTTGAAGCGTAAATTTAGACCAAATGTGATGAACCTATTTATGTTAAAAAACCCCACTAAGTTAATAATAACTTTAAAAGTCTAAATTCAGAGATATACTTCTAAATGTACATTACTTTATTAAATTATTACTGCCTTCTAACTAATTTCAAGAAATGAAACAACATATTAACTCGAAAATTACGAAACAATTTATTGACTTTGTTCTCTTTTATGTGGAAAGCATTTGAATATTTGGTTGCAACATGCTTGGCAGATGGTCGTATTTTGAGGAGCTACTATCATGATGGAAAACGCCATTGTCACAGGGATGCATGAACAAAATGAAGGAATGTAAATATTTGGCTTAGATATTAATAGCTTGGGGGCCACTGAAAGTCGACTTTACACGAACCAAAATTCTCAAAGCATTCCAGCTGTAAACATCGCTGGCCATCACTGAACCACCGCCATATTTCTACAGCTTTCCATGAAAATTCATGACTGCATGAGGAATTCGCCTTCATATCTGCATTTATTGCTCAGGGTTTTGCGATCCAATACTCTGTGTTGCAGTATCGGTGAGCTTAATGTCCAGATCAAGCGTTATTCCAGGAGTCGTTACATTAGGAGTAATACTCTTGTTGGCCAGTGGCTCCGTAACGACTAGCTGATGACCATTATCCTGTACCGTCCAAATGCGGACTCCACAGGGTTAGAGGAACTCTCTCAAAAGATTTTTGGTGACGGCGTTGCGAGTAATCCTGCCTGGATCCCACATTTCCCCATCCGGACAAGATCGGTCCGTGGACCTGCAGTGCGCTGCTACCCCCGTTTGCCGGCACTTCCCACCTCTTCATCATGACCCGGGTGTGCGTGCCATTTGGGCAGGGGCTAGAAAAGAAATTTTTCTCTACCCCTGACTGGGAGAATAATTGCAGGCGCGAACTGTTTGGGGCGACTGCCCTTTATTCAAACAGAGTGCAGACACATTTATTTACACTGAGAAACCCATCTCCGCGTAGGAAACAAGTCCTTTGCTCAATGGGCCCTCTCACACTAAGAAGTATTAAAATATTTACATTATTTACATTGCCACAGGACTAGGGTCGGTTCTGTGGTGATGACTCTGGGCTCGAGTCATCGGTTTCTCTTCAATTCTTCCTCCCTCTTCTTTTCATCTTTCTTCATCCCTCTTCTTTCTTCTTTCTTTATCGGTCATCCCTCTATTAGGTAGACCACCTGTTCCTCTTTGAGGTACTTGACCATCTCGCTGAGCCCCTGTCGCGCTCTTGGGTACGCGAGCAGGATCGAGAGGTCCCTCGTCTTTGCCAATTCTGGCACTAATGTTGCTCTCTTCCCTGCCAGAGAAGCACATTCTAGAATCATGTGTGCGACATCTGCAGTTTGGGCACCACACTTGCACACTCGCTCCCTAACCGCAAATCTGCGGAAGTACTCCGGTGACACTCCGTGCACGGTTAGTACTTGGTTGAGGAAGCCATTACTCTCAATGCGAGTTATCGAGATTCGGAGGAAGATACGGTATGTCCTTCTACCCGTATCCCCTTCATCCCATCTCTGCTGCCACTCCACCAATGTGGCTGATTTCAGTTGCGTCCGCACGCTTTGCAGCGGCGTTCGCATCTGAAAATCTATGTCATCTTTACCAGTAGCTTCCTTCGCTAGCTGGTCTGCGCGTTCATTTCCAACTGTACCGACATGACTTCGGATGCAGTGGAAGGTAACCCTCTTACTCTCCATTGACTTGTATAGCACTTTTATCTCTCTGACAAGGGAGTCTTACTCCCGAATTGGCCAAGCGCTTTCAGGGCCGCTTGGCTGTCAGAGTGTATGCCATAGGCCCCTTCACCGTTCATAGCAAGCACCCAACGCAGTGCTTCTCTGATCGGCAATAACTCTGCTTGGAACACAGAGGAATTGGGCGATAGTTTCATTCGCTCCGCGTGCATCTCGTTGCCATCCGAGATCACGCAGAAGCCTGCGCTAACACTACTTCCTATTTTAGAACCGTCCGTGTACAGTTTCTTCCCCTGACCTGTGGGGGGGGGCTTTATCCCAACTCAGACAAAGCTCGTTGGCTGGGTGACAAGTCCAGTCCATTCTCAGAAGTTCCACCTCGGACGACCGATACTGGTGTCCTAGGAAAGAAACATCTTCCCCGTAGCGGAGGGTCTGCATTGCTGCTTCCCTCGCTACGACCAGGTCCGCCGGTTCGCACCCAGCCAGCACTTGGAGCGCTGCTGTGGAGGTCGTTCGGAAGCACCTGGTCATGCCCAATAGCGCCCTGCGCTGAATTTGGTTAATACCATTTCTCATCCTAACGGTATCTGACCACCAGCCGGGACACGCATATATGGTAATATACGCTCCACCCCTAGCTTATAGAGCACCTTTTTAGCTGTCCCAGGCAGCCGCATTCCGTTGATCTTATTTAGAATGCTGGTGCATCTGTTCTTCAAGAAGCGAAGATGCGGTAGCCCCGACAATCTGGTGTCAAGGATGACTCCTAAGTACCGCATCTCTCTCACCGCTTTAATAGTATGTCCATTGAATCGACACTTTGGTGGAGTGACCAGTTCCCCTTCTTTGCTATTAGCATTAGTGTCGTCTTTTCGGGAGCGAAGCAGAGGTTACACTCCTTGCTCCAACTATCTAGCTGTGAGAGAGCGGTGTGTACCTTCCGCTCAATCACGTGCCTACCAGATGCTGACACTATTAGCATTAGGTCATCTGCGTAGGCTTGCAGCTGCACCCCGTCTTTCAGAGGAAGCGCAAGAGCGGTATCTGCAACCACATTCCACCACAAGGGGCCCGAGCAAGAGCCCTGCGGACACCCTTTTGTGTATTCCCTGCTATAGGTCTTGTCTCCGACCTCGAACTCTACTCTTCTATGCGAGAGAAAATCGCTTATTAAACAGGAACAGATTCCTGGAGATGCCAAGTCTTTTCAGACGGTCCAGAACCAGTGGCCACCAGACGTTGTTGAAAGCGCCCCGCACATCCAATGAGACCAGACAGGTGTGCTTTCCCTGTGCACGATTTTGCTTTACCTGCTGAGTAAGGCTGACCAACGCTTGGCTTGTACACCTCTCCGGTGTGAAACCGAATTGGCGGCTGGAGAGCTTACCTAGGCCGACTAGGTAATGGGTTGCTCGGATCACAAGGACATTTTCCAGCACCTTACTCCATGCTGTTACCAGGCAAATCGGCCTATAGGCTGCGGGATCTGCTCGGCTCTTGTTTTCTTTGCTGAAGAGGACGAGCAGCGCAGTTTTCCACAATGATGGGAAACAACCTCTTTCCAGGCATTTATTAAACAGGGCAGCGAAGTACCGAGGGTTGGCTAGAAACACCTCTCTGATGATCGAGAGGTCCAACCCATCTATGCCTGGTGCCTTGCCTTTGTTCAGGCTATTGATTGCAGCACCTATCTCCGCCTCCGTGAAGGGCGGGTCGTCAACCGTGTCTGGTGGTTCTCTGCAGTGCTCTCTCATCGATGTTTGATCCGGGGAGTCTCCCGTCTCCTCATGGGATGGGAAGTGGTGGTTTAAGAGCACCTCCACTGTGTCTTCCAGAGTGGCGGTGTTAGTGCCACTCTCTGTTCTGACGGAAGCCAGTAACAGTGGGCCGGTGATCGAGCCCTTCGCCACCTTGTACGGTACCCCAAAGGGATTGCCGACAGGGGCGGTCTCACACAACTGTCTCCAATGCTCTCTCTTCGATGCTACCATTGCTTTGCGATACATAGCCTTGGAGAGATTATATTCCCGTTTCAGGCGCTCCCTCCTGTCTGGGTCAAATCTCTCGCGTTGCATTCTACGTCTGCTGCGTCTGGCCTTCCCTCGCAGAAGGCTCAGATTTTCGGACCACCAGGGGAGCAGGGGTCTTGCCCTTCCCCCTGCTCTCCTGCAACCTTCACAGGTCTCTAGTATCTCTTTGGTAAGATTACCGAGATATTCATTAATATTTTGTACCTCATCGAGATCTGCTGCACTTCTGTCTTTTAGCAGATCTGATAGTCGGCCCTGGAGTTCCGACCATTTGAGGTTCCGGGCGTCGAACCTAGACCTGGGTTTTTTCCCAATTTTCTAAAACCCTATCGTGAAGGTTATAGCGAGGTGATCGCTGCAGCTCACATCAATTAGTACCTGCCAGTTCTAGAGGAGGTTGAGGACCGATGTCCTCGTGAGGGTGAGGTCGACCCACGACGTCCCAGTGGCAGCTTGGAACGTCGGCACACTGTCGGGGTCGTTCCTGATCGTCAGATCTGAGGAAATGACGAAGTCAAGGAATTCACTACCTCGCCCATCTTCTTCTTGGTCTCCCCAGAGTGGACTATTCGCATTAAAATCGCCTGCAATGATAGTCTCGTGCTGCGGGTGGGAATCCAGCAACCGCGAGACAGTATTTAGCACGTCTGAGAGAGCACCTGACGGTGAACAGTATGCGTTGACAAGCAATATTTTTCTGTTACTGCTCTCAATGCCCAATGCCACCACATTGGATGTGCATTCCAGCTCCAGAGCTCCCAGGTCCGGATCAAGAACGACTGTGGCTACCATTGGTTTTTCGCATCGAGAATAGTACCTCCGTGTGGAGTTGGGAAACCCCGCTACACTACCATGGGAGTGGTACGGTTTCTGTATCAACAGGATTTTTGCAGCGACTTCACTGGCAGTTTAAAGAATCTGCCCTGTTGCGGCTCTCGCGTGGTGAGCGTTGAGCTGGAGTACTCTAAGACCGGTACTTGTCCTTGGCCGATCAACCATAATTGGTTCGGCTTCGCTGCTGCTCAAACTCCCTGATCAGGGAGAACAAGTCTTGCTGAAGCTAGAATGGGCGGTTTCCTGCTTCAGTTTAAACCGCCTATTCGCGGAAGTGCAATTATTGCACTTCGGAGCAGCAGTACAGTCTTTGTGCCGGTGACCTGTCTCACCGCACTGCCCACACTTGTCCTCTGCTTCCTTGCAACCATTCTTAAAGTGGCCGAAGCCGTTGCACCCGAAGCATCGGACTTCCCTAACAAACTCTTTTAAGCGAAGGATCGACCAACCTGAGTTGAGTCGTCCTCGCTTAATCAATAATCTGTAGGCCAGGGGTTCGGCTTCCACCACCCAGTGGGCCTTACCCCCTTTGGCCTTAATGGCGAATTTCGCCTTAAATTCCCCTTCGAGGTCCGGGTTTTGCTCTTTAACCCCGGCCTCGAAGTCTTCTCGCTAGACGTCCCCGTCAACGCCGTACACAATTAGACGCGGGCGTCGCTTTTGTGGGGGTTTAGAGCGGGTGCAATCCTTGGTCAGGGGATTGCTCCGCAGCTCGCCTTCAAGCTTGGCGATGTCCTCGCTCTTTGAGCATTCCACCGCCAACCCTCCATTCCGAACCTTACGCACTCCTTTTACTCCTATCTGCAGTTTCGCTGGCTGCACTGAGGACTGGAGCGTTGCCTTTACGTCGTCCGATGTTTTGCCCTCATCGGCTTGATAGATAAGGAGCACGTGTCTCCTATCTGGCACCACCTTCTTGTCTGCCTTTGGTTTGGGTGCCGGCACAGACCTTTGCGCCTTCGTGGCACCCATTTTTGCTGCGGCGGCGTAGGACATAGGTCCTACTGAGGGGGGCCCTGCTGCTCCACCCTCTCCTCGAGCTTGCCCTCTAGCTTCGAGGTCAGCATCCCTTGCTGAGTGCAGGCGTGTTGAATCTTCTTCAACACTGCCGCGATCTTCCCCGCCGCAGCCTTGCTTGCCGTCTTGGGAAGGGAGCCCAAGACCACTTCAATTTCTGTGACACAGCCCCCACCACGGTTAGAAACTCCCTAGTGGCCCCTGTTAGGGAAGACTCATCCCCCGTTTGGCCTTCGGAGTGGACTCCGAGACACCATTGCTGAGGCCTTTGGTGACTGGGAGGTACCGGGTTTAGGAGAGGGTGTCTCCGCTACCTGGACCTCCGAGGGTTTCACCCTGGTGGGTAAGGCTGTGCCTTGCTTTGTCTTCAAAGCACTTTTGGGGAAGCCCCTTTCAACATCACTCCCTTTTGGGAGGTTTGCATCTCTGTGGGAGAGATGCAAAAAAAAAAAATTCTCAGTCTTGAGTGGGCACCCTGGGGTTCTCCCACTCAAGGTAGCGCTCAGAAATCCCGGGCGCGTGAGCTTCAGCCCAGTGACGGATCAAAGAGTCCTATCACTGACCGAACCGGCACGGCATCGACGTACTCGCTATTCGTCACAAACGAGTTTTGCGGTCAGTTGGGACTTCGCCCTGACAAGAGCGTTTTTATTCTAAGTCCCTAATTGATCTGACTGCACCGAAACACTTTCAGTTTGAAAAAAAGAAAAATTTTTCTTGCGAGGGAGGAAGGAATCCTCTCTCGCAAGCTGAGCGGTGCTCTTTCACGCTCTAAAGCAACGAACTGAAAATCGCAATCAAACTCACAAAACTCGCTCCCCGGCTCGATGACGAATCGGCCGGTCAGTGGTTCCGTAAGCTAGACATTTAAAAATACGGTTTACTGACCTTTCAACGATAAGGCGGCTTGATCCAGGTCTCAAATCAGTGGCGATCGAATATTGCAGGGAAATAGCCGTGCACTACAAGTTGAAACAGCCCGTACATTTCCACAATTTATTTGGGTGCTTGTTGCTTTGCCACAATGTACGTATTCGTGAAACGTATGGGCTGTTGTAGCACTGAAAATCTCCTGCGTATTAAAGTCTTGTGAGATGTCATGTCACTTTCTGCACAGTCCATCATGACATCTCGCAAGGCATCAATACATTCGTTCCTCTGTGAAAATCATCAAAATCACGCTTCCTACCAATCTCGTTTTTAATCAATCGCTATTCAGGGTGGCATACCCTAGAACAAGGGATTAGCACCCAAACACTTGCATTACTTCTTCTATCCACTTCATGAGAACGACGAATTAAGTTTATTTAACTAGGAAAAATGTTTGTAATTTTCTAAGCATTCTCAAGAGAAAATGATTCTGGGGTGTTTCACTAAGTGTACAGAAAGCTTACACTAAGGCAACCCACTATTTGGTTTATCATATATGAAAGGTTTCAGTTATTTCTTCTTAACATAAATTATAAAAATCTAATATTCAGAATTGCAGTAGTTTTTAAATGAATGTTGATATGAAAAAGCTTTCTTGCTATATGAGGAGCTAGAAAACAAACGTTTTCTCACACTTCGGTTAAATGGACACAAAAATATGTGTTTGCAGAAATAAGCATATAGTTGACCATGTATTACATCAGTGATCATCTACACGACATGCCGAAAGGTTTCTTCTGAAATTTTACAGCATTCCGTCAGCAAACTTATGTCCTTGCTGCTGTAGATGGACGGAGTTTTTAGCAGCCTAGATCTGATTTTATGTTCAAGCTCGTTCTATAAATGTGGTATGGGATAAAAGTCCAGACTTTGGACCAACCATTCTAGTACTTAAACGTCCTATTTGGCAGATCCGATCTAGGAATGCAATGTGGGAAACTGCTTGAATTTTCTGAAACAGGCAAGTATATGTGTCGAAATGCTGTGAAAAATTAGATAGTGAGTTATTTTTCAGAATGTCTTTGTACCCGGTCATTTGTTTCGCTTTAGAGCACCATAGAAAGAGAACCGATTTCTTCACAATACAAGCAAGAAAGAATTCCACTCAGTTACAAATACCCTTCAACACTCTAATGTAGAAATAATGTATATAGCCTGGCAGGGTTGCATGCGCAAAGGCTATACATAAATACGTCCATCGGGAAGAAAGGATGAATAGCGTGATTTATCGCTCTGCCATAATCTCTTTGACCCCATATATCGTAGGCGGAAATGTAACGTTTTGTGAAATATTTTCCTTTGTAAAAAAATATTTTATTTCCTATTTTTATGCATAAAATCAGTCCAACAGAATTGAATAAAATAACTAAAAGCTTGGAAAAATATTCCCGTATCAATTTGAACAGAAAATTTTTATTAAAGTACGTACGGAAGCTTCAAACAAGGCCTAGCAGGTATTTCATTTCATATGTATTTCCGTGAGAGTACCAGGGCAGTAACGCTCTGATGTTTCACTGTAGTTCCATGCTTTACTTTTAAATAAATATCATATAATAAGAATTCAAACCTTTTCTTAAAATATTAACAAAAAATTAGCATTCGAGTGAATTTTCTAAGCTTATTATATTGATTTTTTCTGTTGAATATTCTACAAAAAAGAAACCTTCTGAAATTCAGTAAAACTGGTTTATAACGTAAAAATAGCAGACTAGTGATATTCAGAACGAATTTTAGCTGTAGCTTAAATCACGTTATTTTCCTCTTAAAATATCTAAGGTGTGTTCCAAAACTTATTCCCATCTGTTTCTTCTGCCTTTGGGCAACGAATATTTGTTTTTCACATACAGCCACGTTACAGGTGTTTTGATTCTTCAACGGTGATGACTCTTGTTTTTGACTATCTAATAATTTATTTATATATACTTTATTTCTTCAAGAAATTAATCAATATCCTAATTAAAAATTCAATAACTGAATTAATTGTAACTTGTTTTTATATTTCTATTTGTGGAATCCGCAAGTTTAGCGGGTGAAAGTTAATGAATGAAAAATATATTCCTGTGAGTTTCCAGTAAACGTATTTTAAATTTTTGATTTAGTTAATTTAATTTAACGAAACAAATAAAAAAAGAAAAAGAAATGGGAATTTTTACCGTCGAGGAGACATCTATAGAAATGCCGTACATCTGGCGTGTGCTTTGGAGAATTTCCCAACACAGAAATGCAATGTACCTATCTGATGTCGCATGCATATGACTTAACACTGGCATTGATCATCTTTTTCTTACCGTTTAGAATTTTGAACATCTGGATCTCTCTATTTACATTATATTATATTTATGCCTGATAAGCCGCTCGTTGGTAGATAAAGCTAAACTATATTGATTTGTGTTTTTAATACACCATTAATCGCATATTTGTTGCACTTTATTGTTATCTACAGTCTCTAACTTAGATAGTAGGTTGGTTAGTTTGTTGGTTAATCTCGCAAAGGCCTCAAAAGGCCAAAGAGCGCCTTAGAAAGTAGATAGGGCATTGCAGAGCTGAACTGTGTTGCAGATCTTAAGAGTAAAAAATGGAAACTTTTATGATAATTTTGTATGGGAACCTTTGCCCCCTTCAAAAAACCGTCTTCAGTCTAAGTTAGATAACCATGAGATAGTATACCAAATTTGATAGTTCTAAATGGAAAACTGTAGATTTTACGAAAATTTTGTATGGGGCCGTCCCCTTCGAAAAACCACATGAGGTCTAAGTTACAGTTTCATGAGACAGTATACCAAATTTGGATGTTCTTAAATGAAAACTGCACATGTTACGAAAATTTTGTATGGGGGCTATTTGGCCCCGACTCCTTCCAAAAAACATTCGTAAAAAAATTTCGAAAAGGTTTCATTAAAACCGTCTACAGTCTAAGTTAGAGTTTCATGATATAGTATAACAAATTTGGTGGTTCCAAATAAAAAACTAGTTTTCAGGAAAATTTTGTGTAGGGGCACCTTGACCCCAGGCCCCAGCCCCTTCCGAAAACCGTCTTCAGTCTAAGTTAGAAAACCATGTGATAGTATACCAAATTTGGTGGTTCTAAATTGAAAACTGAAGATTTTACGAAACCCTTGATCCCGGGCCTCGACCCCCTCCAAAATCCATCAACTGTCTAAGTTAGAGTACCATGATATAGTATATCAAACTTGGCGGTTCTAAATTAAAAACTGTAGATTTTACAAAAATTTTGTATGAGGTGCGCTCCGATCTCTCTTGCTCCGACCCTACCAAACACCGTATACAGTCTAAGTTAGAGTTTCATGAGGTAGTATACCAAATTTGGTGGTTCTAAATTGAAAACTGTAGATTTTACGAAAATTTTGTGCGTGTGTGTGTGTGTGTGGGGGGGGGGGGGCTCTGAAACCCCGTTCTCCGACCTATTCCAAAAACCGTCTACAGTGTAGGTTAGTTTCATGGGATAGTATACCAAATTTGGTGGTTCTAAATTGAAAACTGCAGAATTTACGAAAATTTTGTGTAGGGGGGCTCCGACCCCTGTGCTCCGACCCCTTTTAAAAACCGTCTATAGTCTAAGTTAGAGTTTCATGAGATAGTGTACCAAATTTGGTGGTTCTAAAAAGAAGACTGCAGATTTTACGAAAATTTTGTATGAGGGGGGGGGTTGGCTCTGACCCCCGTGCTCCGACCCCTTCCAAAAACCGTCTACAGTCTAAGTTAGAGTTTCCTGAGGTAGTATACCAAATTTGGTGGTTCTAAATTGAAAACTGCAGATTTTACGTAAATTTTGCATAAGAGGGTGGGGGAGCTCTGACCCCCGTGCTCCGACGTATACAGTCTAAGTTAGAGTTTCATGCGGTAGTATACCAAATTTGGTGGTTCTAAATTGAAATCTGTAGATTTTACGAAAGTTTTGTGCGTGTGTGTGGGGGGGGGGGCTCTGAAACCCCGTGCTCCGACCTCTTCCAAAAACCGTCTACAGTGTAAGTTAGTTTCATGGGATAGTATACCAAATTTGGTGGTTCTAAATTGAAAACTGTAGGATTTACGAAAATTTTGTGGGGGGAGGCTCCGACCCGCTGTGCTCCGACCCTTTTCAAAAACCGTCTACAGTCTAAGTTAGAGTTTCCAGAGGTAGTATACCAAATTTGGTGGTTCTAAATTGAAAACTGCAGATTTTACGAAAATTTTGCATAAGAGGGTGGGGGAGCTCTGACCCCCGTGCTCCGACCCCTTCCAGAAACCGTCTACAGTCCAAGTTAGAGTTTCATGAGATTGTATACCAAATTTGGTGGTTCTAAATTGAAAACTGTAGATTTTACGAAATTTTTGTATGAGGGGGGGGCTCTGACTCCCGTGCTCCGACGTCTTCCAAAAACCGTCTACAGTCTAAGTTAGTTTCATGGGATAGTATATTAAATTTGGTGGTTCTAAATTGAAAAATGTAGGTTTACAGAAATTGTGCTCCGTGAGTTTTGTTTGAATAACAAGTATTTCGGGTACTAGGATAACTGAGTTTGTGCTTACCTCCACTATAAAGGTTTGTAATTCGTTTCGGACATCTCCCGAAGTGGTGAGTGCCTTGTTTCGTTTATTTTCGTCGTGTTTACAATTCCTACCGAGCTGATAGAAGCCTAGTTATCTCGGCGCCATTAAACATGGCGTTATCCGGTGGTGTTGTCAGCACTGACATCACTTCCGGTGATCACGGCACTTTGCCCAGCGGTGGCGTTGTCACGTTGCCCTCCGGGGCGACGTCAACCGTTGGCGGTGTATCGCTTTCCTCCCCTGACGTCACTATTACAGCTCTTGTCCCAGGTGTTTCTCATGTAGTGACAGATCACGTCATGGACACTATGGCTGACAGGTGCTCCTCTGCTTTCAACCTCCAGTTCCAATGCTCCTCGCTCCTATTATTCAGCGGTAACTTCCCAAAGGCTACAGCCCAAGTATAATTCCATGCGAGCGGATGCCGCAACTTTAAAACCTCATGTCCGTCGCCCCGGTAATGAGTTTGTGCTCGAAATTCCAGTGGATTCTCCAGCAGGTACTTCTTTCACCACGGCTACTGAGTTGGGTTTGTGCTTTGAGGCGCTGGCGGATACACCACTCAAAATGTACTCTACTGCCCTGAAACAAAAATTCTCTCCGTCAGTGATACGTCATATGTCGCGCATAGGGCCGAGTGTCATTGTTTACTTCTTTCAGGCATCAGATGCTACCTCTGTCTTACAGACTGGGCTGGTTGTTGGTGACCACCAATTATTTCCGGAGCCTGTCGCCCAAAGACCAGCAACGGTCTCCATGTACCCAGTACATCCTGAAGTCACAGATGCTATGCTTTGTCCTTTCCTAATGCAATCCGGTCGTGTTGTGGGTAACATTGCCACACACTCCGCTGCTCCAAAGGACGAGGATGATCGTTCGATTGAAAGCGCCCGACGATATGCACGGGTGTTATTCTCTTCGGATGATCATATCAAGACATTTCCTACTCTCTTCGCTGTAAAATGCGGAGACCAGATCCGAAGCATTGACGTTTTAACCTCCTTTCATTGTCAGACTTGTAAGGCGTATGGCCATCAGCGAAGTGAGTGCTTCCGCCGCCCTGCTGTACCTCAATCTTCGGGACCAAAATTCACTCGTGACAGCCCTGTGTTGCCCACCCCTACCGCTTTGAAGGAGGTGTCTTCAGAACTTCAACAACCCGCTCTACCATCGGGCCCTTCTCAACAGGGTCCTGCCTCACAATTGTTGACAGTGGACTTTCCTCATCTTCTGCCGACTGCTCCGCCCACGTTCCTTGCAGCTCCAGCTGACCTGACTGCTGACCTTCATCCCCCGTCGGATGAAGACACTCCAAGTACAGTTACTGACATGGACTGCCCTATTGCTAGTGACTTTTCTGACAGTGACTCTGACTCTACCACTACCAGCAAGCCTGCTTGAAGTGAGTCCTGGTGTGCACCGCAGACTCCGCTCTCTCCTCACACCGGTGCTGCAAGAGGTCGTTCTGTTCTCTTCTTCCCTCTCCTACTCTCAACGTCGTACTTCGCCACGAACAAGTCGACATCGTGCTGTGACTCCAGGTTCTAAGACTCCGCCCACAGTGCTTTTCCTAGATTCTTTTCTCCGTTACCTAGCTGAAGCGAAGGCGGATATACCGGTAGGTCCGCTTTCTCTTCATAAAATATACGAAGTATTATGCTCTCATAAGCATACTAGATTCTTTATTCAGTTTGTTGCACGTCATATGCTTGATCTTCCTACTGTTCTAACCCAAGTTTCTAGTGTGACATCTGTGTTTCGAAATCTTGTGCTTTCCTATTCCGATCTCAAATTTAGTGTTGACAGAATGAAAAAGCAAGCGAAGAAAATTACAGATCCCAGCGCACGTGCGTGTCGACCTGGGAAGGACCTACCAGTTCAAGGTGGTCACACTTAACTGCAGAGGGTTCTCTGCTTCTCCTAGAAACGCCGTAGTGTATGAGGAATTAGCGCATCTACATGCAGATCTTCTCTTGCTCTAAGAGACCAATTGCTTTGCTACTACTTTGTTCTCTCGTCGATGGGCTTGGTACTGCGATTTTCATCATGCGTATCGAGTTGGACGGAATAGTGGCCTTGCACGTGGGATCCATCACCGCCTACTCCCTCTGATTTCGACGCCAGTGGTTCGTGCATTACATGTGGACAATCTCCAGGTCGTTGTCTTTTCCATTGAAAACGTGACCTATCATTTTTTTAACATTTATGTCCCCTGTGATGAGCGTCTGTTACCTGATCTCTCCACACTCCGTACAGAGCTCGCATGCATCCCATCGTCTGAATATATTCCCATCGGCGGAGATTTCAATTGTACGTTGTTGCCGGCCCTTGACCGCAATTCAGCTGTTGGTGAATACTGCAGGCACCGTGTATTACAGATTTCTCAGATCGTAGATGTTTTTCAATTGGTTGATGCGTTCCGGCATCTACACCAGTCGGAAATCTCTTTTACCTGGCGCTCTTCCATCCATGGCAGCACGGCTGGATACATTTTATGTTTAGACTACTCTTCTCCCGTCGATCGCAGCTGCTGCCCATCATCCTTCCGCCGCTTCAGACCACAGTATTGTCAGTCTGTCGGTATGTGTTTCGCCTTCACCTTCAAGGACTCAACGAGTATGGACTTTTCCGGACTCGCTCCTGGATAATCAACAATTTTATGTTGCTGTGCGTGAGTTCCTGCGAAGTCGTGAGCCCCTTCTTGATACTACGTCAGACGCAATGAAAGTGTGGCTCAGTGCCAAACATGACTTGGTCCTTTTTGTACGGCGCTACTCCCATGCCTCTCGGAATGATAGCGATATGAAAATTGCGAATCTACGTGCTCTATTGTCGATGCTCTCTCTTGATGATCCGCAATACCCCGGCTATCTGGCAGATCTCTACGCTTTGCTTCTTCCCAGCGCACCCGATGCAGCCTGCAGGATGCATTTCTTGCATCTCTCTCCTACAGCTGATTCTCACGATTACTTAACCGCCTTGGAATCTCAACATCGTTCTGCTACATCTTTGCGTCATCTTCGCCTCCAGGATGGTTCCATCACTTCGAACCCATCGAAGCTATGCACTTTCACAAGAAAGTATTTCACCGCCAAGTACAGTGCGGTAACGCGGTCTTCATCCTCATTAGCTTCTCCTCTTCTCTCCTGTCTTCCTCAGGTCCCCTCTACTTTATCTACTTCTTTACTCTCCCATTTCTATCTTCGTGAACTCCGCGAGGCGTTCGCTACTCTCAATCCTCATTCCGCTCCTGGACCTGACGGCCTTCCTCTCTCCTTTTATCGTGCTTTTCTACCGTGCCTTCCACCTTTTCTGTCTGCGTGTTTCTCGTCTGCTTTTTCCTCTCCTGCGTTACCGCCCGCTTTCACTATGGCACACATCATCCTGCTACCTAAGAAGGGTGACCTCTTGGATCTTGGAAACTGGCGCTCTATCTCTATCTTAGGCATTGACTGTAAGTTCTATACAAAACTCTTATCCCGTTACTTTAATTCTGTTCTCTCTTTCATTATTTCTCCCGACCAGACATACACCGTGCCTATTCGGACTATTTCCACTAACTTTTTTTTCTCCTTCATCTTCACTTTCTCGCTCGCTCTTTTTCTGAACCTCTTGCCTTTCTCAATCTGGATCAAAAGTCCGCTTTTGATAACGTCTCTCACTTTTATCTCTCTGCTGTCCTTTCACAATTTGGCTTTCTTCCTGCCTTTTCTTCCGTTCTCTTGCCCCTTTATCAGGGCGCCAGTTTCCATGTTCGAGCGACCACTTTTCTAAACGCTCCAATTCCGTTTAAGCGTGGCATCCGGCAAGGATGTCCGCTCTCCGGCCAGCTATTTGCTCTCGCTTTCGAGCCTTTTCTGTTAGCAGCCCGAAGATCAATCCTGGCTCTCCTACCGCCGACAGTGGCGAGTACTCGTCATCATCGGATAATTTTCACCACCTATGCTGATGATGTGACCTTTTGCGTCCGGGATGAATCTCAATTTGATCGCCTGCATTCTGTATATCAACAGTGTGTTGCTATATCTGGAGCTGCGCTGAATGCCACTAAATGTACTGGCTTATGATGTGGGGCATGGGCTGCCCGCACAGATGCTCCTTGGGGTGCGCAGTGGACAGCTACTACACATAAGACCCTCGATGCGTATGTCGGATTGGCCTTGGCTTCTGCATCAGCCACCTGGACTGCTCTTCTTCCCCGGATATAACGGGCTGCTGCCAACTGGAGTAAGGACCGCCCTTTCAAATCGTTCCGTCCACGAGCAGCCGTTGTTCGTCGACAACTTATCTCCCTATGAGAATACTCTTGGATGTCGACGGTTGTGCCCGTGTCACAAATGATGACCATCACTCGCCTCTCGACTTTCGTCATCTGGTATTAACATCACTGGATTAAACCCGCCACGCTTCATCTACCAGCCTCATTTGGTGGCATCCAGCTTCCTGATCCAGCTGTCCTTTAAAAAAAACATCGCATTGTTCATTTCGTTCGCCTTGCCAATTCAACTGTCCCGTCCCTTACCACTGCCTTGAATGTTCTTGCTTCTTCCCGTGACACATCTTTCACCTTCCTACTGTTTCTGAAGGTGGATGCATACTCTCTTCTCCCGTACCACCTCTCTCCTGTCCTGCGAGAGGGCCTATCTCTCTTTCGTTTGCTTCCTCTTCTCCGTTCATTTTCTTCTTCAACTCTTGTTCTCCTAGATGAACCTCTCTTCTTCTCTTCTCGTATTCACCCTCCTAACCTCCCTTACTTTTACTTTCCTATTTGGATCTGCTCTGGTGTGATAACTGTCTGTTCTCTCGTAATTTCTGATCTAACCTGGAGACCTCTTTCTTCCCTGTTTCGATATCCAGCCATTACTCTTGTTAAAGAATATCTTCTCCTTCGCACTGCGCTATGGAGCTTTTTCCACTCCTCGTTTCCCCTGATGTTCTGTTCTCGGTCCCCTCTGCCCCTCTTTCTCTACCGTTCTTTCTCCAAATTCGTAGCTCCCCGGTTCTAGCTGGAGAGCCTCTACCTCTCCCCTTTCCTCCCCTCTTGAACTCAATGTCCATTGGCAATTTCTTCACCTTCGTCTCTCCGCCCCATCTGTACTATTTCGCATGACCCTTCTAACCTCTCCACAGTGCTCCTTTTGCCCTGAAGTCAGCGACGTCCAACATCGATACATATTCTGCCCCGTACTCCTGTCAGTCCTAAACACAGCATTTCGCCTTGTAGCTGGAATTTGGGCTTGATCGTTACCATTTCTTGCATATGCTTGGCTACTCCAAACTAAGCATCCACCTACTCACTTGCCTCCTGTGTGCCATTACATTTTTCTCCTTGTGAAGTTTACTGTATATGCTTTCCATCTTCAACAACGCCTCCCTGCTCTTATTCCACATCCTCAGGAGGCAAGTGCTATCATTCGGAGACGCTTCCTAGCATGGTTTACCACTCGTCACCAAATGGAGCACTCTCGTGCTGCCTTAACAAACACCGATAGAGTTTTTCAATCCACCTGGGCCCAATCGGCTGAGTTCCATATCCACAATTTGCAGCTACATCTCGACATATAGGTGGGATTTTTGTTGTCGCCTACGTTCATTGTCACAACTCATGATTTTCGTGTTAAATTTGGTGGTATGAGACTCCTAGGTGGTATCTGCTTTTCACTCACATGGTTTGCTATTTGTGATTATTCTGTTTAATGTGCTATTGGAGATAGCTCACCATGTTTTACATGTTCTCCTTGATAATGTTGGATTTTATGATGTTGTATATAATTCTGTAAACATGGTATGACACTTATGCATTGCATTACTGTTCGATTTCTGTTTTTTTGTAAAGTTGCCCTCCTGGGTCTGTTTAGCGTATTTCTCTCTCGTCACTGCATAATTCTGTACATATGATAAGTATTTCGGCTTAATTGTTTCTACCATTACTGTCATATTTCTGAATACTGTTGCACCTGTTAGTTCCTTCTCACCCATGGTCTTTTATGTGAATTAGTACCTTGTTCATGTTTAATCTTGAGTATGGTAGTAATGCTTGATTGGAATTTGTAAATAGTATAGAATCATGTCTTTCCTTGTCTACAACACTGTAGGTATACATTTTCAACTGTATCGCTCGTGCTTTATTGTCTGCCTCTCCTTCGCCCTTCGTGACGAAATAATTTTATGATTTTAACATTTTGTTTTACGTTTCACTGGAACTTTCCAGTAGATGTATATACCACTGTATTTATTGGGAGAATTCCGCTGTCATGTACATAGAAATGTTATTTTTACTGAAGAATAAAGACAATTTAAAATGTAGAATTTACGAAATTTTTGTAAGGGGGGCTCTGACCCCTCTGCTCCGACCTCTTCCAAAAACCGTCTACAGTCTAAGTTAGAGTTTCATGAGATAGTATACCAAATTTAGTGGTTCTAAATTGAAAACTGTAGATTTCACGAAAATGTTGTGTGTGTGTGTGGGGGGGGGGGCTCCGACCCACCGGCTCCGAACTATTCCAGAAACCGTCTACAATCTAAGTTAAAGTTTCATGAGATAGGGTACCAAATTTGGTGGTTCTAAATTGAAAACTGTAGAATTTACAAAAATTTTACAGGGGGCTCAGACCCCCTGCAAAATTTGCTACGACCCCTTCCAAAAACCGTCTACAGTGCAAAAGTGCTCCGACCCTTCCAAAAATCGTCTACAGTGTAAGTTAGGGTTTCACGAGATAGTATACCACATTTAGTGGTTCTAAATTGAAAACTGTAGATTTTACAAAAAAATTGTGTGGGGGGCTCTGACCCCCCCGGCTCCGACCTATTCCACAAACCGTCTAGAGTTTAAGTTAGAGTTTCATGAGATAGTATACCAAATGTTGTGCTCTAAATTGAAAACTGTAGATTTTACAAAAATTTTGTATTAGGGGGGCTTTGACCCGCTTGCTCCGACCCCTTCCAAAAACCGTCTACAGTCTAAGTTACAGTTTCATGAGATAGTATACCAAATTTGGTGGTTCTAAATTGAAAACTGTAGATTTTACGAAACGTTTGTGTCGTGGGGGCTCCGACCTATTCCAGAAACGGTCAACAGTCTAAGTTATACCAAATTGTGTGGTTCTAAATTGAAAACTATAGATAAAAAAAAAATGTGGTGTTTGGGGAGGCCTCCTACCCCCGGGCTCTGACCCCTTCCAAAAACCGTCTGCGGTCTAAATGGAAGTAACACGAGGACATTTTCTGGACCATGTGGACATTATAGTGTCGACATTATCACCGTGTCGATATTTTGAACTGTCGACATTTTGACTGTCGACATTATGACCCTGTCGAAATTATGGTGTCGACATTTTGATTGTCGACATTTTGATGGTCGACATTATGACCGCCACCCGTTTTGTGATACTCTGATGTGCTAATTTGATACTTGAGTTACTGAGCTAGTTCATTTCGATGGACAATAAAGACAAATGCACTGGCGGAAAGGGAAAAAAGAAAACCAAGAAGGAGAGTTCTGATACCAACGAAATTTATACAGCATAATAACGGAATACAGAGGATAACGTGATCAAAACATTATGGCAAAATACAGCTGTATTTGCTGGTAAACTGAAAAATAACATTTGCATGTACCCATGGTTAGTACGAGGTTGAACCGCCATGAACTGCGTCACACTGTGCAATTCTGGCATGGAGTCTGTCGTACAGATGTTGGATGTAAGTTTGGGATATTGAGTTCCAAGCATCCTCAACCTGGACACGTAAATCGGGGATGCTCGTGGCTGGCCGTGGAGACCGGATAAGTCGTTGTCCCATAAAATCCCACACGTGCTCAATGGGGGGCAAATCCGGTGAACGTGCAGGCCATGGAAGTTGTCTCATACCCTGAAGTGCATGTTACGTTGCACGTGCCGTGTGTGCGCGTGCGTTATCTTGCTGGAAAACACCACGATGGACCGACCTTACATATGGCACAACAACGGGCTGAATGATGTTGATGTAGGAGGTGCTGTTTAACGTACCCGGTACAAACACTAGTTGCGTACGGGAGTGACAGCTCATCGCTCCAAACACCAGGAGACTAGGTGTAGGCCCTGTGTGTCGCTGGCGGATGCAAGAAGGGTGGAGATGCTCCCCTGTGCGTCTGCGAACACTCATACGGCCATCGGAGGCTCCCAAGCAGAGTCTGCTTTTATCGCTGAACACGACAGATCGCCATTGCGTTCTCCAGTGCAGACGTTGGCGACACCACTGCAGCCGTTCCTGACTGTGGGCTGTAGTCAGAGGTACACATGCCAGCGGCACACGTGCACGTATTCCTGCATCCAGTAGACGGTTGCAGATTGTTCGCACAGTCACCTCAGGTGCAACGGCAGCTCGGATTTGCGTCGCAGTGGATGTTCTGCTTGACAACGCCGCTTTTCTTATGCGTCGATCGGTCCGCTCATCAGTCCGTCTGTGACTCTCGGTTCCACCTCTTCTCGTGTGGGAATGTTCCTCGGACCATCTACGCCAGCGTCGTACCACAACCGATACTTCCCGTCCAATTCGTTCCGCAATACGACGATACGACAACCCGGCCTCGCGGAGTCCGACTAGACGACCTCGCTCAAAATCCGGTTACTGCTGAAATCGTACACGTCTTCAATGTCCAGGCATTGCAGCTTCTTCAGGATCTTCGCACGTATCCGTACGCCGACGACTGTCTGCATTCACTTTGCCGTACTCCTTAAATACTACCGACAATAATTTACATATTATGCAGTGCTGTGGCGTAAGCGCTGACCGGTTGGTCCCGAAATTAACATCACACCTACGTAAACTCGACCCCATTAACATATGTAAATTTTATAATCATCCGCCATATCCTTCTTAGTGTTCTTTTCTCACTTTCCGCCAGTGTATATTTAAAGTAACAGATATTTCCTAGAGTCAGAGATTTCCTACACAGGCCTCTACTGCCGCGCTATATTGCTTCTTTGTTACACTTGCAGCATGTTCTGTGTGCGATTTTTCTAAAAGTGAGTTTATTAGCAAAACTTTCCCTATCTTTTATTGTTTTATTATGTTGTTTTGGTGTTGGTCCCTATTTGTTAGTGTCTCTTTTTCCTGTACCGATGCACCCACACATTGTTAGACTTTAGTTTAAATAAGTCGGTATATGTGTCCCTTCTGCCCTGTAAAGAGTATAGGTCCCGCGTCTTAAAATTATTTCAGATCTATCACAGATGTGCTCTGAATTAATCCGAAATTTGTGATGGCTAGTTTGTCTTGCTATTTTCGATTACTACTAAACTATATTATTTTTTCAAGATGGACAAGTTCTTCGTAAGAAGTGATCCGTCCACGAGTGCAAGTACTGAAAGCATTAAGCCTAAAAAAAGAAACAAAAATTAATGCACCGGCAGAATAGTAATTATTTTATATCTTACGGTTTTTTCTGGTTTTTTTTTTTTTTTTTGATAAAACATGCCCATTCCCCGAGTGTATCGTTTGTGGTGAAAAACTCAGTAATGATGCTATGGTTCCCAGTAAATTGAACCAATATTCGTCGACAAAATATCCTTTTCTGTCAACCAAAGATATCAATTATTTTCGTCGGTTGTTGGAACAAAACAAAAAACAAGAAACGTTCATGACTGCGACAATACGTGCTTCGTAAAATGTACAGGAAGCTAACTATAAGGTAGTCGAACGTATCGTAAAGGCCAAAAAATCACACACAATGGCTGAAACGCTGTTAAGGCCTGCTAGTAAAGAGATGGTGAAAGCAATCCTCGGTTCAGGATTTGCTAGTTAAATTTCAAAAATTCCTCTCTCTGCTACCACACAATCAGTCGCCGAGTAAGTGACATGACCAGTGATATTGAAGACATTATGAAGGAGAAAATCAACAGCAGTCAGAAGTTATCTCTTCAGATTGACGAGTCCACCGATATTAGCGGTCACGCACAACATCTTGCCTATATTCGGTACATCGATAGAGATGTAATTGCAGCTAATTTCTTTTTTTTTTTTTTTTGCAAAGAATTTCCCGAGCAAGCCACCGGTGAAGAATATTTCGTGTGACTAATGAATATGTGCTCCATAATGAATTAGAATGGAAGGATTGGTTTAGTGTTTGTACAGACGGAGCTGCTTCTATGACAGGCCGAGTATAAGGGTTTGTAGCTACAGTGCGCGAAGTAAATCTTAACATAAACGATGCGATCATTGTCTCATTCACCGCGAAGTCAATGTTGCTAAGTCTTTGCCATCTTTCCTGAAAGTTGTGCTGGACGAAGTAGTAAAAGTCGTGAACCTCATCAAATCGTGGCACCTACATTCGCGACCTTTTTCCGTTTTGTGTCAAGAAATTGGGATCAAAACACACTACACTCCTGCTACATAGAGAAGTACGCTGAGTATCACGAGCAAAAGTGTCAACTCAAATATTTGCACTTAAAGTGGGGTACATGCATTTTTGACTGTTGAGGGGCATTAGTACGCGGATTTATATGCAGGTGATGAATGGATATACAAGTTGGCATATCTTTCTGATATTTTCGCACACTTGAATGAGCTGAACAGAAAAATGCAAGGTAGGAACGAAAATATTCTGACTAGTATGAATAAGCTTCAAGGACTTGAGAATAAGATGAATTTGTGGATACAGAGAATTGAAAAGGTGTCGTTTAAAATGTTCCCTACTGTATGGCCACTTGCTGACGGTAATGAAGTGGTGGTGGACCTAAGTAAAGAACATTTAGAAATATTGCAGCAGATGTTCAAGAAGTATTTTCGAGATAGTGTTCAAGGTTTCGACTGGGTTCATGATCCATTCGTTGCGAATTCAAAACCTCTTCCGATTAACATACAAGAAGAACTCGAATAACCTGTTCCGATTAGTATACAAGAAGCAGACAGAACACTGAAATTAAAACGTCTCGAAGTGCGTTTGGACACATTTTGGTTGGCAAGGAGGAGTGAATACCCGGCTATCTCCGAGATGTCCGTTAATGTGTTATTGCCATTTTCAACTACATATTTGTGTGAACTGTGCTTTTCGACGTTGACTGAAATTAAAACATCGAAGAGGAAGCGACTCAAATCCGTCGATGAAGAAATGAGACTTGCATTGTCAAGAATTTCACCACGGATCAGGCACCTCTGTGCATCTAAGCAGGCACAAGTATCAAATTGAAGGTATGAGTAGAATTATTTAGTTTAATAGTACTAGAAAAGTATATTTTCTTCTACTTTCTACAGGGAATTAAAGTTACTAAATTGATAACAAATGCACGAGTCGATTTCTGTTTAATAATAATAATAATAATAATAATAATAATAATAACAATAATAATTAAAATAATAATAATAATAATAATAATAATAATAATAATAATACACTGAAGAGCAATAGAATTAGTGATACCTGTCCAATAACGTGTAGCACCAACTTTCGTCCTGATGACGGCGGCGATTCGTCTCGGCATTGACTCGACAAGACACCGGAAGCGTTGGGAGGCCATACGGATCCACGACACCTGAACAAGCTCCCACAGTTCACGAAGATTTGATGGGAAGGAGGGGGTCAGAGCCTCAAACGTCTCTCTCGCTGGCATCCCAGATGTGCTCAATGGGCTTGGGGTCACGTGACCTAGCTGGCCAAGGAAACGAGGTCACGTGGTGGAGTGTCCATCCAACCATTCAGATTCAATTCGGGAGCGATGGCACAGTGCATTGTTTTGTTGCAGGATGAGGTCCCCAGTTGGATGTTGAAGACGCACAAACGTGAGCAATGGTCGTCCAGGATTTCCCGGTAACGTTGACCTGTGAGGGACGATGTCACACGCACCAGGAGTCTTTAGTCCACGTAAACAGTCCCCAGACGAGAATGCCTCACCCACCAGCTTGATGAGTACCTTGCTAGGAAGAAGGATCCATCGCTTCATGTGGTTTGCGCCGTACTCGTATCCTGCCATTCGTATGTACTAACGTGAATCTCGACTCATCCGTCCAGGCAACATTTTTCCACATGTCTAGGGTCTAGTGGCGATGTTGCCGCACCCATGCTAATCTTTGCACCCTGTGATGTGCGGTCAGCAGCGGTACGCTCGTGGGGTCAAGGCTTCTGTACCCCACAGCGAGATGGTTCTGGATGGTGCTGCTGCTTTCACGTTTTTGTGCACCAGTGTTATTTTGCCCTGTGATTTCTTGCACTGTGGCCCGTCCAACCGCTGTTACAATGCGAGCTAGCCGACGATCACCTCGCTCATCCACACGCTGTTGTCCACGGCAGTTGGCCCTTGCAGGGATGGTTTTACCGGATTCGATGTACTCACGGTTCACCCGTGACACAGTGGCTCGTGAAAATCCCAGTACCTGCACGACTTCCGAGATGGAGTGACCCATTCGTCGGGACCCGACAATTTGCCCATGATCAAATGTGCTTAGATCCTTTGTCTAACCCATACTGCGTCCCACTCTTACTGGTTTACGTCGCGTCACTTCTTATATTGTCGGATCGCTGCATACGTCATGTTGTTTCTGTTTACAGGGCCGCTCACAGCGCCAAATTTGCATAACGCCAGCTGTCTCCAATTCAATTGCTGGTCAGCGTAATAGGTTATAAATATAAATACGTAATTACATTACGTATTTATATTTATAGTGTCATAACCTACGTTTTTGAAGGGATTAACATCTTGGTGTGACGTTTTGGATCATGGATAGTTTATGGTTTGCCGCTCATAGAAAAAGGTTTTCGAACACAATCTTTCGAATGAGGCTGATTTTAAACCCTCAAAGCACATTACCTTTGTTACAGAACCATTGAAATCAGTTATAGAATTAAGAAGCATGCTTTGGTTGAGCATATATCATCAGTGTTTTCGAAAGATGCTTTCCTTACCCCTAAAAACAGGGCATCTTACAGGATAAGTTTGAGATGTGAGCACCCCTTGCTAAGCAGAACACATATCATACACCTTTGGACCCACAAACAACAAACTCTCATTTGTCATACCTTCTGCAGTAGTGTGATAAGCACACTAGTCAGGTTAATCAAAAAGGGTAAGTTCCGTTGATCAAAACTAAAACCAGATTGAAAGTCTCCTGGGTTTGCATTTTTCCCCTTGATTAGGGTGTATATATAACTACTTTTATTTGTTACATATGCAGATGTAGACTGCATGTTTGCGCCGGTGCTAAAGTACCCATTGAAGTTTTCAAATGGATGCCATGCACATTTTGCCAAAAACTGTACAAAATGACTTCTTGGATATTAATAAAAAAGAAAGAAAAACTGTTTACATTCGCCGTTTTGGGAAATTTTTCAGGACTGATAAGAAATCTCCCGATAGACGTTTAGTGGAACACACACACACACACTACGGAAAAATTCTGCAAACCATCTTTCATAGGCGCATACTACATGGATGCTTTGGCCTTCAAGCACCGAATACTGAGTATTATAAATCTAAGCTGTCTCACCGTACGATAAAAACACAAATTTCCAAACTGCAAACTAAAAACATTTGTTTACGGAATAAAAACTTTGCAGAAAGCTAGAGCTTTCGGAGAACACATGTCTGCATCTACTGGCCCGAGTGCCACAGGACAAGCACCGCCCATCAGATATATATATAGCCCACCATTGCCCACAATGCAACACGGTACCAAGTTCCAAACATACCCCCTCCCCCCTTCACCAGAAATGAAGAGAACACACATATTAATTTAGGAACCCATCAACCCCCCCATCCCTTGATCCGAATAACAGTAAGGGACCTGAAAACAAATCAAACAAACTATTAAAGCACAATAATTAAAAAAAACTAAATTAAAAAAGATCAACTGCAAATCAAAGTCCCTCGTCGGTGGAGGCCTCTTAGGTTGTAACCAATCTTCTCCAAGTGCTAGGTACATAGGTCGGCAGATCCTCATTACAACAAGAGTCACCGTAGTATAGGAAGAACAAACTCTCGGACATGAATATAGTAGACCTGCCGACGTTGGATATCAATATCTTGGCACCATTCCAATCTGGGGAATATCCCTCAAGATTTACAGCAGTAGTGAGTGCAGTACTTTTTGTTCCGGATCTGAGGGCGCACCTGTGTTCTCCCAGTCTGACAGACAAGGTCCTAAGTGTAGAGCCAATATATTTTTGGAGCCATATCAGGCTCGGAGTGGATTAGGAGAGGCTGTAAACACCATGTTGTTGCAAGGTGGAAGTCCTATCTCGGTCACGTCTGATCAGAGAGAACATATTTCTATTATTAATTCCAAAATTTAATTGGTGTCTCTTGCAAGCTTTTTTTTTGAGAATAGGTATGGTGTTAGGGTTATACTCTACACTACCTACAAATCTATTCTGTCGTGACTCCATGGATAACGTTGTGAATTTCAGTCGTCCATCTCTCTTTAGTAGTTCTTGAAAAAATTGTTCTGAATATCCAAATGTACGAGCAATGGATAATACAGTTGAGAGTTCCTGTTTTCTTGCTCTACAGGACGATGAATGTGGATGAGCACGTCTAATCAGAAAACGCAAAGCCGCAGATTTGTATTGTGTTGGGTGGGCAGACGAAAATGGTATAATACATGGATTGAATGTAGGTTTTCTATACACAGAAAACTTAATCTTCTGCGTTCGCGAGTCCGTAGTTAAGAGGAAGTCTAAGTAAGGTAGATTCCCCGAGTGTTCCAGTTCTTTTGTAAAATTGATTGTCGGGTACTAAGAAGACAAACAGGCTGTGAATTGATCTAGAAGGGCAAGCGTATATGGCCAAAAAACCAGCACATCATCAACATATCGTATCATAAACAGAGGCTTAACAACAGAATTCACTAATACCTGGTTTTCAAGACGTTGCAATAGGATCTCAGCCAGTACCGGGGAGAGTGGGGAACCCATGGGGGCTCCTTCAAGCTGTTGGTATATTTTATTGTCAAACTTGAAGTACGACCTCTTTGCCACTAATTTAAGGGCAGAGAGAGTAGCTTCAAATTTCCATGCGTGGGGTATTATCTTTCTGTAGACAATCCCCAATAATTGAATGAACAATTGTTAGAGGTACACTTGGGAAAAGGGCCTCCACAGAGGCCATCACAAAATCTCTTCCGTCTGAAGTAAAAGATCTGATTCGGTTTAAGGCTTGGGTCGTACTGTTGATGGAAACATCTGAATGCATGATTAGGGGTTTTAAATAACTGGCTAGCGCTTTTTCCAGCGCCCGAGTTGGGCAAGCATACCCCGAAACCAGTAATCTGAGTGGCCGTTCGGGCTTATGAGTCTTTAGTTTTCCGAAAAGTTCCGGAACACTAGGGCCCACCGGAGGTTTCATGTTTGAGGAAACTGAATGAGGTAGATAGCCTCGAAATCTTAATTTGCTAAGATCCGTAATAGTTGCTGCCTTCGGGTCAGACTTTAAGACTCGATGTGGAACCTTGTTAATGGCACAGAACATTTTATTATGGTAATCTTTTTTGTCCATGATGATTATCTGGGAGGTTTTGTCAGCACCAATGATAGACAAGTAATGGCTATGAGCCAGCTCCATTAGTTGCTCTCTTTCATATTTTAGGATTTTTTTTTTAAATTATTATGCTTTAATAGTTTGTTTGATTTGTTTTCAGTTCCTTTACTTTTATTTGGACCAAGGGAAGTGGGGGGGGGGGGGTTGATGGGTTTCTAAATTAATATGTGTGTTCTCTTCTTTTCTGGTGAAGGGGGGGGTATGTTTGGAACTTGGTACCGTGTTGCATTGTGGGCAATGGTGGGCTATATATATATATATATATATATATATCTGATGGGCGGTGCTTGTCCTGTGGCACTCGGGCCAGTAGATGGAGACATGTGTTCTCCGAAAGCGCTAGCTTTCTGCAAGGTTTTTAGTGTGTAAATAAATGTTTTTAGTTTGCAGTTTGGAAACTTGGTGTTTTTATCGTACGGTGAGACAGCTTAGATTTATTACTGGTATTTCGTACGAATCTTGAGTCAACATTACCTATTAGCTGCAGACAGTTGTTTTATATACAGTGCATTCTTTCTTCAACTTACATTGTGTTTTTATAGTGCACGGGACGTGGATCGGGCCATCAAGATATTTTGCGCTCTCCGACAAAAACTTACCATTAACGAAGCCCACTTGTGCTGTCTTGCCAATTGTCGTTCACTTGATGTCATACCCAAGTTCCTTAGAATCAATACCTTCACTGTCTCAAAGCGGGACTCAAGAGTGATCTACAAAGCTGAGGGCAAAAGACTTAGTGCAGAAATGAGAAGAAAAAGGGCTTACATTAATCTTTTGAGTCGTCGTTCTTATCAGGCTTATCAGAAGGCAACGGAAATCGCCCACCATATCGAAACTTAACATTTTCTTTACCTCGTTACAATCTGAACTGGTTTCTGTCAATAATAGGCACACCAAAAATCTTTGCAATCTTGTTTCAAACCGACCTTGTTAGTCTTTTCGTCCTGTACCTTACGTTAGTTATAGAGGTAATCACCCTTCGCAACCATTTTTTGGTGAATCACAGCTTAGTTCAACTTTCTGATTCCCAAAATTTCTGCACTCAATAAAGGACCAAAATACAGTTTCCCTGCTTAGGCCCCCCACCCACTATTTTCCATTCCTGAGCTGGAAAATATCATTGGAGACTTACCTGAAGAGGAGCGGGAATTAACTCGACTTCAGTTATCCAAATCTTTCACTAAAAGACTAGACTTCCACCAATCCTAAAATATGAAAGAGAGCAACTAATTGAGCTGGCTCATAACCATTACTTGTCTATCATTGGTGCTGACAAAACCTGCCAGATAATCATCATGGACAAAAACAATTACCATAATAAAATGTTCTGTGCCATTAACAAGGTTCCACATTGAGTCTTAAAGTCTGACCCGATGGCAGCAACTATTACGGATCTTAGCAAATTAAGACTTCGAGGCTATCTACCTCATTCAGTTTCCTCAAACATGAAACCTCCGGTGGACCCTACAGTTATGGAACTTTTCGGAAAACTAAAGACTCATAAGCCCGAACGGCCACTTAGATTACTGGTTTCGGGGTATGCTTGCCAGCTCGGGCGCTGGAAAAAGCGTTAGCCAGTTATTTAAAACCCCTAATCATGCATTCAGATGTTTCCATCAACAGTACGACCCAAGCCTTAAACCGAATAAGATCTTTTACTTCAGACGGAACAGATTTTGTGATGGCCGCTTTGGATGTGGAGGCCCTTTTCCCAAGTGTACCTCTAACAATTGTTCATTCAATTATTGAGGATTGTCTACAGAAAGACAATACCCCACGCATGGAAATTGAAGCTATTCTCTCTGCCCTTAAATTAGTGGCAAAGAGGTCGTACTTCAAGTTTGACAATAAAATATACCAACAGCTTGAAGGAGCCCCCATGGGTTCCCCACTCTCCCCGGTACTGGCTGAGATCCTGTTGCAACATCTTGAAAACCAGGTATTAGTGAATTCTGTTGTTAAGCCTCTGTTTATGATACGATATGTTGATGATGTGCTGGTTTTTTGGCCACATACGCTTGCCCTTCTAGATCAATTCACAGCCTGTTTGTCTTCTCAGTACCCGACAATCAATTTTACAAAAGAACTGGAACACTCGGGGAATCTACCTTACTTAGACTTCTTCTTAACTAGGGACCCGCAAACGCAGAAGAATAAGTTTTCTGTGTATGGAAAACTTACATTCAATTCATGTATTATACCATTTTCTTCTGCCCACCCAACGCAATACAAATCTGCGGCTTTGCGTTTTCTGATTAGACGTGCTCATACACATTCATCGTCCTGTATAGCAAGAAAACAGGAACTCTCAACTGTATTATCCATTGCTCGTACATTTGGATATTCAGAACAATTTTTTTCAAGAACTACTAAAGAGAGATGGACGACTGAAATTCACAACGTTATCCATGGAGACACGACAGAATAGATTTGTAGGTAGTGTAGAGTACAACCCTAACACCATACCTATTCTCAAAAAAAAAAGCTTGCAAGAGACACCAATTAAATTTTGGAATTAATAATAGAAATATGTTCTCTCTGATCAGACATGACCGAGATAGGACTTCCACCTTGCAACAACATGGTGTTTACAGCCTCCCCCTAATCCACTCCGAGCCTGACATGGCTCCAAAAAAATATATTGGCTCTACACTTAGGACCTTGTCTGTCAGACTGGGAGAACACCTGTACACCCTCAGATCCGGAACAAAAAGTACTGCACTCACTACTGCTGTAAATCTTGAGGGATATTCCCCAGATTGGAATGGTGCCAAGATATTGAATTCCAACGTCGGCAGCTCTACTATATTCATGTCCGAGAGTTTGTTCATTATATACTACGGTGACTCTTGTTGTAATGAGGATCTGCCTACCTATGTACCTAGCACTTGGAGAAGATTGGTTACCACCCAAGAGGCCTCCATGGACGAGGGACTTTGATTTGCAGTTGAACTTTTTTAATTTAGTTTTTTTTAATTATTATGGTTTCATAGTTTGTTTGATTTGTTTTTAGGTCCTTTACTTTTATTTGGACCAAGGGAAGGGGGGGGTTGATGGGTTCCTAAATTACTATGTGTGTTCTTTTCATTTCTGGTGAAAGGGGGGAGGTGGTATGTTTGGAACTTGGTACCGTGTTGCATTGTGGGCAATGCTTGTCCTGTGGCACTCGGGCCAGTAGATGCAGACATGTGTTCTCCGAAAGCGCTAGCTTTCTGCAAGGTTTTTAGTCTGTAAATAAATGTTTTTAGTTTGCAAATTGGAAACTTGGTGTTTTTATCGTACGATGAGACAGCTTAGATTTATATTACTGGTATTTCGTACGAATCTTGAGTCAACATTACCGAATACTTAATTGATAAAAATAGGAGTCCCATCCTCCCCCCCAAGTATAACTACAAAAGTGCATAACTGAAATATGTATACGATGTACTAAGTTCAAATACAATTATTTATCCATTCCAAATTAAGAAGCGTATCTCCGATTAAATTTTACGACTAATTAACATATAATAAACGTCCGCTACAGATTTATGTATGTGCGCGTGTGCATGCAAAAGAGCTCAGGCTCCCGTTGAATTTTAAGGGTACAACACCAGCCAGAGATGAATTGCGTCAGTAAACTTCTGTAGTCGGTATGAAGAAGTGATTTCACGTCACGTAAAGATGTAATTCTGCAGAAGAAGGCTGGACTGACCCTGTAGAAATGCGGTAGGTAATTGTTTTATGTTTAACGTGTTTTTATAATGGAGCATAAGGTGAAGTTGAGAGAAATGTTACTCTCCTGTTCCTATATAGGCGCACAGACGAGCTGTATTTGTAGGTTTGTTTCTGAACTTGTATCTGTGAAAGGAGAGCGCAGAAGCGGGGAGTCATTGGGCGGACGATTCTTAGGACAAAGTGATTGTAAGATTATATTCTAAATTCAGGTAGAGGATTGTATTGTTAAATCTCAAAAGCTCTAATCTCACTCGTCAAAATTATAAGACCTAACAATACGTGAAGGCAATAAATGTTATCAAGAAAATACTCTAATATGTAGAATATATTTATAAAATGTTTGATTTAAGAATCAGTTTTAGTAGTTAGCAAATCACAATAACTATAGAAGACATATATTTATTTCTGACTTCACCTGTTATACGTAACAGCCGTTTTACATAACCTACCGAATGCAACCAAATTGCTTTTAAATCCTGATTTTTAATCTATCTTTAATCTTTTTTAGAAATTACTAAAAATAAACATTTTGTCAGGATTAGCAGTTCTAATTCAAATTTTGCCACAGATTCATAACGAAAAATATATTTTATACATATTATCTGCATTTTTAAAATAATTCCTGCAGAATTTAAAGTGAACAAAACTGTATAAATTTCGCAAAATTCGTATCATTATTGGTTGAGCGTTGTCGTATTTCGTTTTAAGGAGGAGCCGTTCCGACATTTAGGAAAATATCTAATATCACTAACAGTTTTGAACTAATGTTATCCCAGTCTGACGAACCAGGAGATAAAATTTAAAGTAAAAATATTATACTGATATACTTCATTAAATTTTATTTGGTACAACTTGTAAGGTGTTAAACGTGAGTCACTTTAAAAAAAATTTAACTAGGTGTTAGAAATGTCTCATAAGAAATACCTAAGCTTTATATAAAGTTGTTATTCTATAACTGCCACGCCATTTGTTTCACGTTCTTGTGCTTCATACAAATGCCGTGTGTAATATTCATATTTTCTAGCAAGGGAAAGAACTGTATGGTTTGTAAGGTTACTTCGTGGATTGCCTTTCATACTACATGTTTTGCAATAAAAACAATAGGGTACGGACGTCAAGTTCACGACGTGTCCCCTTATTTCCTGAAAATTAGAGAAAGATTAGGCTGCAATTTTCAAATTCTATTCGAAGCTGGACTGCGATAGGCTGGAAACACGTCACCTGCTCTGACGAAACAGTAGATAACATTTAAAGTAAAAATATTATGCTGCAATTGCAAAAACCATTCCAAGGTGGAGAGCGATGGACTGGGAACACGTCATCCGGTGTAACGAATCAAGAGATAACATTTCTTATGATAACTGGATGGCGTATAAGTTACGTATTCTACAGAAACGATGCATCTCTCTTCATAAGTTGGAAACATAAGGCAGGTAAAGGCTGTGTAGCCGTTTTGGGTTCTACATCTAAACTATACTGACTTAAAACATGATATAATATAAACTTCATACAGACATTTCTTATATTTTAGAGAACCAAATCAGTGGTTCTTAGATAACTTTGAAGAATGTTTAAATTTTAAGACTGCTTTTGCGCAGTCGCACTTGCAAACGAGAAAAAAAATTTTAGCTAAAGAATATGGTCGCACTATGACACTTTTTTAATCATAGAAACGCAAATGACATTAGAATTGAAAGAATCATTCATCTACTGCATTATAGTTTATTACACTTTTCACAATTTTTGTATGACAGTGGTTAACTTTTCTCATAGTGTTGAGTGAGTCCAGTGAGAGCTCTTTTTTTTCTTTTTAAACTTCAAAGAACAGCTCATTTATTTTCAAGTATTGGCTCTGTGCTTTTCTAGTAACCTGTGGTCAAAATTAGGGACGTGCGACGGCTAATAAATCTTTACGCTGCTTAGCTTAGTCCTTAATCGCCAAAATATTTAAAATAATGACGAACATATTTTTATTTATTTTTTTATAACAAACATATTGACAGGTATGTACATTTTCTTTTTGGATGGGGATGTAAAGACCTCCGTGAACAACACATTGGAATATGAGGAGCCGCTTAACCCTAATTTTGAATGACTGGTTCAGGGAAAGTGTAAATCAGAGTGCCGTAAGACAAACACAACATTCATGCCTCGCTGGATTCGAACCTGGACCCATCTCCGATGCGCTCTCAGAAACCAGCACTTAGATCACTGCGCCACTAGGGCGGTGATGTACAGGGCGTCCACAAAGTATTTCCCACATTACAAAAATTAAAATAAAAAAATTATTAAGTTAAAATAAAATGGATGGCAACACAATAATAGCAACACTCGAAGTTTTTTCAGTTCTTTAGGTGAGCGCTATTGCTGAATCAGAGGAGCGTCTCATTAATAATGGCTTCCATGGAAGGAAAAGATTTTTGTACATAAATGCAGGAACATCTTCTCTGCTGTAATTGAAACAATATATACTTTAGGATTTATTAACTATTTTGAGGTCTGCATCGTACATTTTTTGTCATGCTCAGACAGCTGTTTAATTTGATTACTATCCAGTACAAACTTTTAAATATTTTTAATTAAAATACAAGCCAAATCATCAACAAATGTTATTCTCCAAGGTAAATAAACAGTGTGAAAACAGTGTTGGTTTAAATACATGATAACAGAAAAAATACAAAACGTGAAAAGCATTTTATTGTTGGAGTGTTCCAGAAAGAGTGTTTTCGGTGGCAGTTGATATGCTTTGCTCGTTACATGCTCAAGTTGTTTCGAACATTAGGTTCCCTGGTGTGACAGTGGCGAGGCGCGTAGAGGATCTGGCAGCAAATGTGTTCAGCAATTTTCAATCCAATTGCAGGGAGTTAAAATGCATTGAAATGCATTGTACACAATCATCTGAGACTACGTTTTTTTGGGAAATGTTTTATTCTGTAGGGATTCGTGAATCCACAGCTGCAAGAAAGTACGCTGCTTGAGCCACGGGAAGATCTCTCTTCGCCTTTTTTCATTGGAGGACGAGGTTCAGCAATTCATAAAATCCAAAGAAGACCCGTTCGGGAGGTCCATGAGGATGAGCGGTTGTGACTTTGCATTTCCTGCTGATCACCGCAATGAATAGGCCTACCCTTTTCTTGGGAAAGCTCAACTTGTTCATAATGTTATTGACTATGTGAACATTTTTAGACCAAACAGATCCTGTGGGAACGTTAGTTGCAAAATAAAAGCTGCAATCACTTTCCAACGTTAGCGGCGTTTGTGAATGAAAATAGAACTTCGATCTCAGATGATTGTGTACAATGCATTTCAAATCTGTCAGAGGAGTTCAACAGGAGATATGCCGACTTCAGAAAGAAAGAAATTTCCATGGCAATGTTCGCCTCCCCTTCTTTGATTGACATTGAAAGTGTTCCACCTCATGTACAATTAGAGTTTGCAGATCTGCAGTGTGGCTTTGCGGAGAAATGCAAATTTTCACATGTTCCTACTGTAATTGACTTTTATTCCAAATATGTGTGCTGAAGAAAAGGATGCAGAAATACATAAACATACTTTGTTTTTGTCATCTACGTTTAGCTGTGCCTACATATGTGAGCAATTCAGTCAAAGAAACACAAAATCAAAAAGAATAACACATATGATCGATCATCATCTGGAGCTCCCTTTACGAATCGCGACAACACCGATAACCTGCGATATTGAGGCTTTAGTCAAGACAAGACAATGTCAAGTTTAACCCTAAGACTTCAATGACATGCATCCCTGCTCTAATGGGAGTAACATACTTGTACCACACAGCAATTTTATAATAATCCTGTTTTCATTCTGTTTTATAAAGTACGAAGTATATTGTTACTGAACGTGCTTTTGGCTGTAAAAGTGTAGGATAGTATGGACTGAAATGTGTCATCTGTAATTGATAATCAGTGTCGAAAGACTTGCGCCCTGCAAAAGCTTTCTGGTTTATTTATGTGGCTCTATTCTAAGATGTTGAAGAGCCCTAATTTCAAGTAATGCAACGCATATACTACTATAAACAAACATTTTTGTCTATAGTATATGGAACATATATGCACATTTTCGCAAACATATACAAAAACGGAATGCTCAAAATCGCCTTTCTGGAAATAAATAACAGCTTCCTAAAGTGAGTGATGCTTATAGAACACACAAAGCGTAACACAAATTTTATTCAGCAATGAATACTAGGTAACGCTTAACAAAATTATTGCAAAAATGTTATACAAGTCTTCAAAAGCTAAAGACTATAAAATCTTTGAAAAGCAGTACGTGTTTTGTAACCTGTGTTCAATTGCAGCGATTAAAAAATCGCCTTACGTTAACAAACTTCATGAACAGCTCAAAAAAATTTGTAAAATTAGTTTATTTTAATTTTTTTTTCGAATATTTTACTAAACATATGTTTTAAATTGTCCTTTTAAATTACCTGTAAGAAAAAAAAAGCGTTTCCTTGCATCGCAGTTGCTCCAACGGAAGAGAGTGAACGAAAAAGAATTTATTTCCATACTGAAAGTAGAGTAAATACCCTAATTCGAAAAGAACTACATGATGGATGGCAAATATTACTTCTGAGCTGTAATAAGCAATACATCATTCAGTATTTTATTTGCGTTGCTATCGCCTGCGGGATGCTTTCATTTGCTTTTTCAAATTTCCGAAGAAGTGCGCATAAAACCATATCCTCTAGCACGCGCGCTGCACAAATTTTTCTTAAAAGTTTAAAAAAGAAACATTTCTTATTACAAAACTAGAAAAGTGATTCTTCAAAAGAAGTGGAGTTTTTGAAAGAATAATTGGAAAGTTTTCTCTAGGAACGTTTAAATAAAGAAGAACGTTTAGCGTGTCTTTTTATCAAAACCATGAAAACGTGTATACGTTAATACAACTCAAATGATTACGTTTGTGCACGATTAAAAAACAAGTGTAAAAACCTATAAAACCTTTAATGGATCTAAATAAAAGCTTACATAAGACCTTTCTGATCATAAAATACGATCCATCATCAGATGTTACGAGTGCTGGTAATACACAATATCTATATACGGTAGAGCGACATTATTGTGGCTACCAACTAATATCCAGAGTAACCGCCGTGTGTAGCGCGGACAGCATCTAGGAGGTCTGGGAATGACGCAATAAGGGACTGGATGGTGTTCGGAGGTAAGTGGAGCCATGCTAACTGCAGTGTATCTGACAGCTGGTGGAGGGTGCGTGGTGGAGGATCCATAGAGCCAATAACACGATCGAGGTGGTCCCACAGATGCTCAGTTGTGTTCAAGTCTGGGGAATTAGGTGGTCAGGGTAGTACTTTGATGTCTTCATCGTGCTCTTTCAATCACTGTCGGACTTATCCAGCTGTGTGACAAATCTCATTGTCGTGCTTTAAATCCCATCCGCCCAAGGGAAAAACGATTAGCATGTATGGGTGTACGTGATCTGAAAGGATGGATTCATAACTAAATTGGTCCATAGTGCCTCTCAAAGGTATGAGTGGACCCAAAGAATGCCAAGAAAAAATTATCCAGACGGTGACGTTGACCCACAGCTTTTGTTCTTCAGCAATTGTTGAAACGTGTTTGTTATTCGATGTTTCTCGCCTTATACGCCTACTAGATTCACGAAACTTGTCTATTTATTACCACGCAGTTTTTTCATTATATTACCATTGCAATGTTTGCGAATAATATTGGTAATTGGTTATGTTTGCACAGCGTTGATTAAACTTTACCGTAGCAGAACAGTTGTGAATCCGGAGTCTACGAGGTAGGTTACAAATTTATTTTCTGCAGACATTCTGTGTACCATAATGCTACATCGGAAAAGGTTGGCATGTTATTAATGCTTTTAAAATCGATCCATCTAAAAGCTTTGCCTTATGTTTCCAATGATAAAAACTTCTGTAAACATTTTCTGCTCAGTTATTGCTCCGAGGACTTAAATTTGTTCATCGATAAGAACAATTTTAAATTACAGCCAAGTATACTTAATATTTGATAAAACATAATCATAATTATATTAAAAATCAATATTCTTTATTCAATTAGCGTTTGACATCTGCTAAACAAATATCGGCACCTTGCAGATCGGTTACAAATTCTAATGATGTCGCATTTTTTTCAATATTTTTTTTAATTTTTGGAATGGGTTCAACACTTGAGCCTAACCATGCAATGGTCAGGAATATTTAGGATAATGTTAGCCACTATGACTAAATTTTCTTAAAATAAATTGGCTGAAAATATAGCAGAGAGTGCTTGCGGACTTCTGGCGGAAATAAAAATCGGTTTATCAAATCGGTAAATGTGTAGTAAAAATCGGTTTATCAAATCGTTAAATCGTCCTAAATTATTTGGCAGCAAAATTACGAAAAATTTGGGGGAAAAATGTACATATTTTCAAGTGTGTAATTTGGTTAAAAATTGTAAACAAACTTGACCTTTTCAACGGGTTTTAAAGATTTTTATAGAAAATTTGGTATATGTGAAATTTGCGTCCTACATTATTTCGTCCGAAAAATTTAACTGTGACAGAAAAGTGCGACGTACATTTTTTAAGCATGCAAAATAATGGGTAAAAGTGAAAAAATATAGTATTTTTAGATAAAAGGAAAGTTTTTTTCCGAAGTATTTATCTGGGAGTCCGATGGTTTGGAAGAGTAAGTAGGGTAGGCCCAAGACAACGGAGCGGCGACGCCGTCAAACTGGAGTCCGGTTAATAGAAGCTTCGTTGAGAAGGGCAAGTAATGGACGGAAGAATACAGAAGGAAGCGGTTGAGCAGTACATAGTCATCGAAGCGTTTTGTAGGAATACGCGGAAGGAAGAAGTCGGTTTTACGCAGCTTTGTAGGTATTTTTTTTAACGATAATTTTGAGAAAGCGGTAGTACAAAATCTTCAGTGTCCACACTTTACGTCGTAATTGGACAAGGCTTAAAATTTCATTATCCGCCACAATTCAAGAAGCTGTAGGCCTCCTTGCTATAGTACGATACCTGAATTGAAGGAAATTGTTTATTTTGAAAAATATCGTTTCAGGAGAAAAAAATGTGAGCTACGATTTACGGAACAACAGCAGAAATACAAAGAAAGTGCTTGAAAAAATCACCTAGCCCTGCACATCTTCCAAACAATAACCAAAACTTTTAGTTCAAGCGGAACCGAAACTTCTTCCTTAAAACATCTGTCGTACATAAATTCATTAACATTCCTTAATTTCTTTCCATTCGGAGACATTGTGAAATGAATAATAATGACAGTCCGCACATATCGTTCTCAAAAATTAATAAAACAGGTTTGAACCATTTCTAAGTGCGCATTATTACACGACGCATCACACTCTTCCGCAAAATACACCCACTCCTCTTGTATTCTTCAGCGCATTCACTAAAAACTTGTACTGCGTTCCGACGCACGGAACCTTCATGTGTTGATCGTTAGCATCGCTTCAGTTTCCCGCACTAACTGCTGCAAACCATAGTACTCACAGGTTAATACTTCGGAAAAATTATTTCCTTTTATCTAAAAATACTATATTTTTGCACCTTTCCCCATTATTTTGTATGCTTAAAAGATTGTACATCAAACTTTTCCCAAACAGTTATACTTTTTCGACGAAATAATTTAGGACCTTAAAGTACACATTTATCCAAAATTTACAGGCAAGTACGGTGATGTAAACCTACGCTGCGGTGAGCATTCACCGACCCCGCTGCGTCGTCGATACGACTTTCGTCTAGCAGTGCAGTGGCCATTTTATTGGCGGTGAACAACGAGGAAGAGCAAGCCTTTGCATCTCACAAAAATCCTTTTTGCTCTGGAAAAAGAGTTCTAAATTTACCAGCATCGTGGGCATAAAGGGCGTTACAACTCAGTTTTCACGTGTATTACAAAAAGAAAAAAAAAACAAAAAAAAAAAAAAACACGACAACCGTGTTTTTCGTTTTGACAGATCTGTGAATGTCAGCCGCAGGACGACTGGAAGGTCATCATCTCGCCGGAGTCTCTGGCGACGTCCGCATGGTCCTGGGCATAATGGGTAACGGTACTCGGATGTTGGAAATCTTAAAATGGGGTATTTTCCATAATTCCTTCACTATGAAAAGGAATTAGTTTCGTCTTCTCAGCAAACCTGCGATTATTTGACAACTGCTTGATTATAATTCACATGCTAAAATCAGAGATAGGGATAAAATTCGAAAATACAGGGATTTACCAAATTTTTGGTCTCATTGCGTTAACCAATTGATGCGTGGAGCTTGCGTACTTTCCAATTTACGCGCATATCTTTGGGGAACTTTCAGTCCCGGCTTACTAAATGTATAGAATCAGATTATTTGGCCAAACAAGAAAATTGTTTAATAAAATTTTATTTTTTATGATAAATTACTGCTACTTATATCCCTTTGATATTTTGAATATAAGATGTGGTCAAAAAATAACCAGACTGGCTTTATTAAAAACAAGTACAATATCTACATATTCAAACCTACTCGCCTTCGAAAATCCTCTGTCACAGCCACACATTTATACGAGCGGTGTTTTCACTGTTTGAAGAATTTTTTAAGGTCATCTGAAATTATGAAAAGCTGTTTCGCCGCATTCCACTATATCACTTCAACGCATTGAAATATTTTTCTTTCAAGTGGTATTTAATATCTAGAAACAGAGAAACTCTCAGTGAGAGAGACATGAGACCTACTCGCCTTCGAAAATCCCCTGTCACAGCCACACATTTATACGAGCGGTGTTTTCACTGTTTGAAGAATTTTTTGAGGTCATCTGAAATTATGAAAAGCTGTTTCGCCGCATTCCACTATATCACTTCAACGCATTGAAATATTTTTCTTTCAAGTGGTATTTAATATCTAGAAACAGAGAAACTCTCAGCGAGAGAGACCTGAGGGATAGGGTTGCTGTTGGTACCGCGCAATCTTCAACTTAGTAAGAAGCGGCTGCACAAATTGTGATGCAAAGGCAGGTGCGTTGTCGTGGTTCAGTTACTACGCCAAATGGTTAAGCAATGTCAGACGTTTGCGACGAACTGCGTCCTTCAAACTCAGTAAAACTTGACAGTAGTATTCCTTGTTGATTATCTGGACAGATAGAGCGTATTCGTGATGCATAATTCCTTTTATGATTGAAAATAGATAGTCAGCATCATCCTGTTGATTGCTACTTCTCTGTCGCACTTCTTTGCGTCCCGAATCTTCCATTCTGAAAAATGAGCCTTAGTTTTGGACTCACACCCGCAAACCCACGATTCAACACCAGTTATGATAGTTTTGAAAAACTTTCCGCAGTTTTCGTCGCACATAAGCAGGTCAGTTTCAGCTGATACACAGAGGTGTTTTTGATCAGCTGAGAACAATATTGGTACAAATTTGCCTGAGACATGTCTCATACCCAAATCGTCTTTAAGAATCGACTGAACTGAACCGAAATTAATGTTAAAGTTCTTCGGATAACTCACGAATAGTGATAAGTCGATTTTTCCTTACACCTATGAACACAAGTTCTACATGGGTTTCACTTTTTTCTATTTGCGGTCCGCGCATAATAGTTCATCAATCCCAAGACCTTTGCAACTGTCTTTAAAACATTTATACCACTTATAAAATCCTGCACCACTTTGCAAGTGTTGTCAGGTTCTTCACAAAATCTGATAAAAATTCGTTGATAAATTTCTTTGGAACGACGGCTCCTGCCAGCAGCTTCATGCATGTAAAAACAATGCACTGCTGTAAAAAGCCTTACTACCTAGGGAGATGTGAATCACGGCACAAACAGAGTATGTTCCAATATCAACCTGTGCCAATCCGCTTCTTGCAGTTTCGCGGGATACGGAACCTAAGAAACCAGTCTGTATACTATTTAATTACACCTCGTATGATACTTGCACCATCGACACGACTTTCCCTGATGAGTTAAAGTTTGACATGTTACATTCCAATTCAAATGGAAGTATGGCTTTACCTTTAAGCGGCTGGGACGAATTAACTAGATTTCCGCAAAGGAGCTGAAACCAGCTCTAAACGTTCTGTTCGCTGTCTAAGAAGTTAGCAGAACGCTGCTGGAACAATTGATCTTGCACATCGGGAAGCACTGGTTTCCCTTTAGCTTTGCTATTCTAAATGGTAATTTACTGGGAAGATGACTCAAATCCTGCGTAAATCGTTACCAGCAAAAAGTCCTGCACCAATGTCGAGCAACTTAAGAAAGAAAAGAAGAGGTGTTTGAATCAATTGTTTCTGCTCATTTTTGTTTTGGTTTCTCTGTCAGGGGTGATTGGGCCTGTCACGGACTAGGAAATGGATGATAAGAAGCAAGCTTACAATAATTTTGGCAGGTGTACACTGTTAAAAATTTGGGGGTAGGTTGCACCATAAAGTGGTGCTACACCAGCTGCACCACCTTCTAAAAAGATGCACCATTGTGTGGTGCAAACAAAATCCAACAGCATGGTGCAATTTTAAACGATAATGTGTGACAATCTTGTACTATGTCGTGGTGCAACGTTGCACCATGTTGTTGGGTTTTGTTTGCACCACACAATGATGTGACTTTTCTTACAAAGTGGTGCAGATGGTGTAGCACCACTTTTTGGTGCAACCTACCACAAATGTTTTAACAGCGTAGGCACTGTACAAATGATATGTGAGGGTTAAAGAAGAATGGCTTATTTTGTAGAATATATGCAGAAGCTTTCGCTGCCCCTGTAAATGTGAGGACTTACTTATTGGAAATCATAAATTTGAATACTTCGCACAGTCATTAAATGTTTTTGCATTCTGTGTATATGTGGCGAAAAACAATAAATAAGCTAAATAAGCGCTGTTTGCCTGGTAGGAGGCTTCTTTTATTTGCACTAAAAGGAGATGCCAGGTATTTCCTGCTCTGCTTTGTGCCTTGCTAAATCACTCGTCGAGCTTTTTTAGCTGGTTTAAAAGCAGTCACTGTTAGAATGTGAAATACATTCTTTGCCAAAAAAAAAAAAAAAAAAAAAAAAGAAAGCACCAACAAAGGATGATCCCATCGAAATGAAAATTTTCGTGTACAATGCACATGTATAAGAAAGCAAAAATTTGTAATTTCAGAGCAGTTGAGAAATTTATTGAGATAAAATAGCTACAGGAGTAGAACAAATCAGCGCGATGTAGCCTATCCTCTCGTTCGGATACAAGAGGTCACCGATGTGGCATAGGCGTATTCAGTTCACTTAAGCTGTCCTGGTGTATAGCATTGTGTTAAATAGCTACACTAGTAGAACAAATAAGTACGTTGCAGCCACACCTCTCGTTCGGATACAAACGGTCACCGACGTGGCATAGACGTATACAGTTCACCGAAGCTGTCCTGAGGTACAGTATTGGATGAAATAGCTATACGGGTAGAACAAATCAGTACGTTGTAGCCTCACCTCTCGTTCGGTAGGTCATGCGCATATATGCAGCATGACGTGGGGGTCGGAAGGGTGTAAAGCACACGGGTGGTGTACCATCAGCAATTCGATGAAAGCTGTTGCATGGTGTACATCGGTGTGAACGACGTCGAATTGCTGCCACCGTGTGATATGCCAACAGGCAATCCAATAGATGACATCTGAATGACTTTACCCGAGGTCGCGTGATTGGAAAATTGGAAGAAGTTCGAAGTGTGACTAGTGTGTCCGAGGAATCCGAGATCGCCCACAGCATCATTTCACGAGCTTGGAGAGCATTTCAAACGACAGGAACAGATGTCCGAGAGTTTAGCAGTGGTGGTCCACGAGCACCACGGCGGCAGACGACCGGTATATTGTCCTACAGGCAATAAGAGACAGCCGGTAGACAGCGGGAGAATTCGCAAGGCACATGCAACAGACAACTGGACGTCTGTTATCGTGCATTACCGTGGCCAGGAGGCTGCACAAACGTGGTCTATTTGTACGACGACCAGTACGGCGTGTGCCATTAACGGCTGCTCATCGGAAACGGCGGTTTCTGTGGTGCTAGGAACACAAGAACTGGACACATCAGCAAAGGGGTCGAGCTCTGTTTACGGATGAGAGCATATTTAGTCTGACGAGCGATTCTAGGCGTATACACATCTGGAGAGAGCAGGGAACACGCAATCACACCTCCAACATCATCGAAAGGGACCGGTTAGGAAGTGGCAGAATTCTCGTTTGGAGCTGTGTCATGCTTAGTAGCCGTATTGACCTCCACATCTTCCAAGGAGGTTAAGTCACTGGTGTCCGCTATTGTACAGAGGTTTTCCTGACTCACGTGCTTCTGTGTAGAGGTGCTGTGGGTACTTAGTTCCTATTCATGGACGACAACGATACACCGCATCGTACAGTTGCTGTAGCAACGCTGTTGGAGACTGAAGATATTCAAAGCATGGATTGGCCCGCAAAGTTCCCAGACCTAAATCCAATGGAACACGTTTGGGACCTATTCTGGAGACGCTTGTCAGTACTTTACCAGCCTCCAGCAACGATTCCGCAGCTGTGATTGGGGCTACAGAAGGGATAGGCCCCGATGCCTCAACAGCTTCTTGACAACATCGTCCTCAGCATGGACAGACGTTGTAAATCCTGCAGCGCAGTCAGGGGGATCATATCTCCTACTAATGACTGTATTTTTCTTGGCAGCTGCCTGTCACATGGTCGTTTCTGTCTTCTGTCCAGTTGTGCGCGAAGCTTCATTTTCAATAAAGTGCCTTTGTATCGATTGGATTCCTTGTTTAGACAGTTTTGTTCATTTGTCTCATATTCTTACTTCTTGGGGATCTTATGGTATGATTTGAGTCGATGTGGAGCACTTCTGCCCGACGTCACATTCGAAAAACCGTCTCGTCCTTAATTTTTGCTCGCCAGTGTACCTACACAAGTAGAACAAATCAGTACGTTGAAGCCTGACCTCTCGTTCTTATACAATCGGTAACCAACGTGGCATAGACGTATACACTTCACTGAAGCTGTCCTGAGGTATAGCATTGGATTAAATAGCTACATGAGAAGAACAAATCAGTGCGTTGTAGCCTCACCTCTCGTTCGGATACTAGCGGTCACCGACGTGGCATAGACGTATACAGTTCACTGAAGCTGTCCTGAAGTATAGCATTGCATAAAGTGGCTACACGAGTAGAACAAATGAGTACATTGTAGCCTCACCTCCCCTTCGGATACAAGCGGTTACCCACGTGGCATAGACGTATACAGTTCACTGAAGCTGTCCTGAATTATAGCATTGCATAAAATAGCTACACGAGTAGAACAAATGAGTACATTATAGACTCACCTCCCCTTCAGATACAAGCGGTTACCGACGTGGCATAGACATATAAAGTTCACTGAAGCTGTCCTGGGGTGTAGAATGCTAAATTGTATCAATATTGCGGGCCATTTACCCGAAATTCCGGGATAGTCGTAGGTGACTTCCCATCATGTTCAAATAATTTTTATTCAGTGAGATGTCGAGCAATCCGGCTGGCCTTGGAAGGGTGTCCGCATTACAGAAACAGGTTTCTTAGCTGAGTGTCGTGTACGGCCAGTAATTATCATGTTGAGAAATGCTTGGAGATACTTACCGTAAGAGGAATGGCGACACAACAAGTCTTTGCAAGGAAATACAGAATTTTAAAGTTTTTAAGTGAGAACGTAATGGTCGCTTTAGAATATAACGTAGTATCCGATTCATGTGAGCCATAGCCCTTCTATATTCAACGGCATTATACTAAACCCACTGCGACCCATGTCGAAGTCTCTCTATGCCCTCAACAAAGTGAGGATTGTTGATCATCGCGATGGACGGATCTACGCTGATAGAATATTGGTGGTCTTGAAACTAATACCAGAAGCGATGCTTTCATCTCAGAAAACAAATTAAAGTTACAGAAACTTAAATCAGGCGAATAGGGAGAGTGGTACAACAGTTTCCAACACGATTGACGGAACTGGTCGGTGACAACGCCAGCAATTAGGCAGCTAGCGTTGTCATGCAAAAATATTAGAGTACATTCCAGGAAATGACCCAGCTTCTTCCGGAGAATTAGACTCCGGTTTTATTCGAGACAAAGAGCACAATACTCTGCACATAACGTCTGTTCTCAAAGTATTGAATGTATTACTACGGCGCCATCCCAGTCATAAACGGCGATGACCTCTGCTGTAACATTTATCGGGTTATTTCAACCATTTCTTTGCCGGGCGAACCGTAATGCCTCTATCCATTAAACTGGAATTTGAGTTAGGGTTCATAACACCTCTCCAATTTCTACGGTTTCCTAAGGATACGTTGTAGAAATGTGTCCTATACACACTCATACTGTTCCAAAAGGAGTCGAGCTGCCTCGTAACGTTACCATTACACAACATCACGGCACCCAACGTGATGCGATTTTTCTCATGTTTGCCGGGTTTCTTTTTTCAAAATGTGCAGCACCAATGTGCAAAGGCTTACTTACGCGGGCGATTTTGCAAATTGGTAACCGATAGTCATTCTCCAACAATGCATACACAGCGAGCATTTCAGTTTCATTCATCAGAAGATGTCCGCGTCCAGCGGCATCAACCATGTTTCTTCGTCCTTTTTTTGAAAGCTGCCACCCACTTTGTTACCGTACTACACTGTAAATATTTTACTCCAGAAGCTTGTTGTATCATATCATAACATTCCATCACCGTACGAACTCAAGCAGCTTCTACTTTTAGCCAACAAACCTGCTAGAACTTTGAAACAAGACTTTAGACCGTTTACTAACTGCGAGGTGTGTTTGCGTCGCTACTGCACCTATGCTATTCAAGAGAGGATTAAACCATTCCACGCAGGGCTACGTCGGGACGTATCATTAATAGTTAATACCCGTTAGGTTCTCTTGGAGTACGTCCGTCTCTTCTGTAATACGTTTCTCACTAAGTAATTTCCAACCATGTATATCGCACGAATGCATATCATTTTACGTCGGGACAGCACTATACAACGAACAAATCCATGATTGTAAATATACGATCACTTTCACATTATGTCGTAAAATTGTGAAAACTATCCTACCAGAATGCATCGACTCTAACAAGGAACTAAAATTAGCAGGGTAATGATAAATTTGTTCATTAATTCGGAAACAACAGGGACCGTATCCAAGAAGCGCAGCAATGTTAGCTCACATAAACGCAAACGCCAAAGCGCTATTTATTAATCTTATGTTGTCCATGAAATTTTTCGAATGTTGATGCTGTTCTTTCGTTAGCTGCGATTAACAGGAGCTGATCTTATAACATCTCATTTTACTTTGCCTTTATGACAGTATTGCGTAAAAAGTTTGTCAGAATGCTGTTCTGCCGCAAAATATTTTGCATGACAAAATTCGTAAACACTGCCCATGGAACCACCGATATGATCGTCTGCATTTCGTTCTACAACGTTAACTGCGTCAAGAATAGCTTGGTTTCTACTCCGTACATTTATTCTGCGGTTTGTAACACCACATCTCTGGCGTAATATTTGCGATTGTGACATTTCTGCAATCTGATGTCGTATGCGACCTTGTGCGATTTGTTCTGACGTCATATTTGCAATTCGGTGTCGTTCCCGACTTCGTTCAGTTTACTGAGGAGTTATATTTGCCACGCGATGACGATTCCGATCGCATTCTCTTTGCACAGCAGACATACTTTCCCGAAGGGCCATTTCTTGCTCAGCGTTTCGTGTTTTTGCTGCCTCCTTCTGGAAAGCTACTTCTTCAACAGATTTTTTCCGTTTAGGAGGCATACTTGCAGTGTTGTTAAAACTCACGCCAAACAAAGTCGATGTTTTGAGACAAATGAACCACAATATGAATTCATTTAATTCATATTGTGGTTCATTTGTCTCAAAACATCGACTGTGTTTGAGGTGAGTTTTAACAACAACACTGAAAATATGCCTCCTAAACGAAGTCATTTACTTTGAATCGCAGACACCTGAAAATAAAATCTAACTTCCAACAAAAAAATGTGAACAAAACATTAAACAGGAACGGTTTCGGATAACTCAGTTTGAACACCGGAATATAAATGTCTGTCTTTTTCTGTTAAACAACGTAGCATATCAAGGGTATATAAATAATAATAAGAATAAATTTTATTTTTTGCTGTTACATTGTAGGCGGCAAAAAAAATATTATCATCATTATTATACTATATAAAATAGAACCAAAATTCCTGACGTAAGGTTTTCGAATCTCTAAAGAGTTGACCGCGTGACGTAACGTATCTCTAACGTCTTGTGAGAATAATTTTGATTAGATGACGTCACAGCAGCAGCTATGTTTTTTGTTGCTATGACAACAAAACACAGTCATATACGCGTAGACTGTGCTGTGTATGTGATGAAGTCACCTACACGAAAACACGAAAAGCAAAGCGTGACGTCACAAATATTTGTTTCTCGGTTATTGTTATGACGACTTAAAAAGTGGCACGGAGGAGAACTCTAGCAAACTATAAATTAGGATTTCTTAGAATTGTTACTTACTACTGCGATTTTCATTCAGTATAATACGGGAAAAATGAAATATATAAATTAACTAAAAATTTAAGGATAATACTTACCTTGCATAGGGTATTCGTTGATCAACAACGGCGTTCTCCCTAACTGCGTCCAAGCATTGCACTTTGGTTAGATTACATTTGCCACTACCGCACATTGCAGTTTATTGGGGTGCATAATTTTCGGTAGCTGGTTCTGAGTTCGCGGAACCGTTATTTGACAAAGATGAGAAAATGTTATAAATATGTACCAGTCTTATCTGTACATATTTAATCCACACGCTGCTTTTGCACATGTGACAGTAATTTCAACTTATTTCTCTTACATTCTTATACGCTCTAATTATTCTTTCCGTTCCCGCCCCCTTCTAGGTGAGGTTGTAAATAGAGGCCGACAATCTGAAAACTTGGGCAATAAAACCATCCAGTCCATTTCATTTCAACGGGAAATGGTAGTGGCTAACTAATGCTGTGCTTCCTTCTGAACACGAGGAAGTTTCGAAATTCAGTTCATGTGCGTATTCAACATTCTTAAAAAAACGAAGAACACTAATTCGTGTTAAGGAAGGTATAATTGTTGTTCTCTTAGCAAGCAAAGAAGCAATCTTTTGCATTTCGTTCTGGACACATTTATAATGCTTATCGACAGGTATTACTTCGAGAGTGCAGCCATTATTTATGCAATGAAGTAAAAGTTCTATCTACTAACATATATATATATATGTTGATTTTCTACGTTTCTAACAGTACGTACGTAAACACGGTACTCTTCGTGAATATTCTTACCATACACAAAATGTGAACCGCCTTTTTCTCCGTTTGAGCTGTGGTAGGAATTTCTACTTCACGGAACTGATTTGGGTAGACTTCCGATTAGGTGCGAATTAAGTAGCTTCATTTATGGGATTTACTTAACAAAAAAATCATATGCTATTTAATATTCATTGTTTGATATTTACAAAATAAATCGGTAAATGTGTACTTTAGCGTCCTAAATTATTTCGTTGGAAAAATGTAACTGCGTGGGGAAAGTGCGAGTACAATTTTTTAAGCATTCAAAACAATGCGGAAAGGTGCTAAAATACAGTAATTTAAGAGAACGTGAAATAATTTTATCGAAGTATTTAGGTGCGAGTACGATTCTGTGCAGCAGTTGGTGCGGAAAGCTTAACCAATGCTGCGGCGACGACGTGGAGCTTCCGTGCGTCGGAAGGGAGCAGGAGTTCGTAGTGAATGCGCGGAGTAATACAATGGGAGTAAAATTTATTCTTCGGAAGAGGGCGATGCGTGATGTAATCCTGCGCAACTGGAAGTAGTTCCAAATTTTTTTCTGTATTTAAATTTATATAAGTTTCGAGCCATTTACTTTGATCGAAACTAATGGCTCTATGATTTTTTTAATAATCAAACCTGCCTGCACTGCCTGTTTTAAAACTCTGTAATAAGAAACATCATCATCATCATCATCATCATTGTCAACCATTATCAATCCACTGCTGGACGAAGGTCTCCCCAAGTTTCCTCCACAGCGGTCTGTCTTGTGCCAGTCTCCTCCATGTCACCCCTGCATACTTTCGAATTTCATCCACCCATCTCCCATGCGGTCTTCTTCTGGGTCTTTTCCTGTCCCTTGGAATCCAATCTAAAATTTCGGCTGTCCATCGATGATTTGTCCTTCTGGCAGTATGTCCAGCCCATTGCCATTTCAGGGATTTGACTCTGATCATGATGTCTTCCACTCTTGTCATTTTTCGGATCCACGAGTTCCTCTTCTTATCTCTCCTGGTTACACCAAGTATGCACCTCTCCATTCTTATTTGAGTTGTCTGCAGCCTTTGTATGTCTCTTTTAGTTAAGGTCCACGTCTCTGCACCATACGTAAGCACTGGAAGGATGCATTGATCAAACACTTTTCTTTTAAGACATAATGGCATATTGCTCTTGAAAATTATGCTGTTTCTTCCAAAAGCTCTCCAGGCAAGTTTTGTACGCCGATTAATTTCTTCATCAATGTAACCCTCACTTGATATCTGCTGTCCAAGATAAACGTACGTGTCTGTTATCTCCAGCTTTTCTCCATCAATCGATAAATCTTCATTTCTTGTAAAAGCATTGAACATCACTTTTGTCTTCTGAAAGTTCATTTTTAATCCCACTTCTTTACTCTTGTCAGCAAGTTCCTGGATCATACTCTGCAGCTCTGATGGGCTAGTTGCAAAAATGACTACGTCATCAGCAAAACGAAGGTGGGTTAGATAATCTCCATTAATCTTTATCCCCTTGTTTTCCCAGTGACTGAAAAACACCCTCCAATGGGGCATTAAAGAGCTTCGGAGATATGGTGTCACCTTGTCTCACTCCCTTTCCAATTTTTATGTGTGTTGTATTTTCAAACAGCCTAATCTTTGCACTTGCATTTTCATAGATGTTATTAATAATATTAATGTATGCATCTTCAATACCGCAGGTTTTCAGAGCCATTGTAACTGCTGATGTTTTCACCGAATCGAAGGCTTTTTCATAATCGATAAAAGCCATGCACAATGGAAGTTCATATTCCCTCGCTCTTTCAATTAGTTCTCTCAGCACATGGATATGATCTATTGTGCTATAGCCACTCCTGAATCCAGCTTGTTCTCTCGGTTGAGCCATGTCCAGTGTTACCTTCAATCGGTGTGAAAGAACTTTAGTGAAGATTTTATAAACTACTGATAGGAGGCTGATAGGTCTGTAGTTTCCGAGATCCTCAACGTCACCTTTCTTATGTAGCAGGATCATTGTAGCGGTGTTCCAATCCTCAGGAATCTTTCCTTCATTAAGGCATCGAGTGAAAATTTGGGCGAGTACTGTTTCGATTTCTCCACTTGCTTCTTGTATGATGTCTACAGTAATTCCATCTTCTCCTGGAGCTTTTCCCCGCTTCATGTTCTTGATTGCATGTGCAACTTCTGCTGGGAGGACTGGAGGAACTCTGGTACTGGTATCTTTCATGATGTCTGGAGTGCATGTATCATCCCTTTCATATAATTTGGAGTAGAAATCTTTCACTCTTGTCAAAATTTCGCCTCTATTTCTTGTTACAGAACCATCTTCTTTTCTCAGTGCCATAATCTGTTTTCTTCCCTTACTGAGATGTCCCTTTGCTATCTTTAGGCTTTGGTTGTTTTCAATTGCTTTCCTCACTAGTTCACAGTTGAATTTTCTTACGTCTTCAGTGATACTTTTTCGTACTGTCTTGCATAGCTCTATATATTCCACTTTGGAAGTCACATCTTCTTTAGTTGTCCTCATCTCTCTTCTTTTTTGCATCAACATTTTCGTTTTTTCTGATAATTTATTTACATGCAACTTGTTCTTAGACCCAGCTAATTTTGTTGCTGTTTCCATAAGAGCTTTGGTTACTTTTCTGTTAACTTCAGAGATGTCCACTTCTTCCAATGTTAGGCCTTCTAAAGCAGAGAACCTGTTCTTCAGTTCCAACTTGAAGGTATTATGGTGTTTTTTAAGGTTGGTTATGTCAATAGATTTTGTTTGTCTTACGAGCTTGCCACGTTCAAGTTTAGTGTTGAGGTGCATCTTACATCTCACCAATCTATGGTCACTACCTGTGTTGAACTTGTTTAGCACACTGCAGTCTTCTATGATGATTTTTGATTTTTTTGTTACACATAATAAAATCAATTTCACTTGTCGTCCCATTTGGATGTCTCCATGTCCATTTCCTATGAAATAAGCAACATACCGCTGCTTATTTCTAAGAGTGGTCAATAATTTTGTTTGTTTGGTGCCAGGAACGACTTCTGTCTCTGGACAAAACGGTAGGTCCGCATGTTAAATATGCAGAGCTGACGGATATTCAATGTCCACATCCAGGATGTACCCCGAAGGGCAATCATCCGGGATAAAGGAAACACTCACCTGCTGTAATTCGTAATGTGACACCCACCGGATGTTACCTGTTGCCAGATTTTGACTCATTGCCCACCCGTATAAATTATTGGCGTCTAGATAAGAGATATAATTAGACGCACTCGACGGGTTATGATTTCCCATGTATTTGTTATTAGCCTGTGCATGTCTTTTAATGCATTGGCATAACCCGCCTCGCCTGCCACTTTCAAACATGAGATACATGTCATATTCTTGCAATAATTCAAGAGAGATTTTGGTGTATTTCAACATGGCTGATAATGCAAGACCTGGAGCGCTATAATACCATGACGGATCTGGTTTGTATGTTTGCAAGCAAACATCTCTAAAATTTTCAAACTCGTCCGCTAAAATCCAAGCATCTGTTCTTAAATAAGCGTCCGTGTACTCTCCTAAATTTTTAATTTTTTTAGCGCTCCATACTTTTTTAATATGACCGTATTCTTCTTCTGGCATATGTGAATCAGTCAACTTGTTAAAAAAAGCCGATGCTGGAGGAAGACATGTTTCGTCTAGCTTCTTGTAGGAAGTAATGTAGTCGTATGGAAAGGTGCCTTTGGATGTTAGAGGATCAAATATTTCCCCATCGCCAGAATATTGATGAGTAATTTTGAAAAGTTCTTTAGGAAAATTGTCGGCTAATTTAGATAAGCTGCTCGGCATAAATCAAAACGAGTCCAGGAAGCGAACTTCAAATCCATCAATTTTCTTTGAAAAAAATGAATTCTTCTGTGGACTCAGGGATGACTGAAATGTCGCCTGCAAGGGATCCTAGCTCTTTGATGATGAAATGAGAATCGTAGCCAGGTAGATTATGCATGAACACAGGAAGAAATTTAGGATTTCTGTAATTTATGTTACACACCGAGTGTGCAGGTCCTCGGTAATATGATATCCTATGGTCATGATCTAGAACTTTTCTCATATTCTTGTTTGTAGGATCAAAGCCCCCTTTGCCACATATATAACATCCTGTTGCTTGCATGTACGATTTCTTTTCGGCCTCCGTCATAGTTTTCATGGGAAGATTGATTTCGTATGTCTTCCGAAATTGCCTTCACATCTTGTTTTAGGTTTTAAAAAAAATGTTGAACCACCCCCTTCTCAGCTCTATATGATCTATATGTGGTATAGGTAGCAATATCGTCTTTCATATAGTAACCATAGAACATCACTTCGTGAACTTGCGTTTTCTTTCAAAACGAATCACAGGGGTTCGGATCCGGCTCGCTGATTATTGTCAAAAGACTCTAAAAATCAGCATATATGGCAAAGGGGACTCGCTGCATATGCAAATGATTTGTAAAAGTTAACTCTTTTTTCTGAGGCATCTGTACGACGACAGCTTTGTTCTTATTGCATAGCAGCTTGTGTTCTTCCAACTTTTCTTCTCCTCTATACCTGGCATCGTATGTGATGAAGCATTTCTTAAAAATAAATGTTTTCTGGTGACAGGAAGAAATCTGGCAAGAAATAAGCCTGGCGAAATCAGTGATGTATGCGTAGTGCATGGTGTCGCCCTTTTCGATGAAGAGAAGGTCGCGGTGATCTGCGAGTTCTTCGTTGACTACTTTGAGTGGAAATACTCTGTCATCTTCATCAAGGCCAAAGACATTAATACTTATGTTATTAGCCTTTTCAAACTTGGGCGTTTCACTTGGATTGACTGGGTAGTCCACAACGTCCCAGTTGTATCCATTTTCAAACTGTGAATCATATTTGTAGGAGGCAACTCGTTCTCTGTCTTTCTTTTGATCAGCTAGACGAGGGGTCCACTCTGCATATTTGAAACAATAATGTTCATCCCGGTTTTGCACATTGACCACCGCTCTTTTCTTTTGAATAATCTGAGACAATTCCACATAAGAGCCACCCCTTAGCGGTCGGAACCTGTTAACTCGCAGTTCCAACCACAATACACGGAAAAAACTCCACCCAGAACCGTTCATTTCCATTCTTCTTTTCAGTAATGAGATTCATGGACATCGTGTCTACAAAATCCCCAAGTTTGGTTGTTCTAATAATAGGTTTGTTGGTGGTCTTTAAATTAAATGTGCAATAATCATATTCATCAGGATCTCCTTCTTTGGCCTTCCTAAATTTTGTCTTAATAAAAATATTGCATTTCAAAGAGGGGTGGTCTCTTAAATTTAATTCTAAAAGGGAGATGACAGAGTTCCGGATGTTGTTTAGAAACGTTGAAAGACAGTTTGCGCTTTCGCCTGGAGGAGTGTTTTTGTAAGTTTTAGCCTATTTTTTGCTACCGATTCTATTTCTTTAAATCCCCCCATACTATCGGGGCAGGAGGGACAGCATTACTAGGGCCACCACCTTGTTGATGACATGAAGGGTTGTGAATTAACCTCATGTGTCTCATGACGTCGGACTTTCTATTAGTTTTATAGGAGCATAATGAACAATTAAAGGAGGGGACAGCTTCCACATGGGTTTTCTTATGTCTAAGCAAAGTGAATTTCCTAGCAAACTCCCTCATACCAATATCCCATCTAAGCGAGTTAGATGGATCTGCTACTCACGGATCTTTAATATTTAAAAAAAGATCTAAGTTTTCTTCCAACAAATGTTCTAAATCATCGTTGGAATGGGGGCAAGGATCAGCCACGTTGGAAAAAAGATCCAAGTCCTCATCCAATAAAAAACTGGAATCAATGTTCTAAGGATCAGCATCTGCATAAGCAGGGTCATTCACCATGAAATCTATATCTTGATTCCACCAGGCATCGAACACCTGAAACCAAAGAAAGGAACGCGAAATTAGCCTAACACGTTAAAAAAAAACGATTCTAATCAATAGAAAGAGAACTTAGAATTATGATTCAATTAAAAGGGACACCTATAAAAAAAATAAACCCTACACCCTAGAAAAAGGGAAAAAGAAAAAATTAAAAAATTCTTACCGGATCGAAGTCCGTGGGAGACGTAGGGGAACTGTCACTAAAAGACATGTTGAAATAAAGAGTCCGAATTAAGCACAAGCGATATCAAAAAATGACCAACTCGTGGTAGACGAAGCAGCTATGGGTTTCTGTGATCTATCATAGTCCTTTTATATTCGCAGAAGGACTGATAAGGAGAGTTCACGTGATGCATACACGGAATAGATTGGTCTTTGAGGTCAACTTAAATCGGCAGATATCGCTCTATTTTATAAACTTTCCGATGTACAGGAAATAATATCTTTCTCAAACTCCCCACTTTGCGTGATATTTTCCCTAATGGTAGAAAATCTAACAAAACAAGTAATCTTATCTGTTTACAGATATCAATCAGCTACTCCTTCTAAGGAGGCATAAATACTTTGACGAGTATCTAAGGAATAATAGTAAACGCTATGGATGGGACACAGGTTGTTTATTTAAGGTCATGCGTAAATGGAATCGATAGCATTCATCCACCCTGAAGGAAATGACGTCTGCATACATTTCACAATCCTTTGTTCCTTAAGTCAAACGCATGGTGGGAAAATCAAGTAATCTTATCTGTATACATCGATCAACGGAAGTTTTCTACTAAAACTATGTTCGTTGAAAGTGTATGTTTGTTTAGAAAAGATACAGAACAAAGCATTTCCTTTCTCAAGTTAATAATATATTCGCGTGTTACAGCATCGCAATCGCATTTGTTTACCAAAAGTCAGATTACAAATTTCCTGTGAAAGAGGAAACTCTGATATTGAATGCTGGAAATCAGGTTACTTTCTGAAGCCAATCATGGAGAAAACTGATTCATAAGAGTTTGTACAATGGACAAAGAGGAACTACAAAACAACTGATTAGTAAAGGTCAAGCAGTGCCTACACGAAGATATTCTGGGAATGGATTTATCTAACATGCAGAAGACTTTTGTAAACACAACGGGAGAAGGGGATTTATCTAATGTCAACCTACAGGACAAAATTGTAGATACCCATATACACTTGTTAAGCAGAAGGAAAATTATCTGTTTCCTTTAAATGTCTGCGTGAAAAATTTAGTCTCTCAAACAAAGCCAAGGCGATAACCAGTGAAAGGTTCAGTTTTTCCTTCGCGTCTAGAAGCAATCTGATAGCAATGGTCTCTTATCTATGCCAGACGGTGTGAAAAGATTCTTACAGAAATGGAATCTGACTTCAGAAATGAATCTCAAAGCAGAGAAAAATAAAAATATGCTAGATTAAAGAGTAACGTAGGTCTGATAAAAGAAATATGTCAGATAAAAGAAATATGTTAGAAAAAAATAACTCCCCTCCCCATTAAAAGAATTAGATCTGATACAGGAAATATGTTATACAGAAGAATAATAGATCTGGATAAAATAATTAGATCTGATATAAGAAATATGTTAGGAAACAATTAATTTCAATAAGGAAGGTCTAGTACACTAAGAATTAGCGTAAATTACATAGAAAAAATAAAACAGAGAAGAAATTAATGGAATTATCATTCGTTTTACAGCGAGTTCGAATCTCGCTGGGACCATCAGAGCATTTTATTGCCTAAGTTTTTTACTGTGATATTGTAAGCCTTCATCAAATTTTAATTCACAAAGCAGAGAAAAATTAAAATATGCTGGATTAAAGAGTAACGTAGGTCAGATAAAAGAAATATGTTAGAGAAAAATAACTCCCCCTCCCCATTAAAAGAATTAGATCTGATACAAGAAATATGTTATACAGAAGAAGAATAGAACTGAATAAAATAGTTAGATCTGTTATAAGAAATATGTTAGGTAACAATTAATTTCAATAAGGAAGTTCCAGTACACTAAGAATTAACATAAATGACATAGAAACAACAAAACAGAGAAAAAATAATACACGATCAAATTACGAATAATAAAAAAAGAATCCTAAATATTTTAATCATAAAAGTTATTAAATCCGAATTAAACGCACGAAAAGATTTCCCAAAATATTTGTCAAAGTGCTTATCTCCAGAGATAAGACATTTCCAGTAGGGACACTTCTGAGGAGTTCCGCACCCCATCCCTGCTGTAATCCCCGTGATAAGCAACCGTGAGGTGCTCCGGCCCTCCCTCCCTGCTGCGGCCCCTGTGAGGTGCACAACGTTAAGTGAAGGGAGCTCAAGGGAATCCTTTATCACTACTTCCGGTTAAACCCCATGTTTTGGTTATGGTTTCAAAGATGTACAGGTGTAGGATATTTCTTCAACCACTTCATTTGTATTTCTGCTGTTATTCCGTACATCGTAGCTCAATTTTTTCGTCCTGAAACGGATATTTTTGATAATAAAGGAGTTTCTTCAATTCAAAAATCGCAGTATGACAATGAGGCTAAGAGCTTCTTGTCGTATTGTACCGAATAATGAAATTTTAAGCAATGACGAGTTCCGAAATGAAGTGTGGAGACCCACGACTTTGGAAAGAGCCACTAACAGTGTTGAAAAAGCTACTAAATGGCTAGTGGGGCGACGGCTCATTAGAAATTCATGTACCTATTCACGGTGAAGTTAACAATGTACGCTGGTTCATTATTCGCAAGGAATACACGAGAAGTGCTGGAAAGCCAACCTCTTTCCTTCAGCGTATTCCTACAAGACGCTTCGATGCCAATGTACTGCTTAACTGCTTCCTCCTGTATTCTTCCGCCCGTTACTTGTCTTTCTCAAGGAAGCTTTCATTCACCGGACTACACCTTGATGCTGTCGCCGCTCCATCGTCCTAGGCCAACCGAACGTACTCTTCCGATCCATCGTACTCCCAGGTAAATACTTCGATAAAATTATTTCCTGTTTTGTAAAAATACTAAATTTTTGCACCATTCACCATTATTTTACATGCTTAAAAATGTACGTGGCCCTTTCTCCACACAGTTCAATTTTTCCGAAGAAATAATTTAAGACGCTAAAGTACACATTTACCAATAAATCTTGTTATTGTTTACAGAACTTTTCTTATCTGCGTTGTAATTCAAACAAAAATCGCAGAAAATGTACGAAAATTATCGTCGTATCAAGTAGTTCCGTTAACGGGCAAGGAAGCAAGAAAGAAATTATATTTCTGTTAGGCAGTTCGTTTCTGGGGAATCAAATATCATTACTTCTTCAAAAGAATACTACTTATTCACATTCGAATTAAAGCTAATTTTTACATTAAATGTACAGAACTATTTGATGTATTGAAAATTGCAAGGATTCCCGGTAATTTTGTTACCTTGTGCGAGGAATCCGTATTTGACAGAGTAAAATTAAAATAAACAGCTTATATTTTTTATTTATAGCGTTTGTTCCCCTAAGAATGAATACTAGTCAGATGTATCACGTGCAGAACATAAATAAATTGGTACTCTTCAGAGCACCTAGTATTATTTATTAATTTTTGTTTTAATTTTGCTCTTAGCTGAACAACTTTGTTCATCGCAGTGCAGTAAGGTAAATTTTTCTTCTGTCATGCCAAACGCAAATCAGAGTTTCATTATTTTCACAGTGAATTTTACTGCCACCAAGCGGGCACAAATTCTAAAGGAGCCAACTATTAAGAATAAGCTTCTGAATTTGAGAGGTTTTCTATTGAATCGGATGTGTTTTTTAATTTGTTATTGTACCATTTTGCGAATGAAACTTCGGATGTACATCCCAAGCACAACAGGTAGGTAGGTTTGTTTAAGTTTCTTATCATGACCTTCCGTATGCCACTACGCGATATAATATAAATAGTTCCGGACAGAAATATATGCAAACGTAGGCGTGCAAGCTTGCGAGTGCAATAATAAAATACTTACCTATGATTAATAGTGTTTTCTATTTGGGAGGCATTTAACACGCAGTTGGACTGATCCTCTAAACTTGCTTGAACATAGAAGAGGCCCATAGAATTTTAGCCCATAGAATTTTTCGTTGGATTGGATTGGTTTTACTGCACATGTAATTACATTGCTTGTTCCCTTTATATCCTCAGCTGTGTCGCTCTCTAGAATGGGGAATGGGTAACACAATTGAAGGTAACTCATCTCAAAGTTAACAATATGAGGATAAAATGCAAAAGCCGCGATCTTAGACACCCGGAGGGATACCCATAGTACTGCAGAAACTTCACGCACCGCTCAACTAAACAAATGATCTATCTAACCTTACGCTGAAAACACAGAAAAACAAACTAGCAACCTATTAATCTCGTTGGATGGAAGACATTTAAACTTATGAAAATGTTGGTCTCGCGGCAAAAGCAGACTGAGCTCATACTGAAGTGCTTCACGAGGAATCATGGGATCATGCTCTAACTGGGTTAACCAGCGAAAAGTATAAAGTAAATTAAAAAAAATAGGTACAACTGGAATTTCTACTGCGGAAATTCCAGGACATTGCGTGGAAATAATATCTTATTATGTATAATTTATTAGAGAAAGAGGAAACATCTTATAGAGACATATATAGTAACTTTCGTTGGTTTGATTCGGCTGATCTCTTGGTTTCCTGCTGCAGCTTAGGTATGAAGAAAACGAGTTATATTCTACTCCTCAGATGTAACGGAAGTGTTACGTTACTTACAGAGACTGTAATTTTTAGGAGAAAATTTAAAAAATCCCTACGAGCTTTCCGGAAATGGGATTCAAAATCAGGTATTAAATCACAAGAAGCCATACAATTATGAACCACAGATTATAAAGCAAAATATAGACTCTTGAGTACTCAGAAGATTCGTTGAGGTTGAAAACAAATGTGGCAGTCATGGTTTTCTTACACGAATTATGTTCTCAGATATTTCACAGTTATTATACAGATTATTTTCTCATTCGATCGCAAGCTGAATTGTTAAATACATTGTGATTTTCAGTGTCGATGATTGTTTTCGCAATGTGGAAAGTTACAATATTTTGAGAAAATTAAATAACGAAATAAAAATAAGGATGTTAAGATCATCGTGCATATTACCCACATTTGAACAAAAAACGGATTTAAATAAAATTTAGTAAGCACTAACTTGAAAGAAAAATTATAACACTAACAATAAAATGACCACTTCATTAAATTTGTTTTGCGTCCAGAATGCTGGGCTCAAGAATGTGGCTCATCCGGGTGACATCTCATTGAATTTTGAAGGGTTGACTCCTGCCACGTTCACAAAGTGTGGACGTATAACGTTTGATAGCGGGGTTGGCGTTCGCGCAACCATTTTGTCTAAAGAAATAGATGAAACTAATCCAAAAGAAGAAATGTCATATTAGCGGACAATTTGTCGTATTTTCTTTAGGAGCGGATTAACAATTGTAATGTAAATACATGATTAAAAATAAATATAGTAGAGAGAGAAAAGGCAATACACAAGATGGAACAGTTGAAGGTCTTAGTGTGAGGACCACTGACTTGCGCTTTTTACCAAGGTAATTAAAAACAAAATACATAAGAGAATATAACAGAAAGTGGGCCAAAAAATGATGTGCGATGTGCATGACCTCCTTGATGGATGTTTTTTATTAATGTTCTTTTTTTTTACAGGAAAGACATGAAAAGAAAAGAATATAGAGAACGCTACTGTAAATTTTAAATTAATACTTAAATTTGTTCGCAACAGTGTGGGAAATCTCTTACACTTTTAAGAAATCCTTTCTAGCCTCAAGAATTATTTTCATGAAAGCAGTTTCCCAAATAAACAGGTGAACAAAATGTTATATGTGTCACCGTGTTGAAAAACGTGAAGTAGGGAATACTTCCAAACCACGTTTACGTAGGCTGCAAGCTGAGAACTCACCCGAAACTAAATCCGGAAGAGCTTTTTCAACTAGTCTTCAATAAAATTGCAAATAACAAATTCGCTTTAATATTTAATATATATAAATATTTTAGCCGATCATATTGCTGTCAAATATTTCTAATTTTATTCAACCTCAGTCTTCATGTTACACTTTCTTATTCTATTGAAACAGTAATGTACAGACTGTTAAGTGTGCCAACAGAAAGGATGATTCTCCACGACACTTTTCCACATTTAGAAACAAGTTTTCATCTGTGAGACGGCATCTCACTGAAATATCAATACCTTCATTAAAGAGCTTTACAGTAAACAGCATTCAACGGAAATTTTAATATTAAACTTTTAAAAGTTTTCAAAATCATAATAATGTAGCATGTGAATTAAAAAAATATTTTTCGTTAATTTCGGAAAATTCGGTTTTCCAAACTTCAACGGAATTCTCCCAATTTAAAGAAAACATAAATTATTTTACATTTTATGTAAGGAAGATTTGTTAGAGCAAAGGCTTCTCAAATGAACATTCTGTTTGAAGCATCTTACTCTTAAAATACAGAAGAGTACATTTGGAAGCTTTCAAAAATGATGTTGTTTAAGACTTACATAATATCTACCAGCATGAATTGTTTAATAGAAGGTCAATAGATGGCAACGGCAGACAGTATTCTTTTTTTTTTTTTTTGATTAGAGGTTTAACGACCACCGTGAGCAACTCAATGGGCTATAAGCAGTCGCCCGTCCCTAATTTAGGGTCACTGGTTCCAGGGATAGGGGAAGAGCCAGTGCCGTAAGACAAACACAACATCCATGCCTCACCGGGATTCGAACCCAGACCCCTTTCGGACGAATGATCAGATGCCATCGCTTAGACCACGGCGCAGACAGTATTCCATGCAGTATTCCAGACAGGGCGGCGCAGACAGTATTCCATGCCAGCTATACAAAAAGATTATCAGTTTGAGAACCGTGGGAAAGTTTTGACTCCTGCGACGCCCGTGCTCTATTGGCTGATGCAAATGATACGATTTCTGTCGGACAGTTTGAAAGGAGAACAGAAGAGAACGGTATGATCCACCGCTAATTTGCCAAAAAAAAAAAAAAAAACAATTTCCTTCGTAAAACCAATTATTATTACACTGCTAATAATAAGTGAATATATTATCCGTCGATCACCCCCCCTCACACTCCCTCCCCCGTCCAATCCAATGGGAAGGCACAACTCAGAACATAACTTACAAAAGTACCCAATTAAAACGGCCATTGATATCATATGTACATTGTGGCGGTACGATTGTGACATTCCTTGTTTCGACAGAGTGCTAAACGAATTCCGTGTGTATTTTTAAAACCTCACCTGTTGTTAATATTAATTATTTTAGTGGTGTTCTGAAGGTGAGAAGCAAAATAACATTTTCTTTTGAAAACTTTCTAATCATCTGTCAAAGAAAAAGTGGAAATGTTGAAACAGAATAATCATAGGATTGGATATAATCGGGTTCATACAGCAGAGAAATAGAAATGGACCATTCAAGTCTCTTGAATGGAATGGTTGCACGAATCAGTGAAGGGAACTAAATGCTCATATGACTAATTGAAACCTGACACTTTATGAGAAATAAAATGTTTCCTCAAAACCTATGGAACAGCTAAAATCCAAAAACACTTTTTTTATGGTTCGCTAAATTCATTGATATATTTACAAATTCGTAAATTTATGAAGAAAATAAATGCGGCCTCAAAACTTACGGAGCAATGGTCTAGAAACACCTGTTTTTTAGTTTACATAAAAACCGTGCATAGTTTTAGAAGATTTTAAAAATATTAATATTTCCATTATTTTGCTTAATTTGCAAGTGATTAATGCGTCTTATTCACATTCGTGGAAAATATATAGACTAGGAACTGGAGATCATTTCGCCATGGAAATGTACGCACCACCTCCTCGTTGTTGAAGTGCTGCCTGCAAAGGAAGCAGACCATAGACCGGAACAAGCAATAATCCGACGGCGAAAACTCCGGACTATATGCTAGGTGTGGCATCAGTTCGATTCCCTCTAGTCCCTGGAGTTTTACTCAGGTCTTTCTCCCGATAGGACGTTGAGCGTTGTCTTGCTGAAAGAAAGCACGTTTTCTGCCCGCCACTGCTTTGTAGGTCTCCTCCAAAACAACAAACATCCGCTCCAGCTTTTCAGAGTAGAGGTTGGCGTTGATTACCGGACCGTCTACAACAAATTCGTAATGGGTAATTCCCTCGAAATTCCACCGAACCAAGAGCATCACCTTGTGCTCGATGCAATCACCTTTAGCAATGGCTTCAGGAAGCTTGCCCTGGCCAAACCACAGAGATAATGTGTCAGGATTACGGAAACTTTTCATCGCACGTAAAAATTATCTTGATGAAACGTTCATCGCGCAGGTTTTCTAGGAGTTCCGAGCACACTTTTTCTCGGCGGTTTATTTCAGTTGCCCTCAGTTCGTGACGGACAATGCGGCAGCATCTGCAGACATTGCCGAGGTTGGTTCTGAAGGTGACGAACCACCGTGGTCTGTGATATGCCTAGCTCGCCTGATAATCTCAGAGTTCTGGTTGTCTGATTTGCGTCTACCGCCGGGCGAACGGCGTCCGAATCCACGTTTTGCTACTTACCGGACCTTGGTCTATCGTCGAGGTTTCTGTCACCTGAGCGAAATTTCTTGAACCATCCGGTTGTGGTGCTGTGGTCCACGGAAGCTTCACCTTTCGCATGAAATTATTTCATGTTGTTTGAACAGTATTATGGCAGAGCTCAAACTCGTAAATCAAATGTTTCCTAATCAGCCAGTAGTGGACGTTCACTTTCTACTCTTCGCAACCACAGACAAAACGGCGACATCCAATGCTGTTCACAGTAAAGGCGACATCCAATGCTGTTCACAGTAAAGGCGACATCCAATGCTGTTTACAGTAAAGGCGACATCCAATGCTGTTCACAGTAAAGGCGACATCCAATGCTGTTCACTTTATATCCCTTTCGACTGACTGCAGTGCGCGACTTAAACACAATTTAAGTACGTGGCACACCCACTGCATCACATGCGTTTATGCAAATATTGCCAAAGCTTTTGACTCCTCACCCTCTGTTCTTCGCAATGCATACGAACATTTCATTCTAAACTGGATATATTGACCATTTTTACTATGTGCGTGACAAAGTGGAATATGTTTAGCATTTGCTCCTATGAACTTTAATTTCTCCTCTGTGCCTTAAGTTACTTATCAGACGCTGTATTTTGCTTCCTCTCCGCAACTGCATAGTGACATCAAATGATAGAAATAATGCGAGCATAGATGGCAAATGGATCCAACCTAAACAGATACCTACCTTACGTTATATTAAACTGAAATTAAAAAAAATAAGTTTTTAATATGAGTAAAACAACATAATACGCCCTTCACTCTCCTAAAAGAATAAAATTTAATTTAGTGGGTCAAAAGTGGATAAGCAACAGCTGATCCACTCAAAACCGAAGGAATCAGAAAAATCAGAGGTGATACCAGGAAGTCTAATATCCTTGAAGCTTTCTTACACACTACATGACAGGTGCATGTAGTGTGATTGCATTCCATAATAATTCAAATCAATTAAAAAATCTTTTTATTTTAATTATATTTTTCGGAAAGAATACTGAAATTTAAAATGCTGGGATGATTATTTGGACAAAAACGGGGATTTTCCTTTGGTTTCAAAGTAATAACATTTTTGCTTTATTTTATTTCATTTTGCGAATTTCACTTCATGTTTTATTTCACTTGATAAACTGAGCTGATAATTAAAACTCAGTTGAAATAGCTTAGACAACTGTCATACTCTCCATTACACAGCTTAGCAAAATATGCTCATATCGGCACTAATGTAATTTCATCTCCGAAATTTTTAATTCACAGACGATTAGAGTCACCGTGCTTTGTATAAACGATGCCCTTATTTTTTTGTTCATATCTGTGAATTTCATGATAAATGTCATCAGCTCGATGGTATATCGCCTCTCCCAAATTTAGAGATATTAGTTCCGGCAAAAGTGGATAGTAATATCTTAATACCAGCACAGCAATCTAGCCTTACCAAAATTTGAACCTCTACCCATCTCGGTAGAATGTTCAAAAACCAGATTATAAGCAACTGCACCACCGATGCGGCTATCCTTATTGGTGATTATTCTGGTAATATAAACTTTCAACTGATGCGTTTCAAAATGGTATTTGTCTAATGCTATATTTTAATGTCTGTTCAGCAAGCATGCCTAAAGGAGAATACAGCGACTATTACTGAAATATTCATCGTAAGATATATATTTTTTAACAAATAGGAAGTTGTTGTCTATTTCAACAAAAAAATACTTCCATGTATTCGTGTTCGCAAATACAGTACAACGCTATTAATTGCATATAGATTTGCTTATAATAATACAGTAGAGTCACATTATTGTGACCACTTCCTACTTTTGACGTCAACAGTGCATTGTCAATGAAAGAAGGCACGTGTCGTAATCTGACTTGCAGGGTATATAAGGTGTGCTGTTGGCATTCTGAAAACACATCACTCGTTGATGTCATGGATAAAAGGAGCGAATTATCAAATTTGCGAAAAAAGATGATTATCTACTTTCGGTCCATGGGAGGCAGTATTTGTGAAACTGCGGAGTTTGTGAACTGTTTGATTGCTGCTGTGGTCAAAGTTTATCGTGATTGAAGAAATCGCACCATTCCGAATAGGCAACGTGAATACACCGGAGTACCACGTGCCATTGATGTGGGAGATGTAAGTCGGCTGGGAAGGTGCGTAACGGTCGATCGAAACGCTACAGTTGAGCAAATCATTGGCCGAATAAATTACTCCACCATGCAATTCATTCGGCCAATGAATTGCTTTAAGGGTTTCCGGAATTGTGTCTGTACTAACAGTTCGGCGAATCCTGGTCCTATGGGGCTGCAATGTAGACGGATGGCCACTATACTTATGCTAACGAAGCTGCATCGGCAAAAAAGGCTTACATTTGCACGGCAGTATCGGAATTGGTTGGTTGGTTGGTTGGTTGGTTGGTTGGTTGGTTGGTTGGTTGGTTAGGTTTTATGGCGCAAGAGCCATGCCTGGCCAAAGAGCGCCAAACACAAGACAAGACAAGACACAGGACAGACAAACAGTATTAAAAATATGGTAGAAAACTTAAAATCTGTCTGATTAAGTAAAAGTGAAAAATGTGAGTGATGGAAGGGCGAAAAGGCAATGAAACAAACAGCATTAAAAACATGATACAATGTTTAAAATTCGGCTGATTCATTAAAACTGAAAAATGAGGATGATGGAAGAGCTAAGATCTAAATGCGTTTAAAAAAGTCAATTTCTTTTAAAAAGGAAAACAGCGACAGTATCGCAGTGGTCATCCAGGACCCGCTGCAGAGTAGCGGCGTCCTCGGTCAACAAGTGAGAATGAAAATAGTGAAAACGTACACCTCGAAAACGAACACAGCTACACAAAAGATGAATGACAGTGAGTCGGCAATTGCACGTCCCACACATCGGTGCAGTGTCGCCACACAGCAAAAAGCGGTGAGTGAAACGACAATGCCCAATGCGGAGACGCGCAAGCACCACTTCCTCCCTGCTGTTCCGACGGTATGAGGATTTCCAAATTTCAAGATTAGGTTTAATACGATGCAGTTTATTTTCCACCTCTTGGTCCCACAGACCTTGCCACGTTCGCTTGATATGGTCGCGAACAAGAAAGTGGAAATCCCGGTGAAACAGTGGCAAGGGTTATCGGAATTGCACCTCGCTGATTGGCAAAGGATTGCGTTCTCGGATGTGTCAACTTTTCTGCTTCGTAAAACGGATGGACGTTGCCGTATAATACGAGAAACATCGGAGTACAAAAACCCTTCAACCACTGCTAGAAGAACAGAAGCTGGCTGTGGCTTCGTTACCAGCTTGGGAATGCTTTCGTGACATTCCATGGGTCCACTTATACCTGTGGAAGGCTATACGGACCGAATTATGCATGAATAAATCATTGCAGACCACACACAACCATAAATGCTGGTTGTGTTCTCTGGGGCGGACACGATCTTCCATCACGACAATGTGACGCGCCACACAGTTAGTAATGTCCTAGAGTGGTTTACAGAGAGAGCACTATGAGGACTTCGAAGTACTTTCGTGGCCCACTGATTCTCCATACTTCAACCCAATTAAGCATCTGTGGGACCATCTCGATTATGTTATTCGCTCTATGGATCCTCCATCACGCACCCTCCAGCAGCTGTCCGATGCACTGCTGTCAGCATGGCTCCACATACCTATGAATACCTTCCAGCAACTTACTGAGTCACTCACATCCCGTGTAGCTGATGTCTGCGCTGCACACGGCGGTTGCTGTGGATATCAGCTGGTGGTCACAATATTGTGACTCGACCATGAAGAAAAATACCTAAAAATCCCTGTCTGTCTTAATCATTTACGCTCTATACAGTCTTTTAAAAAACGAAACAAAGAAAAACGCTTCCCATAAAAGTCAAATCTTCCTGGTGAAACTCTGATTGCGAGTACCACAGAGATGAATATGCAGATGATTAAAAATAAAAAATAGCGTCTAGTGACGAAATAGTGGCCAGCAACAGCGCTTGGGTGCCTTGCATCAAAAAGGGTATAGCAAGAGAAAAACTCCAACGCAGGTGCAATTGTGACAGCTGATCGCGGTTGCATTAACCTCCACGCAATGTGAGAGTGAAGGTGTATCGTCATTAAATTCGTTCACAATAAGAGCAGTTGAGCAAGTTTGAAAGAGGACGTAGGCTAATAAATGTCTGTTGATCAAATCACCATGTCGCCAGGCATTTGGGTCGGATGACGCGGTAATTGGACGATGTTTGTGTCATTAGGTTGAGTAGGTCACAACCCATTTGCATGAAGGCAGTGGTTGGCCGAGGACAAAGAACTAAGACAAGGCTCGGGAGATTATGAGTGCCCACGAAAAAAACCGAATTCGTAGGTCTCAACATTCTGTGGCAATGTTGCTTCGTATACAATCACAGAAATGGTATTCCGGTTGGTTGGTTGGTTGGTTGGTTGGTTGATTTTTATGGCGCAAGGGCCATGTTTGGCCAAAGAGCGCCAGACACAAGACAAACAACAGTATTAAAAAACGTGGCCTAAATCACCAAATCTGGCTGACCAAGTAAAACCGAATTATGAGAATGATGGAAGGGCCAAAAAAGACAATGAAACAAACAGTATTAAAAACATGGTACAATGGTTAGAAACTAGCCGATCAAGTAAAACTGAGGAATGAGAATGATAAAACACATCACGAAAACGAACACAGCTGCACATAGGATGAGTCACAGGAGGGGGACGAACTGTCACTCTCCTCCCCCTATGTTCCTCTATAATGTTGGTTGAGGGTGGGGTTGGTTGGTTGATTTTTGTGGCGCAATGGCCATGTTTGGCCAAAGAGCGCCAGACACAAGACAAACAAACAGTATTAAAAAGCGTGGCATAAATCCCCAAATCTGGCTGACCAAGTAAAACCGAACCATGAGAATGATGGAAGGGCCAAAAAAGACAATGAAACAAACAGTATTAAAAACATGGTACAATGGTAGAAACTAGCCGATTAAGTAAAAATGAGGAATGAGAATGATAAAACACATCACGAAAACGAACACAACTACACATAGGATGAGTCACAGGAAGGGGACGAACTGTCACTATCCTCCCCCCTATGTTCCTCTATAATGTTGGTTGAGGGTGGGGACGAACTGTCACTCTCCTCCCCCTATGTTCCTCTATAATGTTGGTTGAGGGTGGGGACGAACTGTCACTCTCCTCCCCCCTATGTTCCTCTATAATGTTGGTTGAGGGTGGGGACCTCGCTGAGTCTGAGACAGTTGCAATGTTGGTCAGTTGCACCGCGACAGTTGGATGGACACTGCACACCTTTGCGGATTTAGGGCCGGGTCTTCCACACTTGCAGGCTTTCTGCTGGGAACTGGAAGAGTCGGTCGTCTTCAAAAGAGAAGGCGCAGACTCAGCTGGTCGAATAAGCTGGAGCTCGGTGAAATCCACCTGTGTCGCTTGTTCAGCTGTAGATCTCTTGGCAAGTGCGGCGAAAGCTACAGGGCGGGGGACAAAGGGCTGCACGGGTTGTGGCAGAGACTGAACTACTGCGGCAAAAGTATGGCAGTCGGTTGTTGGGAATACCCAACTTGGCCTTGGCAGTAGGGTACGAGAGGCCTTCCAGGGTCTTGAGGCGCTCGATCGCCATCTCGTCCTTCCACTTCATACAGTTGCGGGAGTAAGCTGCATGGGCCTCACCACAGTTAACACAGCAGGCCGCAGAAGTGCAACCTTCTTCGTCATGTTCACTGGAGTCACAATTTGCGCAACGAGTGGAACTGTTACATGAACGTTGTGAATGCCCGTACCTCTGGCGCTTGAAACAGCGCAGAGGACTGGGAATGTACGGGCGAACTCCACAGACCAAGTAGCCAGCCTTGATTTCTGTCGGAACTTTCGGGGAGTTAAAAGTCAAGATTACATTTTTAGACTTAATCAAAGAACCATCGCGCCGGAACATCATACGACGTGCAGCAATAACACCCTGATCTGCAAGTTCAGGCACCAATTCGCCCTCACTGCATGGCAAGAGATCAAACTCCGAAATAACACCCCGAGAGGTGTTAAGAAACGGGTGAGGTGTCACTTTGACAGGAATGCCTTGAAGACTAGTGAGTTGCAGAAGAGTGTTACTCTGAGAAACACTGCAAGTTTGGACAAGCAGGTCCCCAGAGCGAAGCTTCCTCACAGACTTCAAGGGGCCAACCGCAGCGTCCAAAGCTTTAGAAATGAAAAAAGGAGATCTGGTGGACAGTCTCTCATTCGGATCGATGGATTCTACAACTAAGTGTGTAGCATGCGTATTCACAGCAATCGAGGGGAGACGACGCTTCGGAGCGACTGGTACAGCTGCCGAAGAAGAGGTTCCACATTCTTGGTCCAGGTCATGGTCTAAAGATCGTTTAAGGTTATGAGACTTGGTAGGTTGAGAAGACGAAGGAGAGTCGTTGTCAACTATCATTTTCTCAGGTGACTTGAATTTGGAGTTGTTGTTTTTATTTTTACCCATGGAAAAAAGGAGGAGGATTCGTCTGCAGACTACTCCACCCTCCACCGAGCCCTACAAGGGAGAACTGGAGGTCTGCAAGCCAAGAAAATGACGCTGGACACAGTTCTGTAGCTTATACGTTGCAGATATAGTCCGTTGGCTGTGATCACACGCACTCGGCGGACACTTCGGCCTCCGGGTACCGTCATGCCAACGCCTTTGGCATGATCCCACAGCCCCCGGGCTTACCCTGCCGCGCTATACGACAAAAAAAGCCGCTAAAGCCCTGTACACAACTTGATACAAGACTTCTGACTAGAGGTGGGTTAGTCTCTAGCCTCCCGTTTACAGCGAAGCCGGGGTCGAAGAGGAGTGTTGGTACACAGGAGGCACTTCTCCGGTCTCCTGCGACCTCAGCCGCCAGACATCCCATTTCCGCCTCACGGGTCTCCGCACGCGGCAAAACATGCAGGTAGGTCTAGCACCTAAACCAGCTAAAAGGAAAAAAGTAATCCAAGGAAGAGAAACCCTGGAAGGGAACCGAAACGGAATCTCAGCAACCTACGAACTGGGCGGTTAATATAAAACAGTTAGTGGTGGAGGGTAACAAAACCATAAGACCGGGGTTTTAGTACATAGCGTGGTAGCGATTAGGTAGAGTATACTACACGGGCAACTAGCCAGTGGAGAAAATAAATAAAAACGAAAAAGCGAGACACAAGACCAGCTCGGGATCGTGGGGCCGCGACTCCCCAACAGCTGGATGAACAGCCGTCCCTGCAAACTCCAACAGCACCGAAATAAAGAACAAGCGGTGGCATGACATCAGATGTTGACCAGTCACAAGGTCAGCTCGGGCCGTGGGGGCGCCGCTCCCCAAATAACTGGAAAACCAGTTATCCCCGTGCGGGGTGGTATTCCATACTGTTGCTAGGCAACTTACGGCAAGGAGAATACATTTAAGGAGGACGTACTGCCACGTTCCACAGAGCTTCGACCATCGCCGACATCGGTTGCACTGGTGTCGCTTCTTATCAACGTGGGATTGTGTTCCATGGCAAAGTGTTTGTCTTCATCGATGCGGGACGGTTTGCACGTTCCACCAATGACCAGTTCATACGTGTCTGAAGTGGATCCGGCCAGCTCACGGACCCTACCTTTACCGTCGAACGGCACACAGCTCGCACACCGGGAGTGAATGTCTGGGGTGCTATTTCCTACAATAACCGGGCACCCCTTGTAGTCCACCCTACCACAACGGACGTCTCAACTACACATCGACGACTTTCTACGATCTGTTGCGTTGCCATTCCTGTCGCAGCATGATTAAGCAAATTTTCAACAGGATAATTCTCGGCCACTCACGGCACGGCTTTTCGACGCCTGCCTCTCTAATATTGACACCTTCCCATGGCGAGCCTTATTGCCAAGTTTTCAGCAATCGAACATATCTGGAACATAAAGTCACGCCATCTATATCCATCCCGGAATGTCTGCGAACTAGCTTGCAGTTTGGTTACCACCTGTCATGCCGTATATGAGCACAATATGTGTGAACGGTATGAGTTTATGCTACGACGGGAAACCACTTGTATCCAGGACAGAAGTGACCCCACAACTCACTGACTTTTGCTACTCGTGTAGCTGTTTCTCGGAATTAACAATAGCTACGGAGTTACAATAATTTCCTTTACCGTACATTTTTGATTGAATGATTCCTCTTGAGTACTATGATTTATTTTATTTCATTTATTCATTTATTTTTGGCATAATTGAATATCACAAGTAGATTATGAATCTTTAGAAACTTTCAGTAATTTAAAGGAAAACTAAATTTTATTTATGTTAGCGGTATATCAATTTTGTAAATTTGATATATTCACAATTTATATGAAATTCAAATGCTACCGCGTTTGAAGTTATTTGCTTTTAAATACAGACTTCTACGCCATGAGTTATTACTCGCTATAGAAAAATACTTCTCCATTGACAGAAGCACTTCATTTCAGGACGCTAACCAAACCACAAGTGTCTTTACAATTTATGTGTAAAAATTACTGAACATAATTAATCTTCATGTGAATAAAATTACGTATTTACGCCTAAATTGAGCTCCCATCCTCAAATTCACTAGTATTATTGTTTTCACTCTTAACACTCATTTACGGCCGATTGAACGGTTTATGAGAATTACACATCACGGAATTTGGACTTAAAAGAGAAATGCTCTCATTATTTTTATGTGAGAAAGATTTTCAACAAATTACAGAAAGACAACAAAAATATTTTCTTTTACTTAAGCTGTACAACGCTTGTGTTTTTTCCTCTCACACTCTGATTTAGAACTTCTGAGCAATGTTAACATTTTCCGGCATACTGGCATATTACAAGATTAGAAGTATATCGAAAGCTCTTATATTTCAATAGCTCTTCAATTTAGATCTCTGCAGTAACACTCAATGGAACTTACTAAGTAATAACTTTAGATAAAGAATGACTATTGTTCGGAAGCGTTGAACCACTTCTCATATAAGTGATGAGGTGGTGCTACAACGTCACCATGAACGGACAAAAATGTCGTATTCATGATATGAAGATAAACATCTTTGCAGCACGTATGAAGAACAACATAATTTAAGAAGATGTAGCGGAACATCACTCTCGCAGAGGCCTTTGAGCTGCATTAAATATATTCAGCATATTGTCAAAGTGTTTCTAGGATACTGAAACACTAGGAAATGACAGGGAAGTATCGGTCTACACGAAAAATAGTATACTACAACCAATCTTCGAAATTTCCAGTTCGCAGGAACAGAGCATCACATGCTTTTGAACTGAAATGCCTGTGTACTAAGTAGATGAACAAAGAGTATCCAAACAGGCCATAAATAATAAAATGCAACCAAGAGGACCGCCTGCGACAACGACAAAACTAACTTGATAAATAAACTAACTTAAGCAGTGAAAATGAATAAAATAAACTGATTTAATTGAAAAACCAGGAAAAATGTATCTTTAACTTCATATGTTACGAATAAAGTGGTAATATAAAACTGCCAATAGCACTGAAGCGTTATAAAATTTAAATGAATAATTTACCTTATCTGTGTTTATCATGCCACAAAACCTGGATTCACAAATTATGTTCACCATAAAAAGAGGAAAAAATAATTAACATATTCCCCTTAGTAAAATAAAAAAATATAGCTCTGGTTAATAGCCATTTGGCATCTTGTGTGTGATACATATATTCGTATATGTTTTCAGTTGTAGAATCCGAATCTGCCTTCAGAAATAGTGTATCACGTAAGGTTTTAAAGATATTTTTGATTTTGTTCCTGCATTTTAACGGTTTGTTTTTGTGTTTTGGGGGTTCTCCTGCTTTTTGCCGTTAAAAATATATAATAAAATCCATGACTATGCCGATTACTCAGAAGTGGATGTATTATATAGTGAAAGAAGTTATACATATTGTCACCAGATGGCAGGACAATTAAGGTGTAGGAGTAGGGTACTGGCATTGGCCGAGAGAGGTTAGTCAGAGAGAGAGAGGGAGAGAGAAAGAGAGAGAAAGACGGAAGACCTGCTGCTTAGTGCGTGGTGAAACGTTCACTGTCCGTTAGTCGCTTTGCGTACTCCTCGTCATTGTTGCCTCGGCTTGTGTGTCATCAGTGTGTTTATTTGTCCTGTGCGCACTAATGAGAGGTTAGGGCATTTACTGGATACAGGGATACAGATGAGTACCCTATAATTCGCCTAATGGCAACTGCTAAATTTCGTGGTTGTGTAAATCACACCAATAACTTTTGATTTGTTTGTGGCAAATACACACTGAAAATGCAAAGAAAGTCAATAACTAACTTAGTTAAGAAGGCGTGTAAACAGTACTTTGATTGTGTTCTGAGAGATCAGGATAAAACCTTTGCACCGCATATCACATACATAACCTGCACAACTACCCTAACAGAATGGCTCAAAGGAAACTGCCGAGCCATACTGTTTACTGTTCCAATAGTTTGGTGTAAGCCAAATATTTATCGCCGACCCGGTGGCGTAGTGGTCTAAGCGATGGCCTCTGATCATTCGTCCGATAGCAGTCCGGTTCTAATCCCGGTGAGGCATGTATGTTGTGTTTGTCTTACGGCACTGGCTTTCTCCCTTCCCTGGAACCAGTGACCCTAAATTAGGGACGGGCGACTGCTTATAGCCCATTGAGTTGCTCATGGTGGTCGTTAAACCTCAAAAAAAATATTCATCATACGGACTGTTATTTTGGCCTCACGAATATTGCCGGGCATTCCAGTAAAACGAAACATCTAATCAAATATCCTGATGTCTCTTCCGTACATAAACCTGTGCCTCATGGAAAAGACTTCCCTGTTCCTGTTGGTAACTTGCAAACCACGGCGTCAGAACCATCCGAGAAAAGCAAATCAGAAGACGCATAACTTGTAGAAGATTACATCACTCAGTCTAATGACAGATCGCCGCACTTCATAGAATAAAAGGAACTGAATGATTTTGTCCGGGACTTGAAACCTTCTGAACACCAAGCAAAATTATTAGGTTCTAGACTGCAACAGTGGAACCTTCTAGCACAAGGGACAAATATTTCAAGTTTTAGAACAAGAAATACACCATATACCAACAAATAATTGGACACCCCTGCAATGGACGATATTTGCGGTCCTGATACACGTCACGGTTGCAGCCGTTAAGTATCGTGTGGGAAACAACAACGCAACCAGTCGAATGCAAGATGCCGCGCAGTTCGGAACTCTCCGATTACGAGAAAGGTGTAACCGTCGGGTATCACAGAAATGGACGATCCATACGTGACATATCCAGCGAGTTGAAGTACCCAAAATCGACAGTGGCCTACGTGATTGGCAAGTGGTAGATCAGAGGTGACTGTCAGAATTTGTCTTGACCTGGCAGACCTACAAAACTGGGAGTTAGGGACCAACGAGTGCTGGCTAGAGAAATTCCGAAGAACCGCACCAAATCGATGGACCACATCCATGGGGAGTTTCAACAGGCATCTGGAAGTGTTCTTTCGATGAATACCAACCGTAAAGAAACCCATCTTCTCGGTTATCATGGACGTGCTGCCGCCCACAAGCCTTTGATCACCAAGTCCAATAGTGCTGCTCGGCTAACGTGGTGCAAAGAACGTCGACAGTGGACCGTTGAACTGTGGAAACAAGTTCTCTGGAGCGACAAACCAAGGTTCAGCCTCTACCGTTCGGATGGCAGGGTCTGGGTTTGGTGTCTGCCTGGAGAACGACTCCTGCCGGAATGTATTGTGCCAACTGTGAAGTTCGGCTGCGTTGGAATTATGCTATGGGGATGTTTCTCCTGGTACGGAACGGGACCCTTAGTCGCAATTCCTGGTAGGCTCAACGCCGAAACCTACTGCCCCATTTTGGCCGACCATGGGCTTCCTACGTTGTGGCAGTTTTACGGGGTGGACCCATGTTACTTTCAGGATGACAATGCCCCCTGTCATGATGCGAGGTCCACCATGGCTTGGTATGGCGACAATGGGGTTAATCGAATGGACTGTCCTGCGCAGAGCCCGAACCTTAACCCTATCGAGCACCTCTGGGACGAGTTGGAGCGTCGACTTACGTGGTGCCCCCACCGTTCGAAATCGGTGAAGGAACTGACCTGTCTTCTCCAAGCCGAATGGATGAAAATACCGCTAGCCGTCATACAACGCGTGGTTGAGAGTATGCCCTGGAGGGTTGCAGCTGTATTCACCGCTCGTGGAGGCTCCACCAACTATTGAAGGTGAATAAACTTTGTTTTCCTTTGCTATCACAGGTGTCCAATTACTTCTTTGTAGATAATGTAGCTATTTGTCTGGATATTATGAAATTATCAATCCCATGTGTGTGTGTACCGACATCAATGATTTGATCATGGAGCTGGGTGATCCTCATAATCCGGACGAGTGGCGAATATTTATTGATGCATCTAAAGCTAGGTTGAAAGCAGTGCTGTTGCATAATGGCAACAAACTGCCAACAGTGCCTTTGGCTCATTCTGTGTTCATGAAGGAAACATATGAAAGCATAACTTTGCTGTAGGATGCAATCAAATATAAAGATCACGAGTGGCAGATATGCTGTGATTTAAACGTTGTCGCGTTTCTTACAGGTTCACAGGGTGGATTCACAAATTACTGTTGTTATTTCTGCTTGTGTGATAGCCAAGACTCCAAAAAAAAACACTACAAAGTCAAGGAATGGCCTGTGAGGAAGTCATACCTTTCTGAAAAGGACAAGATGAAACGTATTCCATTGGTTGAACCGCGTAAAGTAATTTTACCTCCGTTTCATATAAAGTTGAGCTTGATGAAGAACTTTGTAAAAGCTCTTGATAAAGAAGGTCAGGCCTTTAATCATTTGAAAGAAGTTTTTCCCACGTTGAGTGAAGCAAAGCTGAAAGAAGGTATCTTCATTGGCCCATATATCGGGAAATTGTTTAAAGACCCAACCTTTGCTGCTCTGCTCAAAAACCTCGAGTTAGCTGCTTGGAGCTGTTTGAAAGCCGTTGTGCTCGACTTTGTGGGAAACAGAAAACACGAGGACTATGTTTCCATAATGATTGGTCTATTTGATAAATACAATAACATTAGCTGTAGAATGTCACTAAAAATTCACTTTTTGCACTCACACCTTTACTTTTTCCCGGAAAACGTGGGTGCTGTTAGTGACGAACAGGGCAAACGCTTTCACCAAGACATCCTTTCCATGGCGCATCGTTACCAAGGACACTGGAACTCTTCGAAGATGGGAGATTACTCTTCGATTCTTTTTATTGAGGCTGATGCGGCACAATACAAAAGAAATGCATCGTCCTCCCATTTCTCCTAAGAAAATTGGCATATTTTCTCATATATTTGCTTCATGAATTCCTGATCTTTTTTTTTTATTTTTTTTTTTTTGCAATTTGTTGTTTATATGGGGTTTTTTACGTTAGTAGGACAACATTACTGCGTTGTGAGTGATATGTTTTGCTTGTATTTGAAATGTTAAATATTAGCAAAAATCATATTATTGTATTTTTATTACTGATGTATATCTCGGAAATGTGACCTGATAGAAAAAATCTGTTTTTTTTTTCGCTTAATTCAGCACCCCACATTAGATAAATCAACCCATTTACGAACCATATATAAAAAAAAGTTTTTTTTTATTGACTAGTGAAATTAACGTTTAAGTTAACATCTGTGAAACACAGTCTACAAATTATTATTAAGACAAACATGCACGATCTTAAATGTTGTTTTAAAACTGCTTAAATGCTACACACAAAGGTTATTACGATCAGCTGGTAAACATTTTTTCCGTTAACGTATCACTCTTTAGTCCAATCCAATAAATCTTCAGAAAATTATCTGAAAAATAAGTTAATTATTCATTTTTATTTTGAACTTGTCTCATTTATCCTAATAATAAGAATTCTTAGTAAAAAGCGATTAGTTAATCGCCGAGTAAGTATTAAATCTGTCGACTCGCGGTATGTGTTCATTAAATGAATAAATTATAATTCCATTCAGTTCCGTTCACTCAACTGGTTCTCTCGATCCATCTCATAAGTACTTAGTCTTAGAGAACTTTCCTCGTACGGTTTTACATATGTTGCCTTAATATTTATGATTTGGAATATTCCTTTTTTTTCAGTATATTGTCGTACATGTTCCCAACGTATCATGTCATTCGAGATAAAGCACAGGCAGCCAAGCGGTGTTGCTTTATAATTTCGTACATTTTAAGTGTTTAAAGAAAAATTGAGGGTCTTAAAAAGTAGTATTATTCCTGTATTGAAGCCAAATTCCAGATCCATCAGTTCAAGATCATCGCACTTGTTAATAGCATTGCACATAAAGGGATCCAAGTGAAGTTTTGTTCAAATTTCATTTCGTTACATATCTTGCAAAATGAAACTGTGCAGTAAAAAACCCAGCTACTGTATATAGTGGAATTTAGAAGCATATACCAGCTGCTGAATACTCAGGGAAAATGAAAGTGAAAGGACATATTATTCATAATGATTAAAATCTGGGCTGAAGAGCCATATCTCAGTTGGCGGTTCATTATGATATTCATAGGGAAAACACATACAGAGGAGAAACCTTCAGTCCACAAGAATAGTAGGTTTATGCGCTTCTTAAATTTCGTAAATTTGCAAACAATTACAGCGCCAAGGAGAAATTGTTTCGAAAATCATTCAGTGTCCATCAATTTAAGTTCAGCTCTAATGTATCGAAGCCTGAGGTGAGGTCATTCAAAGTGAGGGACATTGTGGCCCTGAAGCGTGTGCTGATGTCTAACAGCTCTAGAGGCTGGTGTTACCGAAGGCAAAAGCAAAGACAGTCAAATTAGAGGATTTACTTGTTTTGCAGCTCCAGAAAAGTAAGTTTCCCAAGACAAAAACAATGACAGTTAAATTTACAGCTAAATAAAAATAAATGACACTCCTGACATAACAGCATATCGCAAACAAAAAACACCAATTTAAAAATGAACAAAATTAATAAATAAATTTAAGAGTATGAAACCTAGCTTTTCATAATCTTATTTCAGATATAGTACAAAAGAAAAAGCCGACTTTTATCCTACGTGCTTACCTCTATTTTTAAGCGGTCATTCCACATACTATATCGTTATTAGTACTTGAATTCACTTAACTTATTTTCCTATATTTCAATTTTGAAATATAATTTAACAATCTTTTTTTCGATTCCCAAATAAGAGTTTTACTAAAAATATAGATACATTTTGTAACAATTTTTGTTTTCATAAGCGCCTACGATTTTACTATTAATATTATATTTTTCTTGATTTCTAAACCTTTCGCTTCCAAAACGCCCAGGGCGCCTGGCCATTTAGAAGACCACAAGCGCCCAGGTTGCCCGAAAACTCGCCTAGGATTTCGTAACCAAACCCCGTGTTATTCAGGCGTCTTTGTTGTCCCTAAACAAAGAAGGGAACCAGGAGTGTTTGTCCCGAGGCAATATCATTTAGTCCTTTGATATCGCTCAGTAGAACTGTTATTCTGTTGACACGTGCTTTGTTTGTCTGCTAAACTCCGTGTGTCTGGAGCGAGAAGAGGACTGACTAGAGAAGAAATAAATGAAATACTTTTTAGAGAGGCAGATGAGTCTAATTATAAAGAATCCGATGAAGACGATGGATGGCTTAGTGATTCAGACCCAGAAAATGAAGAAGAAATTGCATAAGAATGTTCTGTTATTGAGGCTGACAGCTGTTTGGGAAATGACATTCCTGCGGAAGAGGAAAAAGTGTATTCTGGCGGATTTAATGAAATTACTGGGGAAGACTTTAGCACGCCATTTAATAATGACCACAAAAATCAAAAACCTGTTGCATGCCATGCAGGACCATGCCATGATATGCCTGCATCTTCACCGGCATTAGAATTATTAAAATTATTATTAACAGATGAATTGTGTGAAAAAATTATCGAAAACACAACCAAATATGTTGCTCTAAAAAACGCGGGACAGTTGACAAAACGTGGGAGCCTTTGTCTTCCGTAAAAGAAATCAGGGCATTTCTTGCTGTTCGTCTAGTTATGTGCATTGTGCATATGCCAAGAATCTCCGATTATTGGTCAAAAAACTGCATTCTTAGGATCGAAATGTTAAAAATAATTATGAGTCGACGGAGGTTTCTTAAAATACGCCATTATTTTCCTATTCCAGACAGAGAAGATGAACAGGAAGAAAATGAAAGGGATTTTAAATTTAATAAAATTGGAACTAATACTTTCATCTCTAAAAGAAAAAGTTTCAAAGCATTTTTGGCAGTACAAAGAGTCCAGTGACGAAGATTTAGTAAAATTCAAAGGAAGACTTGGCATCATATCTCTCATCCGCATGTACACTGAAGAGCGATTGAATTAGAGATAACTGTCTAGTAACCTGCAGCAACACCTTTCGCTCTGATGAGGGCAGCGATTCGTCTCGGCATGGACTCGAAAAAACACCGGAAGCGTTGGGAGGCCATACGGATCCACGACCCGTGAGCAAGCTCCCACAGTTCACGAAGATTTGATGGAAGGGGTCAGAGCCTCAAACATCTCTCTCGATGACATCCCAGATTTGCTCGATGGGATTGACGTCAGGTGACCTAGTTGCCCAAGGAAGCGAGGTCAGGTCGGTGGAGTTTTCATCCAACCATTCGGATATAATTCGGGAGCGATGACCCGGTGCATTGTCTTTTTGCAGTATGAAGTCCCCAGTGGGATGTTGAAGACGTTCAAACGGGAGCAAATGGTCGTCCAGGATATACCGGTAACGTTGTCCTATAAGGGACGATTTCCCACTACCAGGGGTCCCATTTTAGTCCACGTAAACAGTCCCCAGACGAGAATGCCACACCGACCAGCTTGAAGAATACGTTGCTGGCAAGAAGGATCCATCGCTTTATGTGGTTTGCCCCGTACTCGTATCTTCTCATCCGCATGTACCAAAGTGAATCTCGACTCATCAGTCCAGGAAACATTTTTCCACATGTCTAGGGTCCAGTGGCGATATTTCCGTGCCCATGCTAATCGTTGCACCCTGTGATGTGCAGTCAGCAGCGGTACCCTCCTGGGACGATGGCTTCTGTACCCCATTGCGAGCAGATGGTTCTAAATGGTGTGGCTACTTACACGATTTTGTGCACCTGCGTTAAATTGCCGAATGATTTCTTGCACTGTGGCCCGTCTATCCGCTGTTAAAATGCGAGCTAGCCGACGATGACCCCGCTCATCCACACGATGTTGTCCACTGCCGTTTGCGCTTGCAGGGATGGTTTTACCGGATTCGATGTACTCACGGTACACCCGTGACACAGTGGCTAGTGAAAATCCCAGTGCCTGCACGACTTCCGAGATGGAGTGACCCATTCGTCGGGCCCCGACAAATTGCCCACGATCAAATGCGCTTATATCCTTCGTCTTACCCGTACTCCGTCCGACTCTTACTGATTCCCGTCGCATCAATCCTTATATTGTCGGATCGATGCATACGTCATGTCTTTTCCGTTTACAGGGCCGCCCACAGCACCACATTTGCATAACGCCAGTCTCTAATTCAATTGCTCTTCAATGTACACGCCCATGAAACCTGCGAAACGTGGACTTAAAATTTGGATGCTATGCACATCTCATTTGGGATACACATTAAATTTGAATTTATACTGCGGGAAAAAAGACAGCATTCCAAGATCAGGAAAGGGTCTTGGCTACGATGTAGTAATGCGTTTGAGTAAATCGTTAGGAAGCAAAGGTCATCACTTTTACTCCGATCGTTTTTTACCAGCACAAATTCAATGTTAGATATGTACAGATCGGACTTGCTAGTCTGAGGAACTGTCATGGCAAATACGAAAAACATGCCCAGTGAAGTAAAACAACTATAGCTTACTACTCAGAGTTACAGCAAAGTAATGCAATGCAATACTATGCCAAATTTATTTTGTACCATGTAGATGAATAAAAGGCAAATTTGTCTTCTGTCCACAAATTCGAAAAATTAGTCTTCTGTCCACAAATTCGAAAAATTAAGACACCTGGGAATGAAGAAGAAAAGGTTCGGAAAAACGTGAGGTCTCTTGTCCACTAGCCCTTGCGTTATATAACAAATTCATTGGAGAAGTAGACTTGGCTGATTAGCGTCGCACGTATTATACGGTTACAAGAAAATCTTCTAAATGGTGGATGTATGGGTTTTGGTTCCTTCTGGACACTGCTGTAAACAATGCTTCTATCATACAAACAACTTCTAACTATCCCCTTCCAAAGACACCAAAGAAATTTTGTGATTTTAAACTTGAAGTAATAAAACAAATATCAGAGCAGATATTATTGCGGAAACGTACGTCGGCTTCATTTTCCCCCACTCCATCTCATAGTCCTAAAAGAAGAAAAATAGAAGGAAGAAAAAGAGCCTGCCTCCGATGTACAGAAATCGGGAAAAGGACAATGTCTGATTTTAATTGCTCTGGTGATTTTAAACAAAAATCAAATGCAAGGCGTTATCTTTTAACTTTTTTAAGAAATGGGGCACCATACGTAAAGTTTAGGATGTGGGAACATCTATAAATACTCCAGGAATAATTCTGTGAAACACGTTAATGAAACATTTGTAAAGCGTTTTTGCTGACTTATCTGCGATTTATCCATGCTTCGTTCTCTTCAAAATTATTCATTCTTAAATCTTGTCTCTGCAAACCAACTTTTAGGGATAATTTCCATCTGTAAAGCTTGAATTTGTTAAATAACTCTTATATACAACACTTTGCTTGAAATACACACAATTTACTTGAGCCTTCCTTTTGGATTCGGAAATTTTTAGAAAATTTTCTTAACTTTCAGTTTAGAAAATATGTTGATTTGATTTTACAAGAATGATTAGTTTAAATTCATATTGATAATCTTTAGTTGGAATAAATTTTAGGCTAATCTTCTACATACATTTGACAGAACTACCAAGTTTTGAGGAGCTCCATTGAACGAACATCAATGCAGATGCACAGATACGAATAGCAAATGTAGTTTAGTATATAGAAAATACAAACAAAACACGTGATAAAATTATTTCCTCGGAGGTGTGGTCACGTCACCATGGACTTGCTTTACCTTGGAAATCAGATTCCGTTAAAACAGAAATAAAAAAGTCACTTGCCGATATATAAACCTTAAATTAAAAACTGCAGTATTAAATGTGCACGAAAAATCTAAGATAAATTAATACAATGTATGGGCAAAGCGCAAATGACACTGCTTGAAATTCAGCACACATAAGTTGATCTCAAACACAAAATCACAAAGTTACGCAAGGAAACATTAGAAATTACTCTTATTCTTGTTTCGATTAATTTCTCAAAAAAATTTTAAATTTGGCCTGCAAATTTCAGGAAATACCTATCAGTAAAATATTATTTCACGTTTTCGTCTTGCGACTTTGTGGTTGGTCTTCAAAAATTTTGTTTGCTTCTGACAGATGACAGCTTTCCGGAATTCGAAATCCTGAGTTGAGTTTTCTTCTTTTTCAGAAAACGAAGCTGCTTTATATGGGATGACCAAATGGCTTCCGGATTTTACGTGGCTCGCTCTGTGGGAATATCCGATAGAGTGTTTCCTGTACAATGTCCTTCGTTCACAGGGAAGAGTAAACTGGCGAAAAATATCATATCAGTTGAACGGCTAATGGAACATCAACGACTTCGGATACGAGTATCTAACCTTTGATCACTGGATTAAATATGTGTACACTGTTCATGCGGCGGAGACCCATGTTGTGGAAATCAATTGTCACCCTTTCAAACGGAAATACACAGATTTCTATCAAAAGACAATCTAGCAGAACACATTCTAAAATGTTTATTGAAACGAAACTATCGTCATTCAAGTAGTTTTCCTTTGATCCGTTAAAACGAATGCTTAGGCACTTCTACCATATTGGCAAATTTATACTGTTTGATGTCGTTGCCAGGTAGACATTTCCGATTTATTGCAAAACTCGTTACTATAGGAATTATTATCATATTTTTCGGAATATGTATAAAACGCCATCTTCGTTTTGTGAGAAATCATTATAAAAAAAAAGTTAGTAAAATATTGCAATGCATTGATTATGGTACGCTTTCCAACATACGAGAAATCATTACTCAAGTTATAAGAATAATGGCTGCGGAATAAATCTCGTTGATGTGCTTCGACCTTTGACATCATTTCGATGATATTCAACAGAAGTAATTCAGTATAGCGCGGGCACAACATACTAAAGTTTTATCGCAATAGAAGCATTTTTGTGTAAGATATGACGCATAAGTGCTATGGAATGGATCCTGCTCCTATGTTGTAACCTTTGACCCCCTTTCACCCATTTTAAATAGGATTCGTCCCCTGGTACACACTAAAATGTCATAGAAATCGAACCATTTTTACGCAAGTTATGACGCACAAGGGCAATGAAATGGATCCCGCTCCTATGCCCTGAAGTTTGACCCAATTTTTCCGATTTTCAGTAGGGTTCGTTCCCAGACGGATGGATAGACAGACAGACAGAAGGACAGAGCTGGAGCTTATATTTCAACTGTAGGTTGAATTATAACAACCTTCAACCTACGGTTAGAAGCGTTAATGAAATAAAATGGGCTTTCTGAAGCATTTTCTTTTTAAAAATCAAATTTTATGTGTAAAAATTGCAGCTTCGAACAATTGATTCCTCGAGATTTTTGAAATTAACAATCTTGATAAACATACCGTAACGCCACTCAGTTCATCAGCTAATGTACATCTGCTAAAGTATTTGCCTGTGATATCCCACTTTCATACAACTTCTATTTAAGATTTTCGGGCTCCGTTGTTGGTTCGGATAATTCCCCTCCTCTCATGGCTAACGCGTGGAAGCAAGACGTCTTTGATTCCGCACACTAACAATTCCTAGGAGGGCAGAATGCGTATGTTACCCAGTTTTCTAGTAGAAGTCTTGCGTGTCTGTTGTGATGTTTTTTCATGTGATGTAGTCCTTTCACATCTATTTCTACCACTTTGTTTTTTAAAATAATTATGATTGTCGTTTTATGTCTGTTTCAGGTCGTTATTTAATGCACCAAAATATGACACACACATATACACATATTAAACATTGGATAGACATAAAATATCGGTATAAACAAATATTTATGGTACCATACCGTTGCAGAAAATGTGCGAAAGTACATTAATTTCTGTACCCACAATAAAACGCCAGCATTTTTAACTCCTTTTGTAATCTTTACATCAGCACATGTACGACTTTTTAGTAGCAATTTCAGTAAACTTCGTTACACAAGAAGCAAGGAGATTTGACACCAAGTTTTTTGGGGAAAAATTACAATTTTTTTAAAAATATATGGTTCGTTGAGAATACATAAAGTGCAATAGTAAATGCTCTTTCCCATTTAATCTTTATTTTAACTATATCTGAAGAACAAGCTGGATTCAGGAGTGGCTACAGCACAATAGATCATATCCACGTACTGAGAGAACTAATTGAAAGAGCGAGGGAATATGAACTTCCATTGTGCATGGCTTTTATCGATTATGAAAAAGCCTTTGATTCGGTGAAACCATCAGCAGTTACCACGGCTCTGAAATCCTGCGGTATTGAAGATGCATACATTAATATTATTAATAACATCTATGAAAATGCAAGTGCAAAGATTCGGCTGTTTGAAAATACAACACACATAAAAATTGGAAAGGGAGTGAGACAAGGTGACACCATATCTCCGAAGCTCTTTAATGCCACATTGGAAAATGTCTTTCAATCACTGAACTGGGAAAACAAAGGGATAAAGATTAATGGAGGTTATCTAACCCACCTTCGTTTTGCTGATGACGTAGTCATTTTTGCAACTACCCCATCAGAGCTGCAGAGTATGATCCAGGAACTTGCTGACAAGAGTAAAGAAGTGGGATTAAAAATGAACTTTCAGAAGACAAAAGTGATGTTCAATGCTTTTACAAGAAATGAAGATTTATCGATTGATGGAGAAAAACTGGAGATAACAGATACGTATGTTTATCTTGGACAGCAGATATCAAGTGAGGGTCACATTGATGAAGAAATTAATCGGCGTACAAAACTTGCCTGGAGAGCTTTTGGAAGAAACAGCATAATTTTCAAGAGCAATATGCCATTATGTCTTAAAAGAAAAGTGTTTGATCAATGCATCCTTCCAGTGCTTACGTATGGTGCAGAGACGTGGACCTTAACTAAAAGAGACATACAAAGGCTGCAGACAACTCAAAGTAGCATGGAGAGGTGCATGCTTGGTATAACCAGGAGAGATAAGAAGAGGAACTCGTGGATCCGAAAAATGACGAGAGTGGAAGACATCATGATCAGAGTTAAATCCCTGAAATGGCAATGGGCTGGACATACTGCCAGAAGGACAGACCATAGATGGACAGCCGAAATTTTAGATTGGATTCCAAGGGACAGGAAAAGACCCAGAAAAAGACCACATGGGAGATGGGTGGATGAAATTCGTAAATATGCGGGAGTGACATGGAGGAGACTGGCACAAGACAGACCGTTGTGGAGGAAACTTGGGGAGACCTTCGTCCAGCAGTGGATTGATAATGGTTGACAATGATGATGATGATGATGCTTTATAGTATATTGGAAACCTTATCGTACTATTAATTATTCTGCTAAAAATTAGTGTTGTAAAATGTTTCTAAGTATTGTGGTATTATCAAATTATTTAAAACATTCAGACTTACAAATACGGCGTGTCATTCTCATAATTTAGTTAATCTTCAAATTATGTAAACATCACCTTTCGAAATGGGTGCTTCCTTTGTCTCAGGGTGTGTTTGAGTAATTTATTCAGAAAATGTATTATTTATAAAGTAAATCGGTTTAATCGTTTGTGGATGATTGTGCCTCTGTAAAATCTATTAAGCGAAAAATTATTCGCTAATTTACACTGAGGGATAATCTCTCAAGTCAAATATGGGCCGCCCCGGTGGCGCATTGGTCTAAGCAATGGCTTCTGATAATTTGTCCGAGATGGGTCCGGGTTCGAATCCCGGTCAGGCATGGATGTTGTGTCTGTCTTTCGACACTGGCTCTATCCCTTCCCTGGAACCAGTGACCCACAATTAGGGACGGGCGACTGCTTATAGACAATTGAGTTGCTCACGGCCAAATATGGCAGTTCAGAAGATAACGGTTATTTGGCAATCTACTATTCAGAGTAGCTCTTAAACTGTATTTACATTTCGGTTACTCGCGTCCGTTATCTATTTATAACGATAGCAATTACTGAAACAACAACGAGTTCAACGTGGATAAATATACTGTTTGTGATTTATTGATAATACCATTTGGTAAAAATAGCAAGCTTTAAGTTAGCAAATTGGAAAAAACTTTTGTCATCCGAGGCCAAAATGCATACTCTAGTTGCATATATATGAAAAAAAATTATTATTTGATTATCCAAATTTAATTTTTTTCAAACTGGAGGGCGATAAAAAAGTTTAGAATCATACTTATGTTGAAATCGCTGACAGCGTTTCGTGAAAAGTAAAACAAAATTTCTTAACCCCTCCTTATTTTTATTTTTTTCCTTTTTCAATAATTTTTGACATTCAGTACATTTTATCGTGCAATCAGATGATGCCATGAACAAAATGGTCTGCGATTTTACAAAACTACTGCAACGTAACGGAAAGAGAAAAGGGTAAAGTAATTTATGATATTGGAAATATAAATGTTCAACATTTTTTTACAGATCTTACAAATGCTGGATATCTCCTTCCTTCGTGTCAGGGAAAATACATATCCTGTACTCCAATTCGGCACACTCACGCTTCAGCGTCGCCTGGTGCTCCTGAGTGGTAGCCGTCGAAATGCGCTCTTTAAATCTCAAGGTAGGAGCTTCTAAAACAGCTGATTCTTAGAGCACTCACAGAGTAAGAAGTCACACAGAATTAAGTCCAGTGATGGAGGTGCATAGACAAGATATGATAACTCGTCAGCAGCTGCACGCCCAAAGCACTTTCTGATTAACGCCTCATTGCGATAGGCAAGTGCAACCAGTTTAAAGTGGGGTGGAACTCTTTCTGGTTGGGGAAACAAATCAGCACTATCGTATTGTAGGCTTGGCATTAGCCGCCACTGAACCATATCAAGGATTATGTTGCTGTTGATGGTTGCTCCTGGAAAGAAAAATGCGCAATGAACCTTGCAGCGTTGCGTTTTACAGAACGCATTTACATTTGGAGGGTCGCAGAGACGTACCACGGTGGCATTTGAATTATCAAATCGCCATATCTGGATTTTATGTCGATTAGTTTTACCAGAAAAGTGGAACGTGACTCCGTCGCTAAAGAAGAATTTTTCGAAAAAACCCGCTATCTCCATGTGCTACTGCATGTAGTTGCAAAATTCAACCGGCAAATGTGATCATCATGTGGCAGCTTGCACTAAATGCAGTCTGTACGGCTTCAAATGGAGACTTTTACGGAAGATACGATTTACTATTTTTCTGTGAGATTCCAGCTGCTATCCTGCACGCATGGTGTAATTGAGGGTAGTGCGTTGAGTAGCCTCCCTCACTCAGTCGACTGTTTCCTGCGAGGGCCCTGTCCGTTTCGCTTGGGGCTTTTTTTTTCTGATTGAGGTTTTTGATGGCCATCGTGGGTAACTCGATGGTCTATAAGCAGTCGCCTGTTCCTACTGTAGGGTCACTGGTTTTAAGGAAGAGAGAGAGAGAGGGCCAGCTCTCTAAGACAAACGCAACGCCATGTACTTCACCGGGATTCGAACCCGGACTCCTTTCGGAAGAAAGATCTGAAGCCATCGCTTAGACAACCGTGCCACCGGCGCAGCCTCGGGATTTTGCGTGAGCACAAACATCCGGGGTTCCGGAATTTATCGTACCACTGGCAAATTGTTTTATCTGTGGGTTTATCGTTTCCAATTTCTTCATCGCACAAATAATGTTATCTTCAACGTGGCCACCCCGGTGGCGCAGTGGTCTAAGGCGCTGACCTCTGATCATTCGTCCGTAAGGAGTCCGGGTTCGAATCCCGGTCAGGCATGGATGTTGTGCTTGTCTTACGGCACTGGGTCTCTCCCTTTCCTTTAACCAGTGACCCTAAATTAGGGACGGGCGACTGGTTATATCCTATTGAGTTGCTCACGGTGGTCTTTAAACCTCCAATCAAAAAAAAAAAAAAAAAAAAAGAAAAAAACAATATCTTCAACGTGATTTTCTTGCTCAGTGTGTAAGACGCACGGCTTGAACCAAAACGGTCTGTGCAGAATCCCCTCCACTAGCGTGACAGGATCCTCTCGCTTAAAGGCTCAAATATTCACCACATTGGATTGTGGGGAGTTTCTGTCTAAATACGAAAAAAATTGAAAAGTACTTTTCTGAAATAAACGGAGTTACTGAAAACAAAATATCTGTTAAAATACGAAAAGTAAAAAACGGGCAACTTTATAAATGGAAATTCTGTTAAAATACCAGCAACTTTGTTGCACTTTATTTTTAGAAACTACACGTGAATTAACATGACTCATTTTGTATAGTGAAGTTCCCACACGGAATGTGAGAATAATTTCTTTGCACCGCAGTGCTCAAAAGAAAGGTATTAAAATCTTTCTTTTAGTGAATGTTTTCTTAGCATGAAATTAACCTTTTTTTTCTGGCACTTAACAACTGAAGACACTCCGCAAGTTTTAAAACACATTATTTTCCAAGAGAACGCCCTTTACAACTTTTTTCCAGTATCGATTCTAAAATGCATATCCATCCACAAGACATTTCCCCCTTTACTGTCGCTATATAAATGTTTCAAAAACTCTTAAAGGTATGACGGGTGAAAAGCATACAAGAAGGTAATGGGAAAAGATGGAATTTATATTATCCCCTGAGATATTTTGAAATTCGATAAAAAAAGCATTGAACTTTCTTTATTTTAACTAACGTAATTAATTTAATTTTTAAAACACTAGGGTTATTTCGTATTTTTTTGGATAAACTAATATTTAGAATCTATTTTAGAAACTACATTTAATCCTCTTAAATATGCAGAAAACGTATGGTGCAAATAATGATTTGGTAAACAGAGACATAAAATTTTCGCTGCTGCAACGAAAGGAACTTTATGAATGTTGTAAATGCCTTTCTTTGTAAGTGTGACATACAGCGTCATATTTACTCATGGGCGATGGAACCCAATAATAGGTGAAGTCCAGCCTCTCCAAGATTTAAAGCAGCTAAAAAACTGGTAAAAAACAGTACCATATAGATAAGTATGGGTCATCAACAATTATCCATCCACTGCTGGATCAATGAATCCACAAAACTCTTCCACAACTTTCTGTCTTGATCATATCTCTTCCATCTTACTACCGTAAGCTTTCAAATTTCATCCATGAGTCTCCCAAGTTGTATTATTCTATGTATTCTGTTGCCCGTTGGTATCCAATCCGATATTTCAATAGTTCAACAGGATCAGTTCTTCTATTAATATTATTCAGTCAATTGCCACTTGAGAAATAGTTAACTATATTTTTCAAAATGAAAAAAACATCATCGGATTAACTTTTCAACTTATTTGTGCAAAAATATTTTTAACAGTTCTTTTTGAAGCGTTTTCCATAAAACTGGGAATCATGATTACTGTGTCCAGGAAATCTTTTAAAATATAAAACAAAAGAAAGAAAACTTTAAATCATTTGTGAAACACAAAGTCTGAAGGAATTTAATGGAAATACCCCTAGCGATGGGGAACGATGGAATTGCAAAGGAACCAGACCTTTGTTCCCTACCTTCCGCGGCCCGTGTCCTTAATCATTAAAAAGGAAAAAAGGAAAATAAGCAAACGCTGTTTTATTTTTGGACTAATAAAAAAATCCAGTCTTTCACCAGATGGCAACACAAGCATTGAAATCTGTTAGTACATTTGAAAGCTTCAATGCGATATTTCTGCTAAATTCGCATAATACTGTAGCTGAGCAGTCCGAACTCAATTGCAAAGGAAAATTGCTCATTCTTCTCTTTCTGAATTTCCAGAATTAGCTGAAAATATATGATGATTTTTATGCAAAACTTCAAGTGAGTATATCAAATACTTTAGTAAAAAAAAATCTAAAGAACACTCACACACAGAAGATGGTGAAATTTATTATGATACATCAGACGGGCATTTGTCTTTAGCCTCATTCGTCACAGTTTTGAAACGAATTAACTTGGAGTATGACCCAACCCTTTCAGGTTAAAGAGGAACCCCTTTCGTATTTCAGATAAATGTCTGCTTGAACTTCATGCCTTTGACAGATTCAAATTTTTCTCAATATGACTGAATAGGTATCAGTTTAGCATGGAAACTAAACTGATACCTATTCATTAGAGCTATGATTTTGAGACAAAGTCAACCAGAAAACACACGTACCTAAGAAGTCAATTTCTATTTAATTTATTTGTGATACCATATTTTCTTTACCATTTCAATTCTTATCGTGGAAAAACAGATGGCCATTCTTTACCATAGCGCTTCCTGGTGAATATATATCAGACTTCCATCTTCCATTTACGAGTTTGTTTCAAACCCATGGACGTTGTTTGTGTTGTACTTATACCTAAATCACAAATCTCTGAAAAATTGAAAAAAATTATCTTACGTTTTTTTGTCTGGAGCAAAACATTCCATCTGTCGAATCTCATACATTTTTGTTTTAAGTTAATTTCTTCGTTTGTGAATGACTATAAAATTTCAAATGTGCCTTTGGAGATTTTCATTCCCAGATATATGCATTTCGAAATTTCGGAAAAACATATAGGATTTCAACTGCATTGTAATTTTTTCTGGTGTGTAACTTTCTTTTCCGCCGAAACTACTTGGTACAAGCATGGTGTTATGGGTAATACTTTATTACGTAGCGCTTTCTGGTCAATCCAGCATTGGATACATGTAGATATTTCGTAATAAGCGCTTTGTAACTTGAAACCTTTGATTATATAGTATTAGATAAATATGTTCCACTTATTTGTCTTGAGAATTTGGGACATTTCGTGCACCCAGCAGAATCAGAAAAACATTCTGTGATTCCTGCTAGATTAATTCTACTACCCGCGTATATTATTATCTACAGGTGTTCATCGGTAAAAAAAATATTTGTAAGTAGCAAAACTTTATGAAGCTAAATTAAATAAACAATTGCTTAGAAAGTAATAAAAATATGCCAGTAATCCGATTTCTTGGCGTAGAAAAAAATAAATAAGGGTTTCGCGTATCAACCAGATGTTTTTTCTGAGGAAGATAAATATCCATTGAAGAATCCTTCTGCTTTATGCACGAAAGCTTGTAAAACTAAAGTTTATTCCTTTCTGCGCCATTAAATCGGATAACCGGTATAGTTTTACTATATTCTACATAATTGCTGTATAGTTCCACCTCATTAAACAATTGCTTACAGTAATTAATTGAAAATAACAAATATACAAAAATAAGTTTTGTTAAACTTTACATGTACACTGAACAGCAATTGAATTAGAGATACCTGTCGCCCTAATGACGGCGGCGATTCTTCTCGTCATGGTCTCGACAAGACACCGGAAACGTTGGGAAGCCATACGGATCCACCACCCCTAAACAAGCTCCCACAGTTTACGACGAATTGATGGAGGAGGTCAGGTGACCTAGCTGGCCAAGGAAGCGAGGTCACGTTGGTGGAGTGTCCATCCAACTATTCGGATACAATTCGGGAGCGATGGAACGGTGTATTATCCTGCTGCAGGATGACGTTCCCAGTGGGATGTTGACGCACAAACGGGAGCAAATAGTTGTCCAGGATATCCCGTTAACGTTGGCCTGTGAGTAACGATGTCACACGTACCAGGGGTCCCATTTCAGTCCACGTAAACAGTTCCCAGACGAGAATTCCACCCCCACCAGCTAGGAGAGTACCCTGCTGGCAAGAAGGACCCGTCGCTTAGTGTGGTTTGCGCCGTACTCGTATCCGCCATCCGCATGAACCAACGTGAATCTCGACTCATCAGTCCTGGCAACATTTTTTCATATGTCTAGGGTCCAGTGTCGATGTTCCTGCGCCCTTGCTAATCTTTGCACCCTGTGATGTGCGGTCAGCACCGGTACTCTCGTGGGACGATGGATTCTGTACCCCATAGCGAAAAGATGGTTTTGGATGGTGTGGCTGCTTGCACGTTTTTGTGCACCAGCGTTAAATTGCCGAGTGATTTCTTGCACTGTGACCCGTCTATCTGCTGTTACAATGCGAACTAGCCGACTATGGCCCCGCTCATCTACACGCTGTTGTCCACGGCAGTTGGCCCTTGCAGGGATGGTTTTACCGGATTCGATGTACTCACGGTGCAATCGTGACACAGTGGCTTGTGAAAATCCCAGTGCCTGCACGACTTCCGAGATGGAGTGACCCATTCGTCAGGCCCCGATAATTTTCCCACGATCAAATGCGCTTAGATCCTTCGTCTTACCCGTACTGCGTCCGACGCTTACTGATTCCCGTCGCATTACTCCTTATATTGTCGGATCGCTGCATACGTCATGTGGTTTACGTTTACAGGGCCGCCCACTGCGCCACATTTGCATAACGCCAGCTGTCTCTAATTCAATTGCTCTTCAGTGTATATGCTAAAAGCATATTTTAATGACTGGTGTTAGAAGTTTGAGTTCCGTATTTATTAGCTGTTTCAATTCGGGAAGTGCTTTATGTGATTACCAGGGTCGCCTTTAATCGTGGTCCCCTTCTAGGGGACATGTGGAAACACTAAAGTGAGATCTATATCATTTATAAGTATTCCCGAAACGCTCGAATATGTCAACCCTGCCGGTACACTATCGAATGTGACACAACGTACTGCAATATTTAAGTTCAAATTTCACAAAGAGATAAATAGGTATAATTCAATTTTCAAATTAGTTTGTGCCAGTGGTTTGAAATTATGACACAGTAATGAAGTTACATTCTTGTGCTCCTCGCTAAAGGAGGGTTTTCTTCGTACTTCTCAGTTCCGAGCATGTTTCTTGGTCGGTCTCGCCGAACTAGATGACGCCCCCGTAGGAGTGGAAGAGGTCCTTTCAGAGTTCTTTTAAGAGACCTCGAAGTTGGAGGGGTTGAGTGTTTATCTTAGCGGACCCGTAGTGGGTGCTTCGGGGTATGAACGAAACACCAGTTGAACCGAGCGCATGTATTTATATGTGGTGAAGGGGAACTAGTGTCTTAGTCTTGCCCGGCAACAAAATCTCATGTGCTCTGGAGAGATCGTCATGCAAAAGCACATTATGACGTACCTGTTATCCGGTTTTAATCGCGGGTGTTATGCGAAGACAACGCAATCGGGAAGGCTACTTGCTGTTTTGGAGAAACTTTCTGAGGTACGTCTTGGTGAAATACCTGAAGAAGATCAAATAATACCCTTTAGGGATGGCGCATCGGCGTAAAATTTCGATGTTGGACATATGTGGCTACTCAATCCCGAATGTGGCTACTCAATCTCGGAATCGGGTAACTGATAACACCGGTTTAGATGTTCGACGTATTGGTTGAAAACCGTTGTCACCTCGATTCACCCTATAAATCTCCATGTTTTGCTAATAAACTGAAGAATTCACATTTACCATCTGCAGCACTGAATGGACAAACGATTTGTCAAATCTATGTTCAGTGGAACAGTAATACTTACCAATTCAACATCCAGTAACAACATGTTTGTTAGAACGATCGATATATCGCGGAAAACTTTGTTTTGCTAATAAGCCGAATATTTCACACTTTTTCATGTGCCCCAGTGAATGAGCAGTGGGTAATATCACTGTTCAATATAATGACGATTGCTCACCAATTCAACTAACAATATTTGTTAAAATGTTTGACGTTTTTCCGATGCATCAGCTCTCGTACTGTAGTTGCTAGAAGAGATAGGGTGCCGTGCCCCATAATGATATCACTCACGTTTTTGTAACCAATCATCATAAAATAGCATAGGGCGGTGATAACGGAAGTTACGCTAGTACTTCTTATCCCAGCCGTTGGTGGAAATTTTGTTTAGGGATTTTCCGCAGTGCTAGGATGCTGCAGATCTTTCACAATTCATTTAGCATTGTTTTTGCTAATTTCATGTAACTCGATCGTAACAGTGACATACTATTGCAATTCAGCAGTCGATCCCTGAAATGCACTTGGGCTTTTCAAATGTTGGTGTGCGATTTTTATTCAGCTGTGAATCGCTTAAGATCACTACGTAACTGCAATGTGTGAAAATGTGACCCAGATGCAGGACGCAAATGAAATGTTATTTATTGAAGGGAAATGGTATATGCTAAGTGCAATAGTTGGGTGTGTATTGAAAATAGCTACAACTCTGAAAGCAATACCCGAAGAAAGAAAGCAAAGTACAAATTAATGGTCCAAATGTTTTCTCACAAATGCTTTCAAACAATACATGTCTGTTTCCCGCTATTGCATTAAAGGTGGACATGTATTATAATGAAACATCAATGCCTTGAACTTCATTTTTGAGTCACCCTAAATTTCCGGAACCTAATGTTTCCTCCAACAGCTCTGATAATTCATTTCTCTTTGTGGTGTATGTATGTGGTTTAAAGCAATAAATTATTTTCCTTTTAACGGTGAATATAGAGGCCAGGGACTACACGGAATCATTTAATTAAGATAGCCTTCATAAACGCCCGCTTAGTTTTTACCTAAATAAACACATGTTTTATTATTTAAGCGTGCAATATAATTTTATTACTTCGCCTGCAAACACATTTGTATAGAAAATGTATAATTTCTTGAAATTGTTAAATTATTATAATCTCATTAATACGTGAAGCCAAGAAAATTGTCATGACTATATTTTCTTTAAAAAAAGGAATCCATCATACATACTTCCGATTTTCCGTATTCCGTTTTTTTTATTCCCGTTTTACCCCGTAAAGGTTTCGAGGGGCAAAATTGTTTTTTAAAATTATGCTTTACAGTAGAAGTTGATATTTTAACAGTAAATAGCATATTGTTCTCCCGCGGTGTTTCATATTGCCCATTATCTGGAGCTTCCCCTGTTTTCTCGGGGACAAAATGTCGGGAGTGGGGTTGATTTAGAATGTACTTCCATTACATACTTGTAAAACAGCATTCAAGAAGTAAACATAATAATAGGGAGCAAGGTGTGTTTGTATCATAAGAGGATATTTGTTATCTTCATTATGCCTCCTTGAAACGCGACGTGACTTTCGACGCCAACATCATCTACCAAGTTCATGAGTGCGGGCATCAAAATTTTCAACAAGCAAGCCACACTATATCTTGTAGGCAATATATTGTAAGCTTCTGCATTCCTTTAGGAAGATGATGCAACGCATTCACTGAAATCGGGTTATGTAATGCACACTACGACGCTGTTTCCGCTTACCTATGCTGCTCGCTTGTTAATGAAATTTTATGTTGGAGCACTTTTAGGCGCATCAAAGCGTTTTCAATTACAAATAACGAATGAGAAGAGATATTAATTTGTGCAAATTGTTTTTCCAGAAAATACCGAAAACAAACATGGAAAGGGTAATATGGAAACATAGTATATATATATACAGGATGATTCAGCTAAGCGTGCACAAACTTCTGGGAGGGGTAGATTGCACAAAGATAAATCGGAATCACATTGCAATGCAGGGACGAAAAAGTCATCTTCATGTGCGTACAGAGTCGGGGACCAAATAAATGATTTTAGACAATGCCGGTCCAAACATTAACAGCTAAACGGTTTTCTGCTGCCCTTGGTCGTATAATATGGGGATTGCCCACCACCCGTACATGGGCGTTATGTACATTGAAGCAACCTTCCCGTATAAAACATTCTTCGTTGGTGAACAGCATAGAAGCAGGAAATTGGGGTTCTGTCGCACTCTTCTGCAGGTGCCATTGCGCAAATGCAATGCGCTTAGGGTAATCTTCAGGGATTAGTCTCTAAACGCGCTGCACATAATATGGATTCAATTAGTCTTCGTGCAGAACCCTCCATACAGTGGACTGAGCCGATGGGCGATTACTCGTGTGCTGACACATGGAGTGTCTGCTGCATTACTTAACACATTCTCTTCGTTGGCAGGAGTGCGTACCCATTGTTCCCGACAACTGGAAGGCTCCAGGAAAGAACGAGTGTCGCATAACCTCTGACGCACCCGTGCAAACCCTTGGCAGTTTGGCACTTATCTCATCGGGTACCGTTCCTGGTGCAGTCGCACGGCGGGCCGTCGGTTGCAATCCGCTGCTTCGTATGCGAGGTGCATATCAGCCATTTCCGCGTTCATGAACTCAGCCATCCTACTACCTCAGCAAGCGGTTTACGAATGAAGGTATCCTGAAAGAAGGAATGTGTAGTCTCGCGGCCGTACAACGTCATCTACAGTATGAAGATGGCGTTTCCGACCCTGCATTGCTATGTGATTCCGATTTATCTTTGTGCAACCTACCCCTCCCAAAAATTTGTACACGCTTAGCTGAATCATTCTGTATATACTCTGTTTCAATGTTACCCTTTCCATGTTGGTTTTCGGTATTTTCCATGCAGATGTACTGTATATCCGATGCAAAAATATAAATGTTATGGTCTTGAGATTACTGTGGTGTACTGTATATAGACTGCAGTTACTTATCATTAAATAATATTATAAGTAAGGTAATATTTGTAGAAAACAGGTGACGTGAAAAAATCTGGTATATAACGTATTGAGTGTACGTAGTGATCATTATAATATGGAATATTGCAGGATTATTTGCGAGAACATAGCCTAAAGTTTTGTTACAGCATCGGCGGTACACCATAGTTTCCTCAACGTTTTTCCGGTTCACGAAAGCAAAGTCTTTGGGACCCAGTATTGTACGATATTACTGAATCCAAATTCGAAAAGGAAAAGTCCTGAACGAGGGCCATGGTGTTCTACGAGGAAAAGGAGAACGAGAAGGGATGGTACGTTGACGATATTTGTAAATTGGAATACCAAATAAAATACTCTATCTTCCTATATATGGTTTCATTACATGGCATGTCTGGAAATTGAATGCCACTGTACGATAGCTAAGGTTTTTTGTAGAAAGATACGAATCAGAAGTGCCAGACTGTCGTTTATGTAACAGTGGGTCCCGTGTACTAGGTCAACCGAGTTAGATCGACCGGCTAACGCGCGGCAAGTGCTTAGAAGTTTCAGGGAAACTAATTAAGGTCAAACCCGCGGCCAACGAAACGGCAGAAGCTGCTGTTATCAAAATGCCACTCACAGTGCTTTGTGAACAAAAACCAGTTCTTAAATATTTGTCTGCTGCATCCGAAAACACAATTTATTTATTTTCAAATCCCTCTTCTTGATTTCAAAATTACAGAAATTGATATTTTTGGCTCATTTTAGTTTAGGTCTTTACTTAGATAAGGAGCTCGAATGGCATGTTGTGTAACAGATGCCATATCTCCCTTTTGCAATTGTTGCTGTCAGGTAGGTAACCTTGTATCACATTCCTTTCTCCAGTGGAATACCTATTAACAATGCATTCCAATTTGCTTTTCCTGATGTCCATACATGAAAATGTGAGACTCATTTTGCAGAGCAAGCAAGCATACTAAAATGAAACATTGGCTGTGACGATCATATTCTTCAACTACAAACTTCGTTTAATAGCATTGAGTCCAAGTTGGTAAAATTAAAGATGCCGCTTTGCCAGTCTGTAAGGATGGCTCTCTGTCGTGTAAGAAAGTAGTAGAGTCGCATCAGTAAGTTCGACGGAAGTCGCATTCATTACATGAGATAATGCAATATTCTCTACGAAAGATTGTCGGTCGTGTACGGCGCAGTGTGTCTTTCGTGGCGAGAGATTGCCCTGAATCGTACGTAGAAGGGTGCAGAAGGCGAAGAGAAGCTTAATAAACATCACAAATTAAAAACTCCTAGGGCAACTGTCAGGCCATGAGGATGCATTTGGTGGAAATTTCTGCATCTTGAACGGCGATGGTGCAGCAGTGGCAAACTGTGATGCATTCTTCCATCTCAGGTATAGCAACATGTCGGTGAGTATTACACTTCGGACATTAGGCTCGGCCGTGCGCTTCGGGTTTCCTTTAACACTGCAGTAATATACTTCCATACTGCAATGGTGCATCGAACGAAGGAAGTACCGTGACGAATGGCACAGTTTGTGTTCTAGGAAAAATGCGTCTGTGTGTAGTAAAAAAGGATGACTGCATCTGTATTTGCCGACGACAAGAGGAATCTACCCGACGCCTCGTCTTGTAGAGTCCCTGTGAATGCACTCTACCCGACGTCTTGTCGGGTAGTGTGTATTCACACTAGACATACCGTACTAACATGAGGCATTTTGGCTTACGGCGATATTGGTACGAAAAGGATCACCTGCCGTGCAAGTCTGTACTAATTTAAAGAGTGTCCATTAGGTCAATGGCATTTTACTGCTGGTTACCCTTCAATATCTGCAGACGAACCCGGATCCATATTCCAGCAGCACAGAGCCACATCGCACGTCGCAGTAACAACATTTGACTTCTTCAGGTAAAACAATATTCCATTTAAACCATGGCCAGCTAGATCGTTGGATTTATCACGCATACGGGACATGCTCAAACACAAGGGCAGCGTACGATCTTCAGACGGTAAATCTTGATGAATTTGGCAGCCGGTAATAAAGGCCTGGATGGCTGTTCCACAGGACAGCATTCACAAATTATTTGATTCGATGCCTCAGCTCGTACATCAGGTGATATAAGCCAGAGGTAACCACACTGATTATTAGCTACATCGATGCACCTGGTAGGAATGACAACGAGATATACATTAGTTGTTCTGTATTGTCTAACAAAAATATCCTGCTAAAATCTAATTTGCAGCTCCACACCTTTAAGGTGTTTTTTATGAACATGAGCGTAGATATCGTCTTTAATTTTTAAATACTTCCAAAGCAATAAACGATTTTTCTGTTCCGTAATCAAAAGTAAAATATCATATTTTTCTGAAGAATCATTTAATGATTTTAAACACACTTTTCTGAACAAGTGATATTACGCTTAGATCAAGTTTAATATTAAATGGCGCCATCTTGTATTAATAGGTTTTCTACAAGAGGATGGGATGGATCGTTGTCAAATAACGGAACTGCGTTCTAGGTAAAATCTTACTAACAAGATAAACTATCGGACCTCCCGACGACAATCGTCACGGAACTTTCTGTTGTGAACAAGCATGACACCAATGTAGCATTTCTGAAGTACGGCATTTTGCAATAGCCCGCAACCCCTAGAACATGACTTACAGTATAAAGTGGGACGCCCGCCTGTTATGTATGCAGCATTAAAGTGTCAAACAACATGTAAATGTGGGTGTGATGTGATTGGGTGATACTACGCATGCCTGGAAGCTGTCCTGCGTTATGTGTACGTCAATGACTCTTAAACGTTAGTAGTGTGAGCCAGCGCACGGGCCTGTTCCTACGCGTACAAATATTGTGTTGTGTGTTTTAAGACAATGGCTTGTAACCCTCTTGCTGTAGTACAGGTACTGGTGAACGAGGTGATGCAGAAATACTAAACGGACGACACAGCTCCAAAACACATGGACAGTCGAATTGCAAGGCTGTTGTATAGCGTTTTGGAGCAACATGTCATTGGTGGCGCTGACATGTTTGAAGGCCAGACATTGTTGCGTGATAGTGATGAAACGTCAGACACGTTGTTTGAACATAGTGATAAACCGGGAACTTCAGCACACAACGTGCCAACTAGTTCGAGTTCCTATGAACCATCATCCCCAATGTGAAACGAAAAGCATTCATGAATCGTTTTCCGGACAAACCATGCAGAATGTCTACGACAATGTGTAGGTCGCAAAGAAAACCGTTGCAGCACGGCCTTCACTCAACACATTACCATAACATGGAGTGAGGTATGTATATCACATTTGCAACTTAATGGTGTTGTACGTGGTCTCTCCCGACATTTAGGTGTCTCATATCTAACAGGTAAATGTTGTTTGACACTTTATGGCCTACATTACAGGCTGGCGTCCCACTTTTATAAACCGTGTTCTAGGAGTTGCGGGCGATTTCGAAATGACGTACTTCACACCTGTTACTTTGGTGTCATGCTTGTCCACCACAGAAAGTTCCGTGAAGATTGTCGTTCTGAGGTCCGATGTTTCCCTTGTAAGAGAGATATGCTTTAGTCTGAGGAAAATATTTGTCTTTTCACAATTTTTTGAAGATATCACGAGTCATCCAGATTAGATCCATGATATTTATGCAGATTATAACATACAAGAATATCTACCTTCCTTAAAACTTTCAGGAGATTTTGTCTTTCCCAAATAGGGCTAACATCATGTGTTCTCTCTGCGGCATTTGAGCATTCCAGAATTGTTATTCTGTGTTTGCTGATCCTTTACCTTAGCACATTTAATGTTTCTACAAACTTTAACTTCAGAGTTCGAATTGTTCGCCCAAAAATATCATATTTCTTCAGCATTGTAAAATTTGTCACTGTAGATGATAATTCTGACTAATAATTATTGCTAATTAACCACATAAATATTTTGCTCTTTCGATATCCGAGCTGAGCTTTTCAGCCTGAATCACTAACTCTCTCATACCAGGCTTCACTTTACAACACTTTAATTATTAAGAAGCAAATTTAAATGTGTGATCATGTCTAATTCTTCGAAACATTTGACGCTACAGCTAAAATCAATGATCTTGAATATAGTGTTTCTCAAGCTATTTGGTGTAAGATCCCATTTATTATTGCCTTTTCTATTTCTTCATTTGTAGCATTTTTGAGTGATTTCTATGCGAAGCGTTAGCACATGTATTGCACGTAAAAACAAATTTCTCTACCTCGGGGTTGTTTTTATTTATGTCCTGTAGAGTTGACTTGCTTATACCCAATTCGGCTGATAATAATGAGAGACTTTCCCATATTTTACTATTTTGTTTATATCCAATTTAGGTTCAACTGTTAAAACAGTTTTCTTCTCAACATTTAAAAAATTGAAACGCTAGGTAAACTGCGTAACACAACAAGAGAACAGGAGCAAGCGTTCGTAACGTTTAACAGATGAAAGACACCAGATTAAATTTGTAAGCACTTGAATGCACGCTGTGATATCAGATCGAGAAATAACAGGAATGATGACCAATAATATCTGCTAGAAAGACGGTGAGATATTTAATTATTAACAATGTTATTTAAAAATTCAGAAATGAGTTCCAACCTAAGCAAGGCTAAAATAACTTCACGAAAAGTGAGCCAACTGTGATTGCATTTTACAGTATTCATTCGACTCTGAGTTTGAAGTCTTCGGGTGGATGTAACGTGTTTCAGCGCAAGGGGTCTAGCGTGAGGTCACGGAAGACAGGTTGAGCGGAGAATTGACATTAAAAAATCAGCTCTAACAGAGAATACTTATAATTACTTTTTTAGTTAATTAGTAAAAAGTTTCATAGAATTTACCCTACGGTAATACTAAAAAAATCATTAGTAAAGAACAACATAAACTCTGGTATAGTTATCATTTTTGCAACTTTAAAATGATTGTCTGGGTGTTTTAGCATGGTTTCTGGGAAATCTTACAGCAGGGAATTTGAAAGACATATTCTTTACAAAGTCCTTCCGCGCGTAAAGGAACGATGGCACACCTCTCCAATTATTTTATTTGACCTGGTAAGAATTCTTTTATCCGAAAGTGTCAACTGTGAAAGTGATGATCAGTCCCATTTTCTCCGATTCCCTACTCTGTCGCTAAAAGGCATAAAGTCAGCTTTTATCGAATTAAAATGTTGTTTATTGAAAAGATTTTCCTTCTAAACAACAGACGAAAAGGGTCGTCAACTAGGAAATTTCACTCACAATTGCTCCTTAAAAGAAGTTATTCTATTGTTTTTAGAGGAAGTAAACTTATAAAAAAAATGGGCGGCAAAGCAGGCCAACGTTCTGTACAAGGAAGGCATGAATCTTTCAAATTAGGTGCTATCTCTTTTTTTTTTTTTTACTGAAAAGTGGCATCCCGGTACTTCTGCACATTGACAGAAATTGAGCCTTCATAAGTTTTGCTATGTTGCGCCGGTTGGTAATGTTTTCTGTAAAGCAGGAATGCAAGTGGATCCGAAAATAATGTCACTCTAGGTTCGAGAACGTACGGTGTCGGACCCTTATGACGCTGTATAATTCATGTCTCCAGCAATCTTTCACATCTGTGTCGCGATAGAGGGCCAATATTTCATCATCATGGATCAAGAGGCGGAATCATGTCTCGATGGAAAACATTATACGCTGTTGTTCATCACCACATCGTCTGCATACTTGGTCACATTGCAGTTGCTATAGTTCATAGTTTACGTTCAAAGTAAGTAAAATCAGCGAACGTCAAGCAACGGAGCGATTAGTATTGCACTGCCACAGCATAATTAAAACAATTTCGTGATACCTCAAATTAATGTCCTTATACACACTAAGTGGCCAGATATAATCATATACATACCTAGTAACGGGTATGTATCCAAGGAACATGAATATGCACCTCATAGTGATTTCACTGTTGTGGCAGATACTCAAAAACCCCGGTTTGCTGAACGGAAGTCCAGAACAAATTTGTCCAAAGAGTACAGCACCTCGTGAGGACGGTTAGTTTGATTTAGTCGCACGGCGGCATGAATCCTATGCAACCTAGTATTTGCATTCGGTGCCCTTCGCTGCTACTAAAGCTGAAGTAATAAGGGAAACGTTGCATGAAAGGCTTTATGCGATTTTTCCTTATGGCTGCAGACACACTATTTGTGACCCGCTAACAGCATCTTTCAGGTTTGTTGAATTGGTGCAGGCAACATTATTCCTGTAGGACAGACGAATTAGCAGTTGATTTTTTTTACAGACGAGTCGAGATTCACTCAACAAACATATTCCCTTCGGCATTTCATCTGGAGAAGACAAAGGGCCTGTAATGTTCCTCTGGGCATCAGCGTAGAAGAATCTTTCCGACTCTGTCATCTTCTCACGCGGAATGACCATATGTTCAACAGCTACACAGTACTCCCTGTGTTCACAGGTGGCAATATGAACGTTCGTTACTATAAGAAAGAGATCCTAGACCCTAATGTCCGACTTTTTCTCGAGACGTTGGCCTTCAGTCCCATTTTAATTAAAGGTGGTGCTTGCCGGTACGGGGCTTAGATTTTCGATGATTACCTGCAAAGCCAGGATATTTGGCGTGTGGAAGCGGCCGCCAGGTCCATTAGCTTGAAACCTATTGAACAAGCCTGGGGTCCTCTGGCACGACACGTAGCCACTCTTTATCTCTCTTCGTAATTAAGACCCTACCCTTAACAAGAAATGGAATTCTTTGACTCCAGTTTCATCAACCACCTGGTGATGAGAATGTATCGTATTGTAAGAGTTTTCTCCGCCTACGGGGTGATAACACTCCTTATTACGGTATTTTTAATTTTCGTTAGTACAAGGAGTGTTCAAATGAAAAGGTACAAAACGACACTGTCGGTATAAATGAAGACTTTATTCAAAGTATACACCATAGGCCGTAGCACAACGATCCCATTGATTAACGAGCCGAAGGATTCCTTGTTTCCAGAATTCCTGTGGCCGTGACGATACCCAGTCCTGCACAGCGTCCTTGAGTTCGTCGTCCGAGTGGAAGCGCTTCCCTTTCAGATGTTTTTTCAGGGGACCAAACACATAGAAATCGCAGGGCGACATGTCCGGTCTGTAGGGCGGATGGTCAAGCTGCTCCCACTGGAACTTGGCCAGTTCCGCGTGTGTGACCCTGGAGACGTGTGGACGCGCGTTATCATGGATCAGAACCACACCCTCCGCGATGAATAGCGGCTGGTTTAACACCTTCTGCTGTCAGAAATCGGATAACGCCTCGCTGCTCCTCAATCGTCGAATTTTGCAATGTGAACGCCATCCTGTCCTCACATGCACTGCCGCGTCAATTGGACGGCGCTCTTTATAAGAGCCTCTGCTCTCTCCTGCGCATGCGGGCGCCCGCGCATGCTCTGATGCACGCCGGCGACTCCAATCGCATCCCTAGATGTGTCGCTACGTTCTCCCATAGCGGCATAGGCAAATATGTTAACGGTTTCGTTCTTATGACGTTTCGTACCTTTTCATTTGAACACCCCTAGTATATCTCGCGTTGATGACATTTGCGCAGTGAATCCTATATATGCAAAAAGTGTGGGTATTTGTCTTTTACAGAATGTTATTACAAAATGTTTATTACCCTTACGACCACGTGTCTCTTTACATGCTAAACGTCGCTACCTTGTGATATGTGTTTCCCTTTGTAGCAATGCGAATTATTTCTAGACATAAAGTTTGGGCACCGGTGTATATAATAATGTTTACAATTTGGAAATACCCCTGAATAATTTAAACTATAAGTCAATCGTGAAAGTTCTCATACACCAACTATGTCAGATTACCAGAAAAATGAAAACCATTCTCTCCCTCTGTTAGGTTATGGCAAAAACATAAGAACGTTAATATGTTTGTATAAGAACCTTAATATGTTTGGTGCTAGCACCATCTTTTTGAGCGTCGTACATCACATTTTTTCATTTAAATGTTTTGAGAAAACATGATAATATTCAATATATTTCGCGACGAGTATCAAGGAAATCAAATAACTGACAGAAGTTTGGCAAACACAATTCTCTCTTTTGATTTTGATAAGGAACTATTTTTGCCTGATATTTGAAGTAACTGATCTGATTGTTCTTTTCTTTACTCATGCTACGTATATTATTTGCTTATTACAAGCGTTTTGCTATCATAGTCAGTATTTTAATAATTTCAGAGCCAGTCGATTGCTCTGGCAGTTAATCCCAAAATTTGTCCATTCCCTATTGTTAGCTTTCGTAAGACGGACTATAAAGTCATAATTAGATCTGAAACAAGCCACTGTCGATGAAAATTTACCTTTTAAAATTACAAACCAGTCTGCTCTGGCGATAATAATAAAGTATCAGAAAGTGAACGGAGGATTTTCTGATACAAATTTTGCGGAGAGAGCAACGTTTCTTCTGTTGAAATAAATTGCCATTGAATTCTGCTGTGAAAATTTAGTCTTCATCCTTTCCAGTAATTTACATAAAACTTGGTTATTTTCATCTTATTTTCCGTAAATTCACCGAAAGAACAATTTATGTGTTATGCATAGTTTACCAATTCAGAAACTTGCCTTACACCTTCTCATTAATGAAACCAGAAGGGGACACACACATGCCGACAATAAACAACTCTAGATACCTACCTCTTGCACACCGTGACTGTGATGGAGAGGTAAACATTGAAACCCGTGTGCGTTAGATCGTCGGCACAATGATGGACCGTGAAATAAGTGGCACAGGTGACTATAGATTTTTTGGAATTATGATAAGTCATGATAAGTCAAAAATTATGTTTAGTGAACGATCAATGACCAGGTCCTTAAAAACACGCAGCACCGGATGACGGCACATTTAACTAAAATACATTTAAAATATACACATACCAAAAACACTCATTAGATCTCTCGAACTACCAAGATGTTCAGCTTCAGATGAGAATGACACGCATCGAAGGATTATATGGCACCTAAAGGGTTTTTCAAAAAAAATTTACAACATAAGAAATAATGATAAAATATATTACGTTAAGGCAGATGAGGGGCGAAAGGGATTTGAGTCAGTGTTCATTATATACAGAGTCAAGGACGGCTGAAAAACTCATGTGTCAACTGTCAATAAGGATTTCCAAGCTTGAGAAATGTGGGTAGACATGTCATTCTTACAACAAAGGTTAGCGAGTTTGTAAATTAATGATCTTTCAGTAAACTGGATGTAATCCTTACTAGTGGGAGCAGAAATGACGACAGTATCTTCCGAAACAAGGCGGTATGATCCTACAGGAAAAAAGCGAGGCGTAGCAGCGGTTGATGAGTGCAACATAACATTATATTTTTGTTCTGAAAGACGCACTCTAAGGTTTCAAATAGCAGAACTGATGTAAATATCCGGGGAAGGTGGGGGAGGGGGGGGCTCCAAGTCCAAAAATTCCTAAATAATTCGGGATACCCCATAACGATATGATTGTTCTACTGGGTCGCGGTCCTTGTGAAACATATCAAACAGATTCTGGGTCCTGATGCCGAAATCTAAGTCATTTTTGAGGCATGTATTCTTTAATACATTTGTACTTTGCCAGCTTCTGGAATTATCCTTTCCGGGAGTTACAGGTCTATAAAAGAGCTATATGAAAAATAGCAAACGCGGACTGCCGGGAGAAATAGTACCCGCAAACGGCCCTTTGATTTTTGAGGTCAGCTCCTCATTACGCGTATATTAACTTCGAAATTGGCAACGGCAGTAGAGCAGAAAATTTAAATATAAATGAAGTAGCGTATACGGTAAATTCAGTGTACAATGATGGCCAAAAACATTCTGAGGTAGCTTTGTTAATAGCAGGTCGGCGGACTATAAGGCTCTAGTGGGCGGAGGAGCATCGCCATTTTATCGTGAAACACTAAGCACATTCAGCTTGCTCCGACGAATCAGTGTTCCAAATCTAAGTGCCAAAGGGTAGGTGACGTTCCGGTGCCTACCACATGAACACAAGTACCGAAAACGAGAAGTAAATTATTAACTAACCTATGAAAACGTTGCATTACTCGAGTAGTGTTAAAAACTGTGCGCTAAGTAGTATAAAATGACGGGTCCGGCGTCAAGGAGCAGCTCCTTCTAGAGAAGGAGCAAGGGGCGTGGCTTGCGGCAGAAGGATGGGGGCGTGGCATGTGACCGAAGGATGTGGGGGCGTGGCAGCTGACGCTAGTGTGTTGGGTCGATGCTGCCCCCTAGCGGTGATTCTTGGAACTTTCGATGAATCTTTGAGGGATGGCAACGACCGAGTTGGGAAAGCAGATGTGCTGCCCCTAGCGGTGCTTCTTGGAACTTTATTATTATGTTAGATCTTTGTTTTTAAGTGATGGCAACGACCGAGTCGGGGAAATGAGATGTGCTGCTTCTAGCGGTGCTTCTTGGAACTTTTAATGGATCTTTGAGGGATGGCAACGACCGAGAGGGAAAGGGGTGAATATAGGGGGATGTCAACTCAATGTGCTGCCCCTAGCGGTGCTTCTTGGAACTTTCGATGGACCTTTGAGAGATGGCAACGACCGAGTGGGAGAAAGGGGGTGGATATAGGGGGATGTCAACTCGATGTGCTGTCCCCTAGCGGTGCTTTTGGAACTTTTAATGGATCTTTGAGAGATGGCAACGACCGAGTGGGGGAAAGGGGATTGTACGTTGCCCCCTAGCGGTGCTTTTTGGAACTTTTCTCGGGATATTTATTGGACGTTGACAAATTTTTAAGAAGTCTTTCCAATATTTTTTTTTTAATTTTCTCGGGAGATTTACTGGACTTTGTCAAATTTTTGAAGGAAGTTTTTTTGTCGTTTCCAATATGTTTTGTTTTATTAAATTTCTATTTTCAGGAATACCCTGAGGTATTATAATTTTTATAGACGTTGCATTATTTTTTTAATTTTCTCGGGAGATTTATTAGACTTTGTCAAATTTTTGAAGGAAGTCTTTCCAATATGTTTCTTTTTTTTATAAAATTTATATTTTCAGGAATTCACTGAGGTGTTATAATTTTTATAGACGTTGCATTATTATTTTAATTCTTATATTTGTCATCCCTCCAATTTTAATTTAGGCGAGGAAAGGCTTTGTTTGAAAAGATTTCGTTCCCGTTGATTCATGTTTCGCCATTTTAGTTTCCCCACGTTGTCATTTGGTGAGCCATGTGTTTTGGGATGAGTCACAATTTTCTCTTTGACTAAGAAAATTTTGTAGGACACGTGTTTTGGGATGAGTCATTATGATGAGTGACGCATTCGTGACAGCAGACATGACATCAGCCAACGTCGTTTTCTCCTCAGCGGGGTCGGCTTTATTTATTTTTTTTTATTTTCTCGGGAGATTTACTGGACTTTGTCAAATTTTTGAAGGAAGTTTTTTCAATCGAAGCATTTCCTCAAATTTGTTTTATTAAATTTCTATTTCTAGAACTCCGTGAGGTGTTATAATTTTTATAGACGTTGCATTATTTTTTTAATTCTTATATTTTTCTTTCCTACAATTTTAATTTAGGCGAGGAAAGGCTTTGTTTGAAAAGATTTCGTTCCTGTTGATTCATGTTCCGCTATCTTTTGTGAGCCATGTGTTTTGGGATGAGTCATCATTTTCTCTTTGACTCAGAAAATTTTGTATGACACGTGTTTTGGGATGAGTCATTATGATGAGTGACGCATATCGTGATAGCAGACATGACATCAGCCAACGCCATTTCCTCCGCGGGGTCGGCGGTTGACGTCATTTGAGATTCTGTAGCCACATTAAGTTCCAAGACTGATTTTTTTTTTCAATAACTTGATCATTTTGCAACGAATTTATTCCTTATTTTTTCCTCATAATTTCCCATTTTATATTCATAATTTTTCAACGTAACGATTTTTTTATTTTCTTTGAGGAGACTTCACGCATTTTCAAAGGACCTTCCAACGTAAAAACGTTTTCCAAAGTTTTGTGCTGCAGACATAATCTTAAAACACGATTGTTTATTAACGTACTTACGTGTTCATGACATTTTCTGTTACATTTTTTAACGTTGTACCTTTTTCCGCCATACAAAGTCGCAATGTTTTATACATAGTTAAAATATTTTTTTTTATCTTTCCGTATTTTCTTTTATGATTAATCAGTGAAATGTACCTTTTAATCCATTATCTTAATCTACTTTTTTTCTAAATACTTGCGTACTCGTTAAACTTCTCGATGTACCATCATTATTTTATTTTCTTACTTTTCAATCTAACAACTACTTTTATCGAGGCTTTATTTTTTCTGATTTAAACAAGCAAACGTTTCTTCATTATTATTTCTTTTTCCTACGCAAAGAACTTTTCTTACTTGTTTTTAATGTATGACTTAATCTGGTTTTTCATATAGATGTTTCGTGTTTGCGCAAGAAATATACAGATCTATAGCAGATATACATAAAATTGGTTCCTAACAGTATCTTTTTTTTTTAGATTTAACCCAACATACGTTTCTTAACGACTTGATATCTGTTCCACTAGGTGTTACAAAACTTCAGATTTTTAATTTTTTCCCTCTGAAACGGTTTTTTTTTCTTACTTGCTTTTAAATGTATGGTTTAATCTATTTTTCTATCTTATTACTTTTCTATATGTGTACAAGAAATATACGAATCTATAGTAGTTAAAATTCGATTGAAACAATATTTCTTCATTCTTACTATATTTTTCCATTTCTTTCATCTATAGTAGTTAAAATTCGATTGAAACAATATTTTCTCCATTCTTACTGTATTTTTACATTTCTTTCCAACAGACGTTTTTTCTTCTCAATTCCCGCTATCTAACTTAATCTATGTTTTGAATATCATTCTATGTTCGCGTATTCGTCCATTATTTTATTTCAAACTTTGCTAACTGCCTCATATTTATATTCTGACTTTATTTTTTTTCGTTCAACCAACGTTTCTTAACGACTTGAATTTCCGGATGTGACAAAACTTCAGATTTATTTTTTCTCCTCTTAAACTATTTTTTTCTTACTTGCTTTAAATGTGACTTAATTTATTTTTTACATCGCTGTTTCGTGTATGTACTAGAAATATACAGATCTATGGCAGTTAAAAATTCGACTGAAACAGTATTTTCTTTATTTTTACTTTATTTTTACATTTCTTTCTGACAAACATTTTTTTTTTCACATTTTCCACATATTTAACTTAATTTTGTGTTTTTGAATATCATTCTATGTTCACGTATTCGTCCATTGTCTTTTTTTCTAACTTTACACATTATTCTTACTGTATTTTTCCATTTCATTTCAACCAACGTTTTTTAACGACTTGATATCTGTTCTACAAGATGTAACGAAACTTCAGATTTTTAATTTTTTCCCTCTGAAACCGATTTTTTTCTTACTTGCTTTTAATGTATGGTTTAATCTATTTTTCTATCTCACTTTTCTATGTGTGTACAAGAAATACACGGATCTATAGTAGTTAAAATTCAATTGATTTCTTCATTCGTACTGTATTTTTCCATTTCTTTCATTTACAGTAGTTAAAATTCGACTGAAACAATATTTTGTACATTTCTTTCTAACATACGTTTTTTCTTCTCAATTCCCGCAATCTAACTTAATCTATGTTTTGAATATCATTCTATGTTCGCGCATTCGTCCATTATTTTATTTCAAACTTTGCAAACTGCCTCATATTTATATTCTGACTTTATTTTTTTTCATTCAACCAACGTTTCTTAACGACTTGAATTTCCGGATGTGACAAAACTTCAGATTTATTTTTTCTCCTCTTAAACTATTTTTTTTCTTACTTGCTTTAAATGTGACTTAATTTATTTTTTACATCGCTGTTTCGTGTATGTACAAGAAATATACAGATCTATAGCAGTTAAAAATTCGATTGAAACAGTATTTTCTTTATTTTTACATTTCTTTCTGACAAACATTTTTTTTTCGTATTTTCCCCTATTTAACTTAATTTTGTGTTTTGAATATCATTCTATGTTCACGATTCAGACTTTATTTTTTCATTTCATTTCAACCAACGTTTCTTAACGACTTGATATCACAAGATGTAGCAAAACTTCAGATATCTTTTTTTGTTTCTTCATGTAACGTAATATTTTTTCAAAACTCACTTTTAAGTATTCCTAAAAGCTTACATTTATGAGAAATATACAGATCTGTAGTGGTAAAAATTGGACTGCAACAGTATTTTCTTTATTCCAACTTTACTTTTCTATTTCTTTTCAACAGGCGTTTCTTCATTATTATTTCTTTTTCATATGTAAGCAACTTTTCTTTCTTTCTTTTAATGTATAACTTAATAAATTTTTCTATCTTATCTTTTCGTGGGTATACGAGAAATATACAGATCTATGACAGTTAAAATTCGATTGTATTAGTATTTTCTTTACTATGACTTTATTTTTTCATTTCATTTGAGTAAACGTTTCTTAACAAATTGATATCACAAGATGTACCAAACACTTCAGAATTTTTGTGTCCCTCACTTTCCAACTCACTTAAGTATTCCTAAAAACCTGCATGTATGTGAAATATTCATATTTTTTCATTCTATCCTAATTTGCTATACTTTTCTTTAACTGACCCAACAGGAAAAGCATTCATTGTCAAGACATTCGTTCTAAAGCATTATTTCTTACGATAAAATTTATATCCTTTGCAATATATTTTCAGTATATTTTTTCTAAATCAACAGAAAAAACATTCATTCTGGAGACATAGCGACCAAGTCCGTACTTCCACTAAACATCGTATTCTTAGCAAACATTTTTTCCCCTACATAGCAATTTCCTAACTCACCAGAAAAGCAGCTATTCTCAACATGTAGCTAAAATATCGAATTTCTCCAAACAAATGTAATAATTTTTTTTAAGAAAGACTTAGTTCTTTTCTCTGTATAACGACTTAATCTATTTTTCGAAAAACTTTTCTACGTTTACGTATTTTGTTTAACTTTGCTTTACACTGTACTTCGATTTTTTTCTTTGTAGTACTTTTTCCCTGTTTCATTCCAACAAACTTGTTTCTTTTCGACTCGATCACTCTCACATTTCCATACAAACTTTCCTAATATCAGAAATGTAACAAAAACTTCAGATATATTTTTTAACTTTAGAATAAGTCTCACCGACATTTATTATCATGACATAAACTAAAATTTCATACTTTTCATAAAAATAGTTTTCTTAATGAGTTGTTTTACACTTTTTTCATAATTGGCAAAGACTATATTTTTTTTATAAGGTTAGTTTCGAGAAAGTTAAATTTCGTCTAGTGTTAATCGAACAGAAGAAATATACATCAAGGAAAGAAAACTGAAATTATACATATGCAAAGAATTTGCTACGGCTGAAGGTCCCCCGAGTGAGTTATTCAACCAATGCTCGTATTACCCATTCAAAGATGGAGGTATCAGGATGACCAAATCCCTCGTTGTAGCCTTCTTGTAGCAAAAGAGGTGGTGAACTTCGCCAAACATGGTTCCATAATATTGGAGAAACACATTAAGGTTTACGGAGCAATTAAGCCCACGCCAGTGACCTTCTTCGTTCACATACACTCACATTCAAACAGAAAAAAATATAAATGAATGACAAAAAATAATGAAATAAAAGTAGTCCTGAAAAGGACTGATGTTTAGTCGTAAAAAGGACTTTTTTTTTATTCCTCAAAAGAACTTTTTTTTTATTCCTCAAAAGAACTTTTTTTATTCCTCAAAAGAACTTTTTTTTATTCCTCAAAGAACTTTTTCTCTCATCTGGACTCTAAATTGCTCCAACGTATTCCACATTCTTGAGCTTCCACAAGAAGTTTCTTCACATTAATGTTCTCGAAGAAAAAGTGAGTAATGGTGGGACGTATGAGCGATTGAAGGCGCTCACCAAAGTATTTCCCCAAAGTTTTGGGTTCAACAAGAGCAAATGCTTCGTCAAAGCATAGATTCCATTTGTCTTCTTCTGTTTCGTTAAAGCACCTATGCCCCAGCTGATTGTTTGGCATGATATTAGGATACAAATGACATTCTCTGCAGTAATACACTTTTGCAATGTTTTTTCCAACCGCATCGACCAGAGCAAGTTTAAGAGCATTGGTGTCTTGATCAGATATCGTATGTTCGAGTCCGAATTTACTGCATACCAATCTCACTGCATCACGAAAAACTGTTCCAAACTGTAATTGCAGAATACCGTCCCACAGCTTTTCAGAAGCATCACGAAGCGTGTTGAATTGTTCCCAGGTTAGGGACACAGAAGCACAATTCAATTGCAAGACATCATTGGAGCACGTGAACAGTTGTTGAAAGGTGTACACAGGCCCATCAGATGAAGGTGAACAGTTCATCAACAGTTCTTTATTGATCACTTTGATTTTGTTGAGAGCGTCATAACAATGCGAGCGGTCCATGAACTTCTTGAATGTTCTAGCAGACATTGTCACGCCATATTTGGTAGGAAACAGTTTTTCTCCTTTGGTAGTGTAGCTGCGAATGTGCACTCTCACAGTTCCAGAAAAATCAGTCACTTTAGCAACTTTGTTTCCCCCGAGGGACACATGATGAAGAGGCATGCTTTCTAATGAAATACCGTAAGGAGGAGGTTCGGCAAACGGATCAGGACATCCATAGTTTAAAAGCTTCCATCGTGCTTCCATTAAGCGCGGATCATCACTCACTTTTTTCTTGGCATCAGAAACATCTAAAGACGAAGAAGTTCGCTTCATGTTTAACGCAGATCGACGAGGAGGTAGGTAACACAACGTGCACAGAATTCGAAGGCAGAGAACAGAATGAGTGAGCTGGTCTGGTCCTCGGCCAAAACTGATAACAAATTGTTGTTGACGCATGCGCGTTGTTCACTGTGTGATGACGTGATTGTATAGCCACGTGATAAAGGAGCCTCTGTTATCATCTTTTTATAGGTCGGATTTAATCGAACATCAGGTGCATTTTCGCAACGTGGAAGTTCGTGAAACCATGACTCATTCGTCTTGTTCACGCATGTGTGTTGTTCGCTTCTTGATGACGTGATTGCATAGTAACGTGATAAGGGTGACCCTGTTATCATCTTTCTAAATGTGAGATTTAGACGAATATTGGGAGCATTCTTGCAACGTGACAGTCCATGATACTATGACTCATTCGTGGGGGGTAGCATTTGAAAAGGGATCCACATTCCAAAGCTATGACGACAGGCTGAAAACCATCTCTTTTAAAAACAAAGTCCTTTGTTTGGCCTAGAGAAACTGAGGCAATGCATGAATTTTTTACAATTTCACATTCGTCATCTCTGTGAAAACCAATACAGGGATTTCAATTTTTATACTTATTAATGAAAACAAAATTGAATATTTCTCCACATACATTCTCAACAGCATCCTTGATTTCACGAAGTACTGGTATCCAAGGTTTAGCCAGCACACTCAATCCACTGAATGAGTAATGGAGATGATTATCACCGTAGACCACATGTTGTCTAGGAATTTTATATGTTTTTCCATAAATCTTAATTTTGCTGAGATCATCACCGATATATTCTACTTCATTTTCGAGGTGGTTAAGATAATCTGTAGCTTCAGAATAAAAAAATAATTTCTCATAGAAAAGGGAGGTCATCCTTATGATACATCTTAGAAGAATACATTTCTTCAGACGAAAGAAAATGTAGCAGTAATTGAAAAAAGCATTATCTTCACACCGAGCAACGAAGCGAGAATGAAATAGACAGACTTGAGATAAGACCTACGATTAACGAGTGCGTGAGTCATCGGCGATGCAAGCACGAGCACGTTACGGACATGTGTAAATGATCAAGAATTTAGCATGTTCGTTTAAAACCAGTGTCAAATAATCAGGCAAAAGTACAATTTCCGAAAGCGTGAAAATGAAATTGACTACATGTGAGAAAACAAAATGGTGGTGATCGTGAAACGTCGACCCCACCCCTCCCCCCCCAAAAAAAAGAAAATGGCGACGACAGCTAGTAGGATGGCAACATCCAACATGGCGACTCACACACACACGGGGCGTACAAATCACATCTCAAAGAAGTAGATATTAAACTTCCATCTTCTTATATTGCCACCATTCACAAAAATTTGTAAAATCAGTGTTACTATCTCCATTGTTCCACCCTCAGATTTCATTTTTCCTATGCGAACAGAAACGAACGTGAACCATTGTCATAGAAGACGACTCGTCCGCATTTTCCCCCTCGACTCACACAAGACTAATGTCGTCGCCTAACCCTGGCAGTAGTTCACCAAATTTAAAGTACATGACCTATTAATAAAGAACTTACTGCTTGGGTTAGGCGACGACATTAGTCTTGTGTGAGTCGAGGGGGAAAATGCGGACGAGTCGTCTTCTATGACAATGGTTCACGTTCGTTTCTGTTCGCATAGGAAAAATGAAATCTGAGGGTGGAACAATGGAGATAGTAACACTGATTTTACAAATTTTTGTGAATGGTGGCAATATAAGAAGATGGAAGTTTAATATCTACTTCTTTGAGATGTGATTTGTACGCCACGTGTGTGGGTGAGTCGCCATGTTGGATGTTGCCATCCTACTAGCTGTCGTCGCCATTTTCTTTTGGGGGGAGGGGGGTCGACGTTTCACGATCACCACCATTTTGTTTTCTCACATGTAGTCAATTTCATTTTCACGCCTTCGGAAATTGTACTTTTTGCCTGATTATTTGACACTGGTTTTAAACGAACATGCTAAATTCTTGATCATTTACACATGTCCGTAACGTGCTCGTGCTTGCATCGCCGATGACTCACGCACTCGTTAATCGTATGTCTTATCTCAAGTCTGTCTGTTTCATTCTCGCTTCGTTGCTCGGTGTGAAGATACTGCTTTTTTCAATTACTGCTACATTTTCTTTCGTCTGAAGAAATGTATTCTTCTAAGATGTATCATAAGGATGCCCTCCCTTTTTCTATGAGAAATTATTTTTTTATTCTGAAGCTACAGATTATCTTAACCACCTCGAAAATGAAGTAGAATATATCGGTGATGATCTCAGCAAAATTAAGATTTATGGAAAAACATATAAAATTCCTAGACAACATGTGGTCTACGGTGATAATCATCTCCATTACTCATTCAGTGGATTGAGTGTGCTGGCTAAACCTTGGATACCAGTACTTCGTGAAATCAAGGATGCTGTTGAGAATGTATGTGGAGAAATATTCAATTTTGTTTTCATTAATAAGTATAAAAATGGAAATCCCTGTATTGGTTTTCACAGAGATGACGAATGTGAAATTGTAAAAAATTCATGCATTGCCTCAGTTTCTCTAGGCCAAACAAGGGACTTTGTTTTTAAAAGAGATGGTTTTCAGCCTGTTGTCATAGCTTTGGAATGTGGATCCCTTTTACAAATGCTACCCCCCACGAATGACTCATGGTATCATGGACTGTCACGTTGCAAGAATGCTCCCAATATTCGTCTAAATCTCACATTTAGAAAGATGATAACAGGGTCACACTTATCACGTGACTATGCAATCACGTCATCAAGAAGCGAACAACACACATGCGTGAACAAGACGAATGAGTCATGGTTTCACGACCTTCCACGTTGCGAAAATGCACCTGATGTTCGATTAAATCTGACCTATAGAAAGATGATAACAGAGGCTCCTTTATCACGTGGCTATACAATCACGTCATGACACAGTGAACAACGCGCATGCGTCAACAACAATTTGTTATCAGTTTTGGCAGAGGACAGACCAGCTCACTCATTCTGTTCTCTGCCTTCGAATTCTGTGCACGTTGTGTTACCTACCTCCTCGTCGATCTGCGTTAAACGTGAAGCGAACTTCTTCGTCTTCAGATGTTTCTGATGCCAAGAAAAAAGTGAGTGATGATCCGCGCTTAATGGAAGCACGATGGAAGCTTTTAAACTATGGATGTCCTGATCCGTTTGCCGAACCTCCTCCTTACGGTATTTCATTAGAAAGCATGCCTCTTCATCATGTGTCCCTCGGGGGAAACAAAGTTGCTAAAGTGACTGATTTTTCTGGAACTGTGAGAGTGCACATTCGCAACTAAACTACCAAAGGAGAAAAACTGTTTCCTACCAAATATGGCGTGACAATGTCTGCTAGAACATTCAAGACGTTCATGGACCGCTCGCATTGTTATGACGCTCTCAACAAAATCAAAGTGATCAATAAAGAACTGTTGATGAACTGTTCACCTTCATCTGATGGGCCTGTGTACACCTTTCAACAACTGTTCACGTGCTCCAATGATGTCTTGCAATTGAATTGTGCTTCTGTGTCCCTAACCTGGGAACAATTCAACACGCTTCGTGATGCTTCTGAAACGCTGTGGGACGGTATTCTGCAATTACACTTTGGAACAGTTTTTCGTGATGCAGTGAGATTGGTATGCAGTAAATTCGGACTCGAACATACGATATCTGATCAAGACACCAATGCTCTTAAACTTGCTCTGGTCGATGCGGTTGGAAAAAACATTGCAAAAGTGTATTACTGCAGAGAATGTCATTTGTATCCTAATATCATGCCAAACAATCAGCTGGGGCATAGGTGCTTTAACGAAACAGAAGAAGACAAATGGACTCTATGCTTTGACGAAGCATTTGCTCTTGTTGAACCAAAAACTTTGGGGAAATACTTTGGTGAGCGCCTTCAATCGCTCATACGTCCCACCATTACTCACTTTTTCTTCGAGAACATTAATGTGAAGAAACTTCTCGTGGAAGCTCAAGAATGTGGAATACGTTGGAGCAATTTAGAGTCCAGATGAGAGAAAAAAGTTCTTTTGAGGAATAAAAAAAAGTTCTTTGAGGAATAAAAAAAAGTTCTTTTGAGGAATAAAAAAAAAAAGTTCTTTCGAGGAATAAAAAAAAGTTCTTTTGAGGAATAAAAAAAAAGTCCTTTTTACGACTAAACATCAGTCCTTTTCAGGACTACTTTTATTTCATTATTTTTTGTCATTCATTTATATTTTTTTCTGTTTGTATGTGAGTGTATGTGAACAAAGAAGGTCACTGGCGTGGGCTTAATTGCTCCGTAAACCTTAATGTGTTTCTCCAATATTATGGAACCATGTTTGGCGAAGTTCACCACCTCTTTTGCTACAAGAAGGCAACAACGAGGGATTTGGTCATCCTGATTCCTCCATCTTTGAATGGGTAATACGAGCATTGGTTGAATAACTCACTCGGGGGACCTTCAGCCATAGCAAATTCTTTGCATATGTATAATTTCAGTTTTCTTTCCTTGATGTATATTTCTTCTGTTCGATTAACACTAGACGAAATTTAACTTTCTCGAAACTAACCTTATAAAAAAAATAGTCTTTGCCAATTATGAAAAAAGTGTAAAACAACTCATTAAGAAAACTATTTTTGGGAAAAGTATGAAATTTTAGTTTATGTCATGATAATAAATGTCGGTGAGACTTATTCTAAAGTTAAAAAATATATCTGAAGTTTTTGTTACATTTCTGATATTAGGAAAGTTTGTATGGAAGTGTGAGAGTGATCGCGTCGAAAAGAAACAAGTTTGTTGGAATGAAACAGGAAAAAAGTACTACAAAGAAAAAAATCGAAGTACAGTGTAAAGCAAAGTTAAACAAAATACGTAAACGTAGAAAAGTTTTTCGAAAAATAAATTAAGTCGTTATACAGAGAAAAGAACTAAGTATTTCTTAAAAAATTATTACATTTGTTTGGAGAAATTCGATATTTTAGCTACATGTTGAGAATAGCTGCTTTTCTGGTGAGTTAGGAAATTGCTATGTAGGGGAAAAATGTTTGCTAAGAATACGATGTTTAGTGGAAGTACGGACTTGGTCGCTATGTCTCCAGAATGAATGTTTTTTCTGTTGATTTAAAAAATATACTGAAAATATATTGCAAAGGATATAAATTTTATCGTAAGAAATAATGCTTTAGAATGAATGTCTTGACAATGAATGCTTTTCCTGTTGGGTCAGTTAAAGAAAAGTATGCCGCCCCGGTGGCGCAGTGGTCTAAGGCGTTGGCCTCTGATCATTCGTCCGTAAGGGGTCCGGGTTCGAATCCCGGTCAGGCATGGATGTTGTGTTTGTCTTACGGCACTGGCTCTCTCCCTTCCCTGGAACCAGTGACCCTAAATTAGGGACGGGCGACTGCTTATAGCCCATTTGAGTTGCTCACGGTGGTCGTTAAACCTCCAATCAAAAAAAAAAAAAAAAAAAAAAAAAAAAAAAGTATAGCAAATTAGGATAGAATGAAAAAATATGAATATTTCACATACATGCAGGTTTTTAGGAATACTTAAGTGAGTTGGAAAGTGAGGGACACAAAAATTCTGAAGTGTTTGGTACATCTTGTGATATCAATTTGTTAAAAAACGTTTACTCAAATGAAATGAAAAAATAAAGTCATAGTAAAGAAAATACTAATACAATCGAATTTTAACTGTCATAGATCTGTATATTTCTCGTATACCCACGAAAAGGTAAGATAGAAAAATTTATTAAGTTATACATTAAAAGAAAGAAAGAAAAGTTGCTTACATATGAAAAAGAAATAATAATGAAGAAACGCCTGTTGAAAAGTAAAGTTGGAATAAAGAAACTACTGTTGCAGTCCAATTTTTACCACTACAGATCTGTATATTTCTCATAAATGTAAGCTTTTAGGAATACTTAAAAGTGAGTTTTGAAAAAATATTACGTTACATGAAGAAACAAAAAAAGATATCTGAAGTTTTGCTACATCTTGTGATTTCAAGTCGTTAAGAAACGTTGGTTGAAATGAAATGAAAAAATAAAGTCTGAATCGTGAACATAGAATGATATTCAAAACACAAAATTAAGTTAAATAGGGGAAAATACGAAAAAAAAAATGTTTGTCAGAAAGAAATGTAAAAATAAAGAAAATACTGTTTCAATCGAATTTTTAACTGCTATAGATCTGTATATTTCTTGTACATACACGAAACAGCGATGTAAAAAATAAATTAAGTCACATTTAAAGCAAGTAAGAAAAAAATAGTTTAAGAGGAGAAAAAATAAATCTGAAGTTTTGTCACATCCGGAAATTCAAGTCGTTAAGAAACGTTGGTTGAACGAAAAAAAATAAAGTCAGAATATAAATATGAGGCAGTTTGCAAAGTTTGAAATAAATTAATGGACGAATGCGCGAACATAGAATGATATTCAAAACATAGATTAAGTTAGAGTGCGGGAATTGAGAAGAAAAAACGTATGTTAGAAAGAAATGTATAAAATATTGTTTCAATCGAATTTCAACTACTGTAAATGAAAGAAATGGAAAAATACAGTACGAATGAAGAAATCAATTGAATTTTAACTACTATAGATCCGTGTATTTCTTGTACACACATAGAAAAGTGAGATAGAAAAATAGATTAAACCATACATTAAAAGCAAGTAAGAAAAAATCGGTTTCAGAGGGAAAAAATTAAAAATCTGAAGTTTCGTCACATCTTGTAGAACAGATATCAAGTCGTTAAAAAACGTTGGTTGAAATGAAATGGAAAAATACAGTAAGAGTGAAGTGTAAAATTAGAAAAAAAGACAATGGACGAATACGTGAACATAGAATGATATTCAAAAACACAAAATTAAGTTAAATATGTGGAAAATGTGAAAAAAAATGTTTGTCAGAAAGAAATGTAAAAATAAAGTAAAAATAAAGAAAATACTGTTTCAGTCGAATTTTTAACTGCTATAGATCTGTATATTTCTCGTACATACACGAAACAGCGATGTAAAAAATAAATTAAGTCACATTTAAAGCAAGTAAAAAAAAATAGTTTAACAGGAAAAAAATAAATCTGAATTTTTGTCACATCCGGAAATTCAAGTCGTTAAGAAACGTTGGTTGAAATGAAAAATATAAAGTCAGAATATAAGTATGAGGTAGTTAGCAAAGTTTGAAATAAAATAATGGACGAATACGCGAACATAGAATGATATTCAAAACATAGATTAAGTTAGATAGCAGGGATTGAGAAGAAAAAACGTCTGTTGGAAAGAAATGTAAAAATACAGTAAGAATGGAGAAAATATTGTTTCAATCGAATTTTAACTACTATAGATGAAAGAAATGGAAAAATATAGTAAGAATGAAGAAATATTGTTTCAATCGAATTTTAACTACTATAGATTCGTATATTTCTTGTACACATATAGAAAAGTAATAAGATAGAAAAATAGATTAAACCATACATTTAAAAGCAAGTAAGAAAAAAAAAACAGTTTCAGAGGGAAAAAATTAAAAATCTGAAGTTTTGTAACACCTAGTGGAACAGATATCAAGTCGTTAAGAAACGTATGTTGGGTTAAATCTAAAAACAAAAAAAGATACTGTTAGGAACCAATTTTATGTATATCTGCTATAGATCTGTATATTTCTTGCGCAAACACGAAACATCTATATAAAAAACCAGATTAAGTCATACATTAAAAACAAGTAAGAAAAGTTCTTTGCGTAGGAAGAAGAAATAATAATGAAGAAACGTTTGCTTGTTTAAATCAGAAAAAATAAAGCCTCGATAAAAGTAGTTGTTAGATTGAAAAGTAAGAAAATAAAATAATGATGGTACATCGAGAAGTTTAACGAGTATGCAAGCATTTAGAAAAAAGTAGATTAAGATAATGGATTAAAAGGTACATTTCACTGATTAATCATAAAAGAAAATACGGAAAGATAAAAAATATTTTAACTATGTATAAAACATTTCGGGTTTGTATGGCGGAAAAAGGTACAACGTTAAAAATGTAACAGAAAATGTCATGAACACGTAAGTACGTTAATAAACAATCGTGTTTTAAGATTATGTCTGCAGCACAAAACTTTGGAAAACGTTTTTACGTTGGAAGGTCCGTTGAAAATGCGTGAAGTCTCCTCAAAGAAAATAAAAAAATCGTTACGTTGAAAAATTATGAATATAAAATGGGAAATTATGAGGAAAAAATAAGGAATAAATTCGTTGCAAAATGATCAAGTTATTGAAAAAAATCAGTCTTGGAACTTAATGTGGATACAGAATCTCAAATGACGTCAACCGCCGACCCCGCGGAGGAAATGGCGTTGGCTGATGTCATGTCTGCTATCACGATATGCGTCACTCATCATAATGACTCATCCCAAAACACGTGTCATACAAAATTTTCTGAGTCAAAGAGAAAATGATGACTCATCCCAAAACACATGGCTCACAAAAGATAGCGGAACATGAATCAACAGGAACGAAATCTTTTCAAACAAAGCCTTTGCTCGCCTAAATTAAAATTGTAGGGAAGAAAAATATAAGAATTAAAAAAATAATGCAACGTCTATAAAAATTATAACACCTCACGGAGTTCTAAAAATATAAATTTAATAAAACAAATTTGAGGAAATGCTTCGATTGAAAAAACTTCCTTCAAAAATTTGACAAAGTCTAGTAAATCTCCCGAGAAAATTAAAAAAAATAAATAAAGCCGACCCCGCTGAGGAGAAAACGAAGTTGGCTGATGTCATGTCTGCTATCACGAATGCGTCACTCATCATAATGACTCCTCCCAAACCACGTGTCATACAAAATTTTCTTAGTCAAAGAGAAAATTGTGACTCATCCCAAAACACATGGCTCACAAAATGACAACGTGGGGAAACTAAAATGGCGGAACATGAATCAACGGGAATGAAATATTTTCAAACAAAGCCTTTCCTCGCCTAAATTAAAATTGGAATGATGACAAATATAAGAATTAAAATAATAATGCAACGTCTATAAAAATTATAACACCTCAGGGAATTCCTGAAAATATAAATTTAATAAAAAAAAACATATTGGAAAGACTTCCTTCAAAAATTTGACAAAGTCTAATAAATCTCCCGAGAAAATTAAAAAAATAATGCAACGTCTATAAAAATTATAATACCTCAAGGAATTCCTGAAAATATAAATTTAATAAAACAAAACATATTGGAAACGACAAAAAAACTTCCTTCAAAAATTTGACAGAGTCCAGTAAATCTCCCGAGAAAATTAAAAAAAAAAATATTGGAAAGACTTCTTAAAAATTTGTCAACGTCCAATAAATCTCCCGAGAAAAGTTCCAAAAAGCACCGCTAGGGGGGCAACGTACACCCCCTTTCCCCCACTCGGTCGTTGCCATCCCTCAAAGATCCATTAAAAGTTCCAAAAAGCACCGCTAGGGGACAGCACATCGAGTTGACATCCCCCTATATCCACCCCCTTTCTCCCACTCGGTCGTTGCCATCACTCAAAAACAAAGATCTAACATAATAATAAAGTTCCAAGAAGCACCGCTAGGGGGCAGCACATTGAGTTGACATCCCCCTATATCCTCCCACTTTCCCTCTCGGTCGTTGCCATCCCTCAAAGATCCATTAAAAGTTCCAAGAAGCACCACTAGGGGGCAGCACATCTCCTTTCCCCGACTCGGTCGTTGCCATCACTCAAAAACAAAGATCTAACATAATAATAAAGTTCCAAGAAGCACCGCTAGGGGCAGCACATCTCCTTTCCCGACTCGGTCGTTGCCATCCCTCAAAGATTCATCGAAAGTTCCAAGAATCACCGCTAGGGGGCAGCATCGACCCAACTGCCACGTCATCTGCCACGCCCGCGTCATCCTTCGGTCACATGCCACGCCCCCATCCTTCTGCCGCAAGCCACGCCCCTTGCTCCTTCTCTAGAAGGAGCTGCTCCTTGACGCCGGACCCGTCATTTTATACTACTGCGCTAACCGAGTTTCATTTATTACTGCAATGTCAATTTGTTTTGTATTTTGAGTTCGGTAAGCATTTCTCGTGTTGCATTTTCAACTCCTGTGCATTCTAAATAAGTATACTGAGTCCATTTTTTGCCTTCTTGGAATTTCATAAACTGCAGTGGGCTGAGTAGAATTTTATTTTACAATTTGCACAGAGAGCTTAAAATGGCCTTTTTTTATTCTTACTTTTTCTTCAGTGCTATTCTCTTATTGTTGCATATCCTCTGTATGTGTAGTTATTGAAAAACACTACAAAATATTGCTTTCTTAACGTTTGCCTTTGTTTACCATTAAGTGAAAATATTAAGAGGACATTTCATTGTACCTTGTCTATACCAGATCAAAATTAAAGGAGAAATAATTCATTTTTTTTCCGAATATTTCAATGTTTTGTTCTTTTCGGGATGAAAAAATTCATTATTCCCTAAATAACTTTATTCTCAAATTTGGTTAGCAATATAGATGGTAAAAAATAACTGCTGACATTACAATAGAATATGCACTTTTGGTTCTTGAAAATCAAATTTTTTCATCCTTCACAAAACAATCTGCGTTATCTGAATATCAGCAATTAGAATGCTGCCCCGAATTTTAAGACAAAATAACTTTAACCAGCTAAAATCAGAAAAGGTGGTGTTAGATCTGTAAGTTGTATCGATAGTAATAGCAGCAACAAAATGAAAGGCACAGCATAAAGACATGAGTAATACGTGAACGAAATCAAGACAGACCAAAACGCTAGGAAGGATGTATACGATTACTTGTGATTCAGTGACCGCAGTCTTAAGAATTCTGAATTCTGCCTCTTAAGTCAATTAGATTCATGTATTGCTTTCATTTATAATCCTTAACTGAACATATTTCATGCTTGCGATGGAAATTAAAATACCTTTTGGTTTCTGAATCCAAGCGGACGCTGTGAGGAAGCACTGTGCCACAACTCAGTAGTTAAACAGCAATCTTTTTCGGCCTACTTGTGTGATGCTGTCTTTTTCTTCCGATTTTGGTGTTCACTTTTGCGTTTAGGTTTCTGTAACTTTATTTTTTATACACAACTAGTCATAGCTTGAACTAGACGGGAGGGATTAAGAAAGATTTCTGAACGATTGTTTTTCACATTTAAGCAAACCTGTTACACTAATTTCATGCGCTACAGTTTAATTTTTATCGATTCTCCGACATAAAAAACACACAATAATTAACAGAATGATTGACAATTATTATCAATATTTAATTTTCTTCAAACGAACCTTCAAATTTAGTAAAGCAGCATAGTCTAAAGATGTATTATATCTCAAAATGTTTTTTTTATTTTCAAAACCTAATTAACAGATTCAACACTAAACTATCAGGAAACTTTTTTTTCCCATTGACAAATCAGGTTAACAAAATTGTTTTCCTAGTTACGTTTATGGAAAAATAGAAGCAGCTGGCATGTCAAAAAATTCCTCTTAGGGAGAAGCCTCTAGCAAAAATTATAACCGCAAAATAAGCAACAATACACAAGAAGAAAAAAAAATATATTTTACTAAAGCAGATTTTTAACAGAACTATTACCTAAAACATTTCATTTTGTCACGTCTCTGTTATTTTTCGATTAATCTGATAATTTCAGCTTCACAACTATGCAAAGTAATGCAACGATAAATCTTTCCACGCAAAATACAAACGCCAAAAAGCCGCACCAAAAAGTAAAAAACTTTGGAACACCAATATTGTTTATCCAAACAAACAATACTTGGAACTCGTGGATAGGTAAGTAAAACAGTTTAACAAAATGCGTTAACATTTACTTTTCTGTGTTTAAATATTCGAACATCCATTCATCTTTGGTACAACGGCGCGGTGTGGGGCAGATTCACTGAGGTTTTCCCCTCGAAACAGGTTATTTAGGAATAATTTGGAACTCCAAATTGAACTGTAACAAAAAACCCAACTACGGGGAGTTTTGAAAAAAAAAACCAATAACTTTACAGCCGTTTATAGTAAAAATTTTATAAATTCTCTCCCTGGGACTATATTAGGTAAAACTTAATTTATGTGTTGTAAGAAATATACGAACCCTTACAAATTTTCAAATTGCATTTCTTTAACACGCTAGTATCTTATTATAGGTATATTTCATTTACTTTTCCATATACAATTGGTTTTAACGGTATCCAAATTTTAAACGTTTTTCCAATTCCAAGTGTTTCTTACCTGAAATTATTAAACACTTCTATAATTGCACTTTGTATCCAATTTTATTTGTACTGAATTTTTATATTTCTGGAGAAAGGTCATTAAATTACTATTTTCAATATATTATTAGCCAAAGCATTGAATTTTTTACAAAAGAAAAGATTGGCTTTTCAAGTAAAATCCCTATTAGCGCACAATGTAGGCATTTCTGTCGAATTTCAAATCCGGAGAACATTAAGCTCAAATAAATTTGAAATTTTACAGAACATAACTCTACCGAGGGTTATAAGTACATATAAATCAGTTTTAAAATATCTTTCTGCAGATTTTTGCAAAATATATTTCAGTCAATTTGTGAAATAGGGAAATATTTCATAATTACCTGCTCAGCAACGTTTCAGAAAAGTATTAAACTGCTGAAAATTAGTTTTCTTTATATATTTTATATTAATTTTTTAACAAACCTATACAGCGGAATTAAATGTATCTATTACTTTTACTATTTCTTAGTATTCATACTGAGAAGAAATTTACGAACCGAAACTGATGTTCACAAAATGAGATTACCTTACTATACTAAATATACGGATTTTCTATTGCTATTAAATGTAAGCGCACTAGACAAAAAAAAACCAGTCACTCCTAACAGAAATGACAGTAGGAAATTAGTGGATGCACATAGGGCACCGCGACAGAATTGTTGGGAGATAAATAGCACTGACGAATTCAACAGAATCATTTCTGTCTCGTGCTGTGGTGAAGAGCAACGTGTGTGTTGAATTTAGTCTGCAGTATGGGTCTAAAGACAGACGCTACTGAGAGGCAAAATGTGGCACTTTGTGTGATCGTGCTCACGGACACAAAGTGAATGTGTCGCCCAATTTCTTGGTGAGTCAAAGCATACAGTTCAGAGCGGCTACAAACATTAGTGTAGGTCGCAATCAACGGAAAATCGGCGATGTTTCTGTGGTGGGAAAACGATTCTTACCAAAAAGGTTCGCCACGATGTTTCGCTTCTAGTAAGTGCAAATCAGTTTTAAACTAAACAAAAATTGCACCAAACATTCAATGAAAGTCCACACTAACCAATTTCCGAAAGGACATGGCGACAAGAATTGGATGCGATGTACATCTGAAGTAGAGTACCACGGAAGTCGCCTCTTTTAACAGCAAGTGAAAAAGTCGCAAGTTATCAATGGGCTCAGAGGCAACGAAACTTTACTGTGGAGGATTGGACATGAGCAATTTCGTTTGATGAGTCTTGTTTTTGTTTGTGCTCCAATGATGAGAGGCAACGAATGCATCGCAGGCCCAGTGATGCATTTAATACTGATTGTGTCAAATGTGCTGTTTAAGCTATTGAGGTTTCTGTGATGTTTTGGGAAAGTTTTGTGTACCACGAAATGGGCCCTCTTATTGCAGTGACGATGAATTTAGACCAGCATACGTACCTGTCCATTCTGAATGGCGAAGTGTTGTTCTTTGCCCTACATCTGCAGGAGTACCATACTGCCACTCCTCTCTACCAAGATGACAATTGCCGTGCGCACAAGCCTAAACATGTGTCTGAGTGGTACGGCGAACAATCAGCAACATTGTCTCACATTGACTGGCCGGTCAAATCCCCAGATATATAGCCAATTGAAAATATGTTGGATCATTTGGAACTGAAAGTGAAATATCAAAATAGACACCCACGTTCTCTGGCGGAACCTCGGGACCAATTGACGTACGAGCGGCTGCAAATTGGTTTCAACACATTCACGAACACATGGAGTTTCTACCACACCGAATTCATGCAGTTACCAAAGCAAGATAAGCTGTCACCCCTTAATAGGTAAGTTCTGAACTGGGTGACTAATGTTTTGTACGGTGTGCTTTTTACAGATGGCTCAGACAGAAAATTAGAAAAGCTTATTTTGGGGAAATAGATTGAGCAATTCTGTTTGATTTCGATTTTTTACACTCTCGTGTGCCGAGCGTTGTTTCTTTTTCCTTTCAAGGTTTAAAACACTCGGTCAGACCAATTGAAATTCACCAAGAGACTGTGTGATGTGATTAAAGAAATTCTCTTGCACCTCCTTAATGTAGTTCCTGAAACGTTATGCATTCCGATAAAACATTGGTTTCCTGACGAATAAACGAAAACATTTCTTACATACTTTAGTGCAGCTTCTTGTTTGAGTAAAGCCTCGCATATCGTAACGTACTCCTAAGAAAATGAACAATTACCCACAATGAAAACTCAATACTTAAGGCCAAAGCAATCCATATGTCGTTGCAAGTACAGTAATTTTCCTGATCTCTGAAAATGAAGGGATAAATTCTGTCAGCTGAGAAAAGGTTTTATACCTGAATCCTACGAAACGAAGTAATGCATAATGCCGTGACAATTAGAATATGTTTCCTTTTAGCTTTTACAAAAATGATGGGTTCTCGTTGTGATATAACAGAAGTAAATGGATACAAGAACACAAAATGTACAGCATTATTCCAACTTCTCTATAGTACACAGTAAATTATTATTATTTATTTCCAAGTTTAGTATAATGATTCTAACATAAAAGAAGCATCAGTGAATTTAAAAAAAAAACAACTAATTTTTTGAGTTTTTGGTATTTATAAATTTGTTCGTGTTTCTTGCTTTCATGTGTAGGAAATCTGTAAAGAACTTTCGAAAACTGCGACGTATTCGAACATTATGTTATTCAATTTGTGTTGAGTTTCCTTTGTTTTTGTGGGCTTTGCTGACACCTTACAGAACTGTGCATAAATAATTTGTTCCCTATTACCGTATTTTGAGCCTTATTACAAAATTTACTTCAGAAGTTCCGCAATTGCCAGACAAAAAGATACTTGGCTAGCCGATTGGAGATATCGCATGTTTACCTCCTCCGTCAGGAACTGTTGGATAAGGTTTTGGAATCCACTCTGAATAAGAAGGTGTTGAGAAACTAGATTAACTACGCATATACAGAATGTAATCAATTTTTAGAAAACAATAAGTAAACCTGTAAATTCGACTAAATTTAAAAACCAAATTACGGAAAACTGTAAATCCGACTTTTTTTTCCCAAGTATATTTTAACAGAAACCATTTCAATATTGTTTCAATCTCCATTCATAGACACATATTTTAATAAGTGATTAAATTATTTTCCAAAACAGCATAGAGGAAATGCAGGTGAAATACATTACTATGAAATTTCGTATTCTATAAATTTTCCAAGAAATTTACTGACAAAAAAATTTAATTATGCCAAGTTTTAAACAAGTCCTTGTGATTTGTATCGTGAAAAATTAAATGCTCATTAATAAAATTTACATAATTTAAAAAAATATTCACACGAACAAAGAAAATATGGGGTTAATGCTTCGAGCTGTTCTTTCGTAAATGGAAATTTCATTAGTAATAAATTTCATCTATAGCTAGTAACATGCAGGAAAATTTCTCACGGCAGAAAAAAAGAGAACATTCGTTCCCACTTTATTTATTTACGAATATGTAAGATTAGTTTTTCCATCAGCGATTTTTGTTTCAAAAGATTTTTAGTTGCTCTTCAGGTCAGCTGCTTATCCCGATGTAATTGGAGAAAAATTATTATCTGCCATGACTGTTTAAAGTCAATTATAATGCATGGCTCTCGTCGTCAAGTGATCAGTGCACTCTTCGCTTCTTGCTCTTTTTTGTTCATTTTCCAGTTACATGGCGTTTATCTCTACGTCGCAAGACGTCGTACTTCATTATATCTTGTTCTCCAAAACAAGAGGCAATTTCGGCAACCCTAAGATTTTTATAGGAGTCAGTTAAACTTAAAGTCAATAAAACCAGAAACAAATATATTACAAAGATACTTTTGCAGTCTATGATAAACAGCCATTCTTTTCTTAAAAACGAAGGCATATGCTGTGTTTCTTAAGTGCCTTGTATGTGGAAATTTTAGTATTTCGTGTACATTATTAAATAACCACATAGATTGAGCACATAAACTAACGGGAAAAAAATCCCAACACCACGAAAAAATAGTTGTAAAACAATGAAATGGCGGCAATACATTTGTATAGGTAACATATGTAATCGATTAAGGTTTCAAGATCACAGCTTAATGTAGGCGCGAGAAGAGCCATTTTAAATGTGAAATGCTGGTACATTTATAACCGGTGTAACCGCCAGAATGTTGAATGCAAGCATGCAAACGTTCATGCATTGTGTCGTACTGGTGCTGGATGTCAGTTTGTGGGATGGAGTTCCATGCCTGTTGCACTTGGTCGGTCAATAAGGGACGGTTAATGCTGGTTGGGGGTGACGCTGGAGTTGTCGTCCAATGATGTCTTATACATGCTCGATTGGAGAAAGATCTGGTGATCTAGCAGGCCACGGCAACATGTCGACACTCTGTAGAGCATGTTGGGTTACAACAGCGGTATGAGGGTGAGCGTTATCCTGTTGAAAAACACCCCTAGAATGCTGTTCATGAATGGCAGCACAACAGGTTGAATCACCAGACCAACGTACAACTGTGCCGTCAGGGTGCGTGGGATAACCACGAGAGTGCTCCTGCTGTCATAGGAAATTGCTCCCCAGGCAATAACTCCAGGTGTAGGTCCAGTGTGTCTCGGCCGCAGACAGGTTGGATGCAGGCGCTCACCTGGCTTCCTGATAACCAACACACGGCCATCACTGGAACCCAGGAAGAACCGGCTTTCATCAGAAAACACAACAGATATCCACTACGTCCTCCAATGAGCTCTAGCTTGACACCTTTGACGTCGCAAACGGCAGTGGTTTGGAGTAAGTAGAATGCACGCTACAGGGCGTAAGGCTCGGGGATGTCCTTCAAGTAACCGATTTGTAACAGTTCGTTGTGTCACTGTGGTGGCAACTGCAGCTCGAATTGCTTCCGCAGACGCAGTACGATGCGCCACTGCCATACGCCGTACACGGCGATCCTCCCTCTCAGTAGTGCCACGTTACCGGCCGGAACCCGGTCTTCTTGATGCTGTACCTTCCCTTGACCACTGCTGCCAACAATCATGCACAGTGGCTATATTCCGGCCAAGTCGTTCTGCAATATTGTTGAACGAAAATCCACCTTCTCGTAGCCCTATTACACGACCTCGTTCAAACTCCGTGAGCTGTTGATAATGGCTTCTTCGTCTTCTTAAAGGCATTCTTGACTAACATGAACACACTACGTCGAATCTCGACGATAACTAACGCTCACGAACGTTACAGCGCGTATTTACAGCAAACCTGCTTTGCATGTTCCGAGGGGCGCTACTAGCGCCACACGTACGCGCCGAGCGCGAAATTTGCATAGACAGATGTACTCTCATCGTATGCGCTGAGCGCGAAATTTGCATCTTACAGATGTACTCTCACCGCCTACTGACTGTCGTTTATCTAACACATTCTCTTCTTGGTGTTGGGATTTTTTTTCTGTCAGTGTATATACGAGAGATAGCACATCATAAGAATTTGTCATCATAATTTCATATCTTGTGATGTATTTTAGTAATTCCCTATATAGTTTTTTTTTCTGTTACGAATTTGGCGTGAAAAGATTATATATCCATAAAATCTAACATTTCCTTTGAATGTGCCGTAAGTAAAATACGTGAAATGAAAATTATTTTCTGATGCAAAACATCGCAGCAAGAAGAGGTTACCTTGGAGTGGAGTTCGTAGCATTACTTCAGTCACATACTATGAAGAAATTGACCGAATGCACCCGACGTTGTGTTCCAAACAGTCATCTTTAGTGAACAGGAAGTGCCCTATTCTCATCCATGATAACGCTAAACCACACAAGTCACAAATGACGAAACAGAAAGTACACGAGCTGAGGTTCGAACTCCATCCACATTCAGTCTACTCTCGTGATTTGGCACATACCGATTTCAACTAGTTTATGCTTTTCAGCAATATACTCCAAGACAAGAACTTCAGAAACCGAGAGGATATTAATTAATGAGAGAAAGATGGCAAAAGGCCACAGATCAAAATGGCAATTATGTAAAAGAGTAAAGATGATATGCATTAAACATTTTTTTTCTCAACTATAAAAACGGGTAGAACTTTTGCACACATGTAATATTATTCAGACTTTCCATATTTCCCCGACATCCTATATAAATGCATTTATGTAATAAATTGTTCCTCAACATAAACAGTGCTTCTAATTTTTCAGACGCATGAAATATTCAAGCAAAATGTCTTGGTTAATTATCAGTGTTGAGTATAACGCTACAATTCAGGATGAAGTGAAAAGAAATCGTTTCTTTTTTATTTCACAAACCAATACGTGTAGACTGTTTCACAGAAATCAATTTCGAACCGAAGGAATGCAATGTTTCCCGCTGCATTTTAGTTTTGAGAAAAACCTTTCTGGTATTATTGTTAAGAAAACTGAGATAATTGAATTTTCTGTTTCAATTGTTTATATCCTGACACCATTTTCCGAATTTGCTACGTCATAATACACGGTACGTTAACTAAACATTTAACAGTGTATTCCTGCTTTCCGTACTTTCAGTATATTATATAGACAATTAATTATAAATATAGTAAAGTAATAGCAGGTTTTGAAGATCTATTCGTTGTGTAACAACAGGAGGGTCCCACTTGGGCTGCGCAGTATCAGACGCGGTTATTTTGAAACCACGCATGACGTAGGTGTGGACGCACAGTCTTTCGACTTCTGGCATCCCTGTTTGTTTACAATTGGTGTGCTGGAGTTTTCTCTATAAACGCAGTTGATTTTCAACCGCTTGAAATTTGTATCGTATAGTTTTATGTTTATGTTTTGTTTATTTTGATATTTACACGTACTTATCACTGAAATTCACTGATTCTGTGTTTCGTAAGAAACGCAATAATGCCGGGTTGTGCAGTGGCTTGTTGTACTACGTACAATAGGAAAACCAAGAACACTGACATTATGTACCATGTATTTCCGAAGGATTTATTACTACAAAAATTGTGGATTCAGAATTGTAAGCGCCAGGATTCCTTCAAAGTGTCCAATGGAAGAGTGTGTTCTCAACATTTTACACAGGATGACTACCAGCGTGACTTAAAGACAGAGTTACTTGGGTTAACTAGCAGGAAAGTGTTGAAGCCTGATGCAGTACCTACACTAAACCTTCCCACAAGCAATAATACTGGTATTAATAAGGTAAGTTCGAGAGCCAGTGCGGACATTTCAGGACCTGAGACTGCAACGCCTACTGCACTTAGATGTCATGACCGTGGAGTTCGCAAACGTGCATTGGAAACCCTTGATAATCTATCACCAAGGAATATGAATGTAGAGAAACCGATGGGAACTGATCAAGAAACACAGTGCATGCTGAGTGATATAAAATCAGTGGAGAAAAGAATAAAGAAATTGGAGGAAGAAAACCAAAGGCTAAATACAGCGTGCATTCAGATGAGAGTAAGAAACAAGAACCTTCACAGTCAGCTTGTAACAACTCGACGACGTTCTCAGAAATACTTGAAAAAATTTGACACGGAGTTAGAAACTGAAGTAAGGAAAGTTTTAGCAAAACTCTTCATTGCAAATCAGATCCGTTGTTTAATAAAAGGTAAAAAATGTGTAAAATGGGAAAGGGAATACATCTGTAAAGCCATTACTCTGCGTGCAATGTCAAGAAAGTGCTATATTTTCTTGAGAGATAAAATGGGGTTTCTATTGCCAGGAATTTCAACACTGAGGCGGTGGACTGCTTGCTCATTCCATTGTCGCCCTGGCATTCTACATGATGTCCTTCAGCTAATGAAGGCATAGGCACAAAGACTTAGTACTTTAGAGTGTACATGTGTCATTTCTTTTGATGAAATGAACATAGATAGCAGAATTTCCTATGACCAAGAAGAAGATAGGATTGTTGGTCCACACAGTAATGTGAAAATAGTCATGGTACGGGGACTGTTTGCAAGCCGGAAGCAGGTAATGTATTTTGATTTTGACATACAGATGACAGCCTCATTGTTGAACAAAATAATATAATCTCTGGAAGATATTCAGTATAATGTTGCTGCTGCTGTAGCTGACCTCGGTGGCAAAAATCGTGCTGTATGGAAATAATTACAAGTAACACACACAAACACATGCCTCCCCAATCCTCAAATACCAAATAAACGAGTTTGGGTGTTTGCAGATGTTCCACACCTTTACAAGCTGCTAAGAAATCATTTTCTCGATGATGGACTAACACTTCCAGGTAATAAGAAAACTACAAAAGCTACTATTGAACAGCTCCTTACTCTGGATTGCAGTGAGATGAAGATATGCCCCAAGTTGTCACTTCATCACATTAGTGTGAAGGGCCGTGACGGCCAACGTGTATATTTGGCAACTCAGCTCTTTTCAAACCACACTGCACAAGGAATACGCTTTCTCATGCCACATGAAGAACACGTCGCGAAATTTATTCAGCTTCTGAACGACTCGTTTGATATGCTAAATGCAAGAAGGCCTACAGATGAGAAGTCTCTGGCATGTGGATTTGGAACTCATCGTGAAACCCAAGAGAGGATTCTACGACAGCTGCATGCATGCATCCGAGGAATGAAGGTAGGTAATGCAACATATCTGTTACCCTTTCAGAAAGGATTCATCACAACCATTCGCTCATTACTGGGACTCTTCACTGACCTGAAGCCTCTGAACATAAAATACATCCTAACTGCTCGACTCAATCAAGACTGCCTTGACAAATTTTTTTCACAAATACGCGGGCTAGGCCACTTCTATGATTATCCATTGCCTACAGAAGTGAAATCCCGTTTGCGTCTCTTGCTTCTAGGTGCCAATGTAAGTGACATTCCATTTTCAAGTGCTGCTCCTGTTGCGCTAGGTGGTGGTGATGATGATTACTTTTTGACATCTCAGTTGTTTAGTGCCGTTTTACCTGATATGTCAGAACCCCTGGCAATGATTGAAGGTGAAACTGAGATTCGGGATATTACACTACATGACTCTACAGGTATTCAGGTACCACCTGCTATTCCTGGCTTTGATTGCTCTGTAGAAGGCTTTCGTTACCTTGCAGGTTACATAGCTTACCGAGGAAGAAAATATGACCTTTCGCTGGGTACGCCAACTGGCCAGCTACTTAATCCACCATCAACTACAGAATCAGTAATTGCTGGCTGGATTGCGACCCTTTCACGAGGTGGCCTGCTTGTTCCATCAGATCCATGGTTGGAGAAAGTTAGCCAGTTTGAGTTGATGTTTGCAGAAGTGCATGGGCATATCCCAGGAACACAAGATTGTACACAAACTATGTGTGAAAATTGGTCAAAGGTTTCCAGATGTTCCTACAGAGGTGATAAAGTTGTATGTTAGAACACGAACCTTTATACGGCTAAGACATTTAAATGCAAAAGCAAAATTTAGGAAGGCAGAAGAAGCTCAACGCAGAAAAGCACGTAAGTGGCAGGCTTCATCAAAGTGAAAATTTCCTGGATGCACATGGCCAAACCAGATTTTTCATGCCATGTAGAAAATGTAAGCAACCTGCAGGAATAATGGCAAGTGCCAAGGAATTATGCCATCAGAAAGCTAAGTGTTTTTTTTATTTCAATATTTCATTGTTTGTATGCATGCATGCAAGTATTTGCAAGTTTTCTGATAGCTATTATATATACTCATCTGAGAAACAAAAGTTTTATTTCAATACATCTCTCATGGGCACATTGTGTTAAGGATCAAATCTGGTAAAGGAAAAGTTGTAGAATTGAATTAGCACAGCATCAGTGGTAATGAGTATACCAACTTATTTGCTAGTCATTAACATAAAACAAAATGTACCACACACATATATAGGGGAGACAGAGTTTTTAAAGATGAAAAATTTTCACCATTCCTTCATGGTGTGTGTGTATATGTATGTATATATGGCGTGTGTGTATATGTATGTATATATGGCGTGTGTGTATATGTATGTATATATGGCGTGTGCATATGTATGTATATATGGTGTGTGTATATGTATGTATCTATGGCGTGTGTGTATATGTATGTATATATGGTGTGTGTGTGTGTGCGTATTTTTCAAGATGTCATTTTTTAAGTAGATATTCGATATAGCTTCTATATCTTCACTTCCAGAAGAAATGTCAACCTTCTTAAATGATGTGTGTGGGTGTGTACAAACAATTTTAAAAGAAAAACCTAAAAAAAGAAGAATATGAAAACCCAATCACAGAGATATATTCTCCCCTTGATGAGGGCTAAAACTAAAAAACTGTAAACTCTAAAAGTGAGATTATAAAAGGAGACATGTAATGTAGAACATGTTGAGAACAATCACTTATTCCTTCTTCAGGGTCAAACAGAAATGATCCCTCTCTCATTTCTACAAAGACCTGAAAGTGGGTATCTGCTATATTACATCTGCTTAAGTGCAACAAATATAAATTTTGTAAGTTAATAAAATCTTTGAACATTAAATTTTACTAAAACAACCAGCTGGCACACATGCTGGTAAAAAGGTTTAAAGTGAAAACCACATTCTTAAGCTTAGAGCAAAAAATAAGCTTATTTAACTTTACAGGAAAAAGCAATTTTGAAAAAAAAAAAAAAAAGAAAAAAAGAGACGTATAACACTTAACTCTTGGTTTTCTTGCGCATATATTTGTTTTTTTTGTTTTGTTTCTTTTAGCTTGCTTATGTGTTATATACATTCACACCATGAAGGAATGTTGAAAAATGTTTCAAGAGTGAATATATAGAGAGACAGAATATTTTTCGTGTTGTTCACAGTACGGAACTGATTGATTTGGCAGCGATGCGTATCGCCGCCTTTGTTGGCATTTTTTGATGAAGTAAATTTCAGAAATAATTTAAGTATCGGTGTTTAACCTTAATTCTTGTAGTTGTTTATTTTGTATAGTGGCTTGGCGGTAAGTATTAAAATATGAGTTCACATATATGCAAATAAATTGGGAAATGTTGCGCTTCACGGAACTTAAATGGTTTGATTTCATGATTTTGATTTATGTAGGAGCAGTTTTTTGCACTTTTATTTCGTTATTATGATAATAAGTGTGATTATTACGATCGTTTCGTATGCCTTAACCCAACTCCACAAGACGCTCAAAGCTGCCATGTTGGCTGCCGAGCGTCCACGCCGACGTCATTTCAGCAGCCAATGAGAGGCGGACATCGTAGCGAGCCCAACCTTATACCATGAGATATATATCTAAAGACCTTGGTGTAACAATACCTTCAACGGATGTGTGGAAACACGTCCATTGAAAAATAATAATTGAAAGCTAAACTTAATACTAAATGTATGTGGTACTTTGATATACATAATTAATTACCCTTACATGTAGCAACCAGAGGCTATCTTATTCCTGTGTGGTTTGCAGCCTGTTAAACGTTTTTCAATCGATTTTATTGCGTTTAAAATATAGACAGCTTTTTCTTGAATATGTTAACTATGCTATGTCAGTTAAAATTATCTACATTATCTTGTTGGAAATTTCATTTATTCAACTTATTTATCTCTTTCTCTCTCTGCAGTGTAACAAAGTAATGTCGCTTAGGAAGTCACTTTTCTGTGTTACACTAAATTGGCTGTCAAGCCATTTTTAGTTTTTCAGTTGCGTATATGAAAGATTTTAGCGCTAAAATTTTATTTCCGTTAAAAAGGCACACGAAAGGTTTTAGTAAGATTCAATAGAACATCCTTCATATATCTTTATGCAAGAAAATGTAGAAATATTCAGCTTCACATTTTTAATTGTCACGCTTCAAAATAGCGTCAATGAAAGTTTCGCACACGTATGGAATGGAAAGAAAATTGACTGTGACATTTATAATCTGGTTAAAATTGAGTAATTTTGAACATAGAAGTTATGGTGGATAATAGAGTGGTAACTTGTGGAATTAGGTATTTTTTTTATAGTTTTTCAAAGAGTAACTAACACACCTTTGGTCCCAACCATTGTATTAGCTCCAACAGTCATACTCTATAACAGCTTATGGTATGAAAAACACTCTTTCAGATGAAGTTACAACATACATTTTCTGATTAAAAACCAACAACTATTTTAAAATACAATATCATACAATAATAAACGAAACTGCGAAATCTGAAATTTTCGCCTCGCTGTAAAATGATATCCTTCTCAGCTCAGCACTGAAAGTTTGATATTATGGCAACTTCATTGGCGTTTCATTTCAAGAGAAACCTGGCTTTGAGATCATAACCAAACTATGTTTTCGGAGATTCCTTCATTCATTTAAACAGATTTCGGGTATGATATTAAAGAAATCGGATATCTTTTAGGTTACCGGAAATAACTCTTTTGAGTGAAAACTACATCTTTGCCAACGTATCAAGAGAGGGACTAATTACCGTTAACGTTTGTCACGAAATATCAATAAACAAAAGAAATAAAGTTATGTAAACATATTCAGAATAATCTAGATATTTGCCTTGATATATTGTTTCCAACGTTGGCGATAACTTAGGGACGGTAATGGTATTTCATGGTTTAGTTGGTCCTAAATATATAACACCGGGGACTTAATTAGAAAACTTTGTACAGATGCACGTCAACGTCACTTACGTATTGTATATATATATAATACGTGGTAACGTGCGTCACCACGTAATCTATGCAGCTATTTAAGACTGCTTCTCTTCTTTAATCAGTGGTACTTCAAGCTACCATCGTTAGTAGTGTTAGTTACTGTATAGGACAAGCAGAAGATATGTCGGAGTTCGTTGAACTGCTCATTTTGAGTGTCTGTTTACCTGAAGTCTATATTTCTTAAACAGAAGATCGGACTGGGTACCTGAAAATTGAGATATTTCATTTCTTCAATCAGTGGAAAAGTAACCCCCATTTTTTACCTATCAGGCGTAACCATCGCCTGATCACAACAGAAAAAGCAAAATATCTCTCACATTTTGATAAAGTGCTTATTGCGAGTGCCTGTTTTGCTGGAGCGACAATTTCAATAACAGAACAGCTGACTGGTCTCTATTACAGGTGGTTTACACTGAGTCTTTAATATGTAGAAAAATAACCCACATTGCCTGTCTTATGGCACGCAACAATATGTCATAAACGAGATCGCTGTCGTCTGCGAAAGTTTGTTCAGAGAAACACGACTTCCTGTGTACGGCAATTGAACTCAGCATACAACGAAAGCTGTTCCTAAGCCGCATGATAGCGATCCATGTGCAAGGAGTTGAAGAGGATTGGCATTCAGAGAAACAGCACTTCGTGGGTACGGCAATTGACCGAAGCACTCAATGAAGACTGCTTCCGAGCCATGTCTCATCGAACCACGTGTAGGGAATTGAAGAGGATTGGTATTGGCAGTTGCTGTCCTATCATCATCATTAGTGTTCTGTCACTTGACAGGTCCAACGGTAACTAAGAAATTTCTCTTCCTCCATTTTTTTCTGTCCTTTGTTTCCTAATTCCTTTCTTGATAGCTTCCTGTGCCCATTATTTCATCAAGAATCATTAGTCGTCTCCTTCATCTTGGTCGCTTTTCTTCACATTCCCCTTCTATCAGTCTTTTCAATGCGATGTTTCCTCTTAACACATGGCATATCCAGTTATATTTTCTTGTTACTTTACTTTATGTCTCATGCCCGAACTTAATGGAAGTCGACCATGGGAGATTCATAAATAATGATTAAAGATTTATTTATTGTTTTCCTGAATCACATTTAAACACACATTTTACTCATTTTCATACCATTTACTTACTCGAAAGATATATCGAAAAATGCGAAATTTATTTAAGCTACTATTTTGCAGAATAAATTCTTAGGGAGCACTATAAACGAGTTCCTGGGGTAAAAAAGCAAAGAACACTAAGGGCAAATATGTGTCACAGATATACTATTTAAAATAAATTTCGTGCGGATCAAACAGACAATTTTTTAAAATAAGTACATATAAGTTATAGTAATATTCTAACACATCTTTCATACAAATCTTTCAAAACATCTTTGCGGGGGGGGGGGGGAGTGACCGGGAAGATCCATCGGAAGCAAGTTTAAATAAATTGTTTTTTTAGAATCACCCATCGGGAGGCACTATAAAGGACCCGTACTGAACTGATTCCTTAAAAATGAGGAAAAGGAAAAATAAATAAATAAGCGTGAAAGAAAGTGAAAGTATGAAAACAAAATACCTAAAGGAAGAGAAAGTTTCCAACACGTGAAAAATGAAAATTTGACGCTCGAACCTACTATGAATTTGTGACTTATCCAATATTATTAGTTTTCAATATTTTAATAAGAATCTCATTACCTTTTCTATAAACTATTGGTTTCAGTAATATTAACTTTTTAAAAGTTCTATTTGCCCCATATTTTCTATTTTCGGATTTTAGAACTCTTCGATAATCTCATTTAACTGCTAATTTAATTTTTCCGAGTTTCGGTGTTTCTGATTAAATGACATGGCATTTCCATTTTTCCACTGATTATATTTTGTAATTGCTATTAAATAATGAATTGCATTACTTTTTAAAACACTATGTTTTAAAGGTGCGTTATATAAGATATGTTCATTGTCGAAACCCTCTTTTAAATTTAAGCAAATCTTTAACCATATCCAAAGCTTTTTTGCAAAATCAATAAAAATGTTTTTAGTGTTTTGCAAAAGACCACAGCGTTTTCAATACGGATCATGTGACAGATGTATTTAATGTAACCATTTACGATTAGGAATAATGTTGTGTGAAACTTTAAAATTTAGATTGCGGATGTGCGTACTAATTTAATTTGAAGTCGTAGTTTTTAAACGGAATTAATAAATGGAGTATCATTACGATTTCTAGTTTTGTCTGTACAAAAAACCGCAAAGTTCGTCTACCGTGGTGTCAGAAACACGGGTAAGTGGGTACTAGTGTACTGGAAAAAAAGGATGTTGCCCTACTAATCGGGGTACACATTTTTCTGTATCAATGTTAGGGTAAGGGTTTGGTGGCATCTCCCTAAAGAGATTGGCCCAGCCAGCACAGTATTGTAAACACAACCCTAGTTTCTGGAAGTGGCGTCGAAGATCGGGGTGCATTCTGTTGTTACGAAATAGGTCGTGTGATATTGCTGAAGGGTGAAGTGTTCTCCAAGGATTATCTGAACATTGTTGCTGATCCGGTCCATCCTGCAGTACTGAGGTTTTATCCAGCAGATAGCGTCTGCTTCATGGATGACAATGGTACTCTTCATCTCGCAAGATATGTTCAGCAATTAGTATGACAGTGATTTCCACAAACTTCTAGGATGAGAATGGCATCCCCCATTTTCTCAGGCTTTTACAAATCCAGTATCTGAACCCCATTGAAAATGTATGGGATGTGATGGAAAAAAAGATGAAAGAGCAATCTTCCCTCAAAACGTGGACACTCCTATTTTATAAACGCCAGGTCTGCTGTAGAAGTAACTAAACTCGAGCACCTTGTGGATGTTATGACAAATCGCGTACGTGCTGCATTTCGGGCTAAGGAATTTCACACACAGAAATTAAAATTTGTGTTCTAATTATCTTCGTGTGTGTGTAAGACTAAGCTCTTATTCTAAGCATAAGAGCCCGAGGGATATTTCTAGCACGAGTCAGAATGACAAGTAAGCGCAACTAAACGACCTTATAAATCCGGTCAAGCACACCGATACGAGACCTCCTTGCTTGCGTCACATGCGAGGCCGAGCGTGATGCTTGAATCACTTGCATGTCTCACGATGTCAAACCTACCAATTAAGTTTCATTACTGTCGGCTGTTTCCTCCTGGGAGCAACTATTTTTTGACGATGAGTGTGAAATGGCCTTCACTTTTTAGAGATAGGTTAAAAGACGTATTGTGAGAAATTAGGAAGCTACCTTAAAATGATTATTTGGTATGTGTTTTCAAAAGTTGGATATGTACTATATTGACAAAGGTCACCGCATATCCCTTCTAAAGCAAATAAACGGATCCGCTGCGTTGCCAAATTGCGCGTTACAGCTGCAAACAGTATAAAAAAAAGCGTGCAGCTGACCGCTATCCCACCGCACTGTGAAGTTGAGTGGGAATGTCGCGGCGGGAGAGAACTGACTTTGAGAAAGGAAAAAATGTTGGGTGTTATATTAGTGGGTTGTCCATAAGAGAAACCGAGAGGCTTTACACATACCCAAGCCAACTGTTTCGTATGTACTGAATAAGTGGAAGACACATGGCGTGTCTGAAGCAGGAAAACCTACCGGCAGACCAAAGAAAATCAGTGATAGAGGACGTCGAAGTCTCAGGAGAGTCGTTACAGGTAAGACGGGTTAATGCACAAGATCTCAGTTCACATGCGAGTGAAAATGCTGGAACCCCTCAGTATGTATACGTACCATTCACAAAAATCTTCATTCCATGGGTTACCGTGGTCGTGTGACTGCTCATAAGTTTTACATCTCCACTCGGAATGCTACTCGTCGTTCAGCATTGTTTAAAGAACATTTATCGCGGACCGTAGATCAATGGAAACGGGTCCTATGGACTGATGAATCAAGGTACATAATTCATCAGTCTGATGGCCGTGTGTGTGAATGGAGGCATTCGGGAGAACGTATTTATCACAGTGTACTGTTCCTACGGTCTAGTTTGGAGCTGGCAGTGTGCTCATGTGGGGGTGTTTTTCGTGGTATGTTCCCAGCCTATTGGTTATCGTTAACAAACTTGTTAACCAGCACGTCTACCTCGATATTCTGGACAATTATGCCCTACAAACACTGTGGCAATATTATGGAACCCAGCTTCGTTGGTACCTGCAGGATAGTGCACCTAGCCATAAAGCAAGGACTGTTTGACGATAATTCCGTATCGTGTGTGGACTGGTCAGCACAGAGCCCTGATCGTAATCCCATAGAACACCTATTCGATGAATTAGAGCGCCGCATAAGAAATTTGGAACCAAGGGCTACTAATAACAAGGGAAACTATCGGACCTCCCGACGACAATCGTCACGGAACGTTTTGTGGTTGACAAGTATGACACCAAAGTAATAGGTGTGAAGTACGGCATTTCGCAATCGCCCGCAACTCCTAGAACATGGCTTATAAAAGTGGGACGCCCGCCTGTAATATATGCAGCCATAAAGTGTCAAACAACATTTACCTATTAGATATGACACATTTTTCCGAGTGTTCGCAGTTTCTTTTCCCGAATGCAGCCCTTGTAGTGCGTTTTGCTCACGTTACTTGTCATGTCCCTTTCCTGGAACAAGTCTTCCAAAATTAGAGACGGGCGACTGTAAATCTAGCCCTTAAAGTTGCTCTTGGTGTTCAATGAACTCCGAAATAAATTTAGAGGAGTCCATTAGAAAGTGTGTTCTCTTAAAAATTCCATGACTACAAAGAAAATACATTACTTCACTCTTATATTTTCTTTACCTCGGTCAATTTAACCAATCTTCCTTAAGAATTGTGTATTAGCTGAGTAAATCGCTTTTGTCTCACAAAAAATGCAGCTGTTAAGGATAAAAATACTTCCTTAAAACATAATAGGCGATTTAGAGGTGACCATATGAAATCAGCATACAGTAAATATAAAAAAGTATTCCATACACCGTTAGGATTACACGATGAAAAATTATTTTATTTCTTTTTGTCATGCCCGAAGAAAACATTTATGACGTATGAATGAAAATAGTTAACTATTATGAATCTACATTTTCCTTTTCGACACGAAAATGTTCATCGGATCTTGGAGAAGGTGTCCCTGCACTAAAGCTACCTGATGCTTGAAGTTGAAAGCTATTATTATTATGCGTGGCAATCACTTACTCAGCCCTTTTATTTATTTGTATATCTAAGGAATTGTAAAGATTTTTGTCTTTCACCAAAACAGATGTCAAGAACCTAAAGATTTGATTTAAGATTTCCAACCGAAATAAATTTCCCACTCTGACAACCTAAGTGCGTATCGATGAATATCGTACCAATCCTAGGAATAATCACTCCATAGTTAAGAATGTTGGAAAAAAAATCATGTTTATGAAAAAAAAAATTTTTTTTTCTTTTCATGAAGGTTGAATATTGTAGACAACGAAGTGCTTCTACTAGATAGCGCATCAGTTTCTAAAAGAACGAAGTCTATTTGAATAGTATCTAAGTAGCATTTTCGTCAACAATCTGACCGATGTTCTGTCTGTTGCTACGGTTAATTTCAGTTTTTCAAATAATGTTATTCATACATCAGTTATTTTGAAAGGAATGCAAGTCTGAAGAAAATAAAGCAATCACTACGCCACAACACAAAACCCAAATTTTGTGAATATTTTTGTTTTTCAGTGTACAATTTTGAATAAAACCGTCAATTGCTTTTCAGGTAAATGGCAAAATGTACCTATCAACAGAACTACAAATTATGGCACACATTTACCTTATCGTCTTAGCTTTCCATATTTGTGATTCTCGGTAAAGTTTGGCCGAACTTATTGCCCTTTGGACTGCTTTCTCTATAAAGTCCCAAATGCGTTTCGAACTTTCAGTGACGTTTCGCAATTTTCAGTGATGTAGCGGATTTGAAAGTAATTGTGCTACAATTTAGTGATGAATTTCCTGAAATACCTTACATTGAAAAACACAAGGACACCGTACAGTATGTGTAAAAAGGTCTGTGGACCACAGCGCTTTTTATACAATACTGCGTATCTTGCGTAATCAATTAAGATTTAGCACACCTTTGGCCACAATTATATTTTGGACTCACTTTCCTTGGCCTACGTTTCATAGGATTACTGTAAATAGTCGCAGGCATACTGTTTCGTTCCTCCTGCAAAGCACTGTTCAGTTTAGACACAGAAGTTGGACGTGTTGCTCTAGCCAGTATCCGACTTTAAATTTAATTCCATAGGACCTCTGTAGCATTGAGGTTTGGCTTTGAACAGGCCACTCCAAATTCTGTACAATCATATCTTCAAACCATGTTGAAGTGGAATGTGCTAAATGTCACGGCGCGTTGTCTTTCTGAAAAAAGGATCGCTTGTCCCCATACAACTGGTGAAGTGTAGGCAGCGCGGCGTTGTCAGGGATGTCCCTGTACTTCATGGTGTTGATGTTTCTATTGCCAACCACCAAGGATCCAAATGCGTTACCATCAGAAACATCCTCCAGACCATAGCAGTGCAACCACCAAATTTAACAGTGTGAATATCATATTCAGGTAGATACCGTTCAACTGCCAGCCACCAAAGGTCCAAATCCGTTACCACGCAAAACATTCTCCAGACCACAGCACTGCAACCACCAAATTTAACAGTGTGGATATCCCATTCGGGTAGATACCGTTCACCTGTCATATGTCACATCCAACAGCGACCATAGGATATAAAAACAGCGAAGCGTTATTCGTCACTCGTAACACTAGGGTCCACCGATCAAGGGTTCACGGAGGATTTGCTTTTCATCACAGCAAGTCGTTTACATACATCCTTACTAGTCATTAAAATAATGTATGCAACGCCTCTGCCGTGGAAACTTAACTTGTACAGTTCCTTACGAAATGTCCTAGTACATGCACTCACCACAATTGAATCCCGAAATATTTTGGTTGTGATTTTTGCAGAGCAATGTTGGTACCCACCGACCACACACTCCAGAGTCCTCTTGTCCATTTCCATCAATTTATTTGGCCTCCCTCAGCTCAACACGCGTGTACATGTCTCCCGAGTAGAAGATATCCGACATCTGAGGAGCGTTTCCGCAGGTTTACGGAAAAACTGGCACACGTGGTCTACTGGAATACTCCATTTTTGTCGCAAAAGGTTGTGTCCGAACACTTCATTCCACATACGGTGTTTCCTGGACGACCCAGAAAACCTAAGTTTCTTCATTGGCAACATCATCTACAAAGATATATCGTTATTATCTACGTTTTATATTTGTCTCTGAAAACATTTCAAATTTCCAAAAGAATTGAATAATGAGTAATTAATCTCGACTCGTCTGTACAAAGAGCAGCGGCCCATTTGTCTGGGCTCCAGAAACGATATTGCCTGCACCAGTTCAAATGAGTTCTTCTGTAAGATGCTGTTAGCTGGATACAAGCAATGTGCCTCACGGCATAAAGACCAATTGCATTAAGCCAACGATTTATAATTTACTTTTATGCTGCAGTCCATATAGGCAATGGAGAATTTTGACCGCAGTTGCCATGGCTATTTGGGACTTGTAACAACGTGCTGTTAAAGTAACATTACGGCTCTAAGAATATGTAGTACTCCTTGACGGCATTGACTAGGCTTCTGGAACACCACACATGTTTTGTTGAATTCCAGTTATTACCCAGAAACCATTCTGAGATAAATATGTTTAGCTAGACAACCAAACACATTTATGCTATTTTTAGCAACCTAAGATATGTAGTAAAATGCAGAACAAATGAAATAAATAAAGTATTGACAATTAATCATTTAGACTGCATCCCGGTTAACAAAAGAATGTAAAAATGATCAAACTCCATGTATCTGAAATACTAACAGTTCAAGTGATTAATACAGACATTTGATGTGGGCTAGGAACATCAAACAGAGGACATCGCTCTTTCCACGTTCATAAGTGAGTCTCGGAAAATATATCATTGGCCGCCAGCGGGAATCGAAACCAGAGCCTTCCAGTTACGCACCGGATATTCTTCTACTGAACCACAGCGGCCTCGAATTCCTCCAGACTCACATATCGAGGCCGCTGTGGTGCAGTGGAAGCATATGATGTTTCAAATTGCAGTTGTTAGGCACCTTGCGGGATTCATATGATCGGACAATTTTAGGCTTCCCTTGCTTGTGTGACTAACAAGCATTTTCATTCAAAGGGATGTGGTATTTGCTTTGATGGGGAAACAGCTCTAGATATTTAACAGTAACGTCCAAGATTAGTTCTGGAACTCATCTCGGTTGTCCTTCTACCGCTGGCACACTCCGAGAGATGGAGTGAGCGCTTACGTGCTGCCATCTTTCGACCGCTGTAAAAGATGGCAAAACGTGAGCTGCGTATCGATCTCAATGTGTTACAATTTTGCCTAGCAATTAAAAGGATATTCAGGAAAGTTCACTCTGTTCCTTTTTGGAAAAACGTATTCTAAAGTGAAAGCTTCGTTTCTTCGTGGGTTGGAACCTGTTTATTTAGCAGATTATATCAAGTAAATTGATTAACAGCCAGGTAAGAACTTCGTTAAGATGGAAATCAATATCTCAAAACTTTGTTCTGAGCCAAGAGGACATTTCCATCGGAAAACATATTCCTGGATGGGATCTGATAAATGCATTTTTCGATTCCCCTCTGTTAGCTTACCTTTGAGTGGAGGCCAATTGTTTTCCACATCATGAGGACATAAACAGGAGTATGATTATTCTGGAAATACGTCCAAAGTCCACGACAATACATATTCGAATAATTCTGAAATGTGGTTTTACCGACACCTTAATTGTCCTAAACCATAAGACAAATCCACTCGGAGGGTCGTTTAGGTGACCAAAGATACATCTTCACGTCGCAAACGATCTGTGCCATTTACAATACGAAATGTACGCATCTTTGTCCCTAACAATTTCAATTAAGAACTCTTTCAATCGTACATATGAGTAAACGAGGGCGTTGGAACAATTTACGAACTCCGGCTGGAAAACACACGCGCCAGAAACACACATGAACTAATAATAATTAGCACTCAATTGCCTCCATCTATCAGACGATCTATATTCACGATATCATGCGGAGCGGCCCAGGATTGAAAATGTATCTCGCATATTCATCAAGTCTCATTTTAGGTTTCTGATTATTTGCGTTTCGGAAGACAAAAGTTATATTACCCTCCAACAAAGCACGAACTAATTTACCAAGTGCTTGTGTTTTTATACACAAAACACTGCCGTAATCCATCCGAACAGAATGTTTCGTGGATGTCAGGTAAATAGAGAACCAAAACTATTGTTTTAAATCAGATCCGCTATTGCTGCGCTATTTAAGATTGGATTAAATCCCTCAAAATGTAGAACTAATTACTAGAGTTACGTTCTAAAAACCTATATTTAAAATATTTGACTGTAAGAACCTTTTTCATCGTTTGAAAATCCTTGCAGGATGTGTTTTACGAATTTTTTTATTGTATTGCTAACCGATATTTGATTACACTCAGTAAAAAATATTGCCCAAATACTAAGCCGTGCCAAATATATGATTGCCATAATTTCTGTTATATTGGAAAACAAAAATATTCCTTCTGCATGCTTTGGCAAAAATTCGGCAAATTTCAATTTTAATCGGTATATATTTTAATTAAAATACACTGCCGGAAAGTGAAAAAAGAACACCAGAAAGGAATTGGCGGACGATCATGAAATTGGCATATGGTAATATGGGCGAGTTTACGTAGGTGTGATGTTAATTTTGGGACCAACCGGTGAGCGCAAACGCCACAGCACAGCATAATATGCAAATTACCGTCGGTGGTATTTAAGGAGTACGGCGAAGTGAATGTAATCAGTCGTCGGCGTACGGACACGTGCAAAGACCTTGAAGAAGCTGCAATGCCTGGACATGGAAGACGTGTACGGTTTCAGCAGTTATCGGGCTTTGAGCGAGGTCGTCTAGTCGGACTCTGCGAGGCCGGGTGGTCGTATCGTCGTATTGCGGAGCGAATTGGACGGGAAGTAACAGTGGTGGTAACGATGGTGGCGTAGATGGTTAGAGGAACATTCCCACACGAGAAGACGTGGAACCGGGAGTCACAGACGGACTGTTGAGCGGACCTATAGACACATAAGAAGAGCGGCGTTGTCAAGCAGAACATCCACTGTGACGAAAATCCGAGCTGCCGTTGCACCTGAGGTGACAGTGAGAACAATCCACAACCGCCTACTAGATGCAGGACTACGTGCACGTGTGCCTCTGGCATGTGTACCTCTGACTCCAGCCCACCGTCAGGAACGGCTGCAGTGGTGTCGCCAACGTCTGCACTGGAGAACGCAATGGCGATCTGTCGTGTTCAGCAATGAAAGCAGATTCTGCTTGGGAGCCTCCGATGGCCGTATGCGTGTTCGCAGACGCGCAAGGGAGCGTCTCCACCCTTCTTGCATCCGCCAGAAACACACAGGTCCTACACCTGGTCTCCTGGTGTATAGAGCGATCAGGTATCACTCCCGTTCACAACTAGTGTTTGTACCGGATACGTTAAACAGCACCTCCGACATCAACAACAACATTCAGCCCGTTGTTGTGCCATTTCTAAGGTCGGTCCATCGTGGTGTTTTCCAGCAAGATAACGCACGCCTACACACGGCACGTGCAACGCATCATGCGCTTCAGGGTGTGAGACAACTTCCATGGCCTGCACGTTCACCGGATTCGTCCCCCATTGAGCACGTGTGGGATTTTGTGGGACAACGACTTATCCGGTCTCCACGGCCAGCCACGACCATCCCCGATTCACGCGTCCAGTTTGAGGATGCTTGGAACTCAATACCCCAAACTTACATCCAACATCTGTACGACAGACTCCATGCCAGAATTGCACAGTGTGACGCAGTTCATGGCGGTTCAACCTCGTACTAACCATGTTACATGTAAATGTTATTTTTCAGTTTACCAGCAAATACAGCTGTATTTTGCCATAATGTTTTGGTCACGTTATCCTCTGTATTCCGTTATTATGCTGTATAAATTTCGTTGGTATAAGACGTCTCCTTCTTGGTGTTCTTTTTTCACTTTCCGGCAGTGTATATGTATAGAACATAACTTCCTTCTTAAAAGGTATTTATAAAATGTTTTTACATGCGAAACATGATGAATTATGCTGATAGATCACGAAAGAAACAACTTAATTCGTATATTTTGATTCGAACTATTACAAAAGATATTTTAAGTTCTGGAATTCTCATATAGATAATTCTCGGTTGTTTCCCCATTTTTTTTCGAATGACGAATATATGTCGCCAATTGCACTTAGATTAGAAAAGCGTATTTTAGTAACGGTGAAAACAATTTTGTTAAAAACTACCTAACCTGAGGTCTCACCAAGCATCTAACAGGCTGAATGTATATATCTGACTGAGTATCAGCGGAAAAAAAGGGTATTTAAATTCCTTTTGACCATTTTTTATTCAGTACACGACTATGACAAATTTCCGAATGACTTTGCATCAGTTTTAAAACACGTTATCTAAAGGACCATGGTTAATTTAAACAAGTTAGTAAAATCATGCAATAATACGCTTTCCAACATACCAGAAATCATTACTCAAGTTATGAGAATAATGGCTGTGGAATAAATCTCGGTCATGTGCCCTGACCTTTGATTCCATTTCGATGATATTCAACAGAACCGGTTTGGTATACCTCTGAAATAACATGATAAAGTTTTGTCGCAATCGAAGCATTTTTACGTAAGTAATGATGCAACAGGGCTTTGGAATTGATCCAGCGCCTGTGTCATAACCTTTGACCCCATTTCACACATGTTCAATAGAATTCGTCCCCAGGCAAGGCCCTACAACATACTAACATTTCATCCAAATCGAAGCATTTTTACGTAAGTTATGACGCATAATGGCGATGGGAGTGATTCCGCTTCTGTGTCCTGACCTTTAACCCCATTTCACCCATTTTCAATAAGGTTTGTCGCCAGGTGGTCTTCTACCACATACTAAAATTTCATCGAAATCGAACTCTTTTACGTTAGTTATGGCGCATAAGAGCAGTGGAATGGATCCCGGTCCTATGTACTGACCTTTGACTCCATTTCGTTCACTTTAAATAGGGTATCTTCCCAGGTGATCCCCTACCAGATACTAAAATTTCATCGAAATCGAACGATTGTTATGCGAGTTATTGTGCGGACGGATATACGCACACAACGCGTGACGTAATGAGGAAGATGGGAATCGCGACCATCGCTCGCCTCAAGAGTGTGACGTCACAAAACTTTAATAGGATCCACACACAACGCGTGACGTAATGAGACAGATGGCGTGACCGCCCGCCAACATTCTCAAAACGCGAGACTGTGACGTCATAAGATTTCTAAGCATTGGTAACATTAATGTAATAATGAAACAACGCCATCACTAAAAACGTTATAATTCGAGGTGGTTATTTAACCCACTGAACGAATTCTCCTAAAGTCGAGATCAAGCTAAATCGATTTCTAGTACCAGAAAAGGGTAGGTTAACGACTTTCATCAAAATTCTTAGAGCCGTTTTTAAAATAAAATGTACATACATACATACATACAAGAATTGCTACTTTAAAGGTGGACGTCAAGTAATTTTGCTTCTTTTTTCTTTTTTTTTCATTGGAGGTTTAACGACCACCGTGAGCAACTCAATGGGCTATAAGCAGTCGCCCGTCCCTAATTTAGGGTCACTGGTTCCAGGGAGGGAGAGAGCCAGTGCCGTAAGACAAACACAACATTCATGCCTCACCGGGATTCGAACCCGGACCCCTTTCGGACGAATGATCAGAGGCCATCGCTTAGACCACTGCGCCACCGGGGCGGCTAATTTTGCTTCCTATACTTCCAATGGAAAAACTTCTGTACACATTTTCTTCACAATTAATGCGTTTCCAAGGATGAAAATTTGAACATCGATTAAACTATCTTCATTTTATAACTTGCAATACTTAATATTTTCTAAAACATAACCATGTTTATGCAATTCAACATTTGTTTGTCTACTGACGTCATGAAAACACAAGTCGCGCCATCTTTTTTCTGGACAATTAATGCGTTCACAATCATGAAAATTTGAACATCGATCAAAATAGCTTCATTTCATAACTTGGAATACTTAATATGTTCTAAACCATAACCGTAATTATGCAATCCAACATTTTTTTGTCCACTGACGTCATCAAAGTACAGGTCGCGCCATCGTTTCTCTGGTTTCAACACCACCAAAGGAAAAGTTATTGATTTTTAATATGATTATGGTTATGTTTTAGAACATATTAAGTTTTCCAAGTTATAATATGAAGTTATTTTAATCGATGCTCAAATTTCCATCCTTGGGAACACACTAATTGTGAAGGAAATGTGTACAAAACTTTTTCCATTGGAAGTACAGGAACCAAAATTACTTGTCATCCTTCTTAATAATATGGGATTAGGGCAATGGAAAGGATCGCAATCTTATGTCCTGACTTCTGACCACATTTCATCCATTTTCAATAGGGTTCGTCACCAGGTGATCCCCTACTACATACCGAAATTTCATCGAAATCGAACCATTTTTACGCAAGTTATGATGCATAAGGGCAATGGAATGCATCCCGATCTTATGTCCTGACCTTTGACCCCATTTTACCCATTTTTAATAGGGTTCGTCCCTAAGTGGTCCCCTACCACATAGTAAAGTTTCATTGAAATAGAACTATTTTTACGCCAGTTATCGTACGGACGGACGGACGGACGGACAAAGCTGGAGCATATATGCTTCTTCAACCTACGGTTGGAAACCCGAAAAAGAGAGATTGTTTGGTCCGCTACTTCTACAAGACTTATTTCTGTTTACTGATGTACATTTAATGTCAGTATCCGGAAAGTGTAGCTGAATGTAATATTGCTGATGCGGCCGAGAAAAATAAACCATCATACAAATTCTGATGCGACTAATATCAACGTTTTATGCAGAACTTTATACAGGGTGATTCATGAAGAAGTTTAAAGTTTCAACGCACTATAAAACAAAAACAATGTAAGATATTTTATGATACCTGTAACATAATTGTAGGTGAATGTTCCAAGTTTTTTAGAGACAGTCACATATGTTCTATGTGTGCACCCTTAGTCTTTATGGTGCATAAGGGCAATGGAATGATTCCGCTCCTACGTCGAACCTTTGACCACATTTGTCCCATTTTCAACAGGGTTCGTTCCCAGGTGGTCCCCTACCACATACTAAAAGTTCATTGAAATCGAGCTATTTTTACGCCAGTTATCGTACGGACGGACGGACGGACAAAGCTGGAGCATATACCCTTTTTTTAACCTACGGTTGGAAAGCGTAAAAGAGAGATTGTTTGGTCCGCTACTTCTGTAAGACTTATTTCTGTTTACTGATGTACATTTAATATCAGTATCCGGAAAGTGTAGGTGAATGTAATATTGTTGATGCAGCCGAGAAAAATAAACCATCATACAAATTCTGACGCGACTAATATCAACGTTTTATGCAGAATTTTATACAGGGTGATTCATGAAGAAGTTTAAAGTTTCAACGCACTATAAAACAAAAACAATGTAAGATATTTTATTATACATGTACCATAATTGTAGGGGAATGTTCCAAGTTTTTTAGAGACAGTCACATATGTTCTATGTGTGCACCCTTAGTCTCACGATACACATCGAGCCGGTAATCGATTCCCACCCAAACGCGAGGTAAGATATCTGAATCAAGTGCAGTGATAGTGGCTGTGATACGCTGTTTCAGCTCCGCTAGATCAACAGGAAGGGGAGGAGCGAATACCTTGTCCTTTACGTACCCCCACAAGAAAAGGTCACAAGGTGTTGAGTCAAGACTTCTGGGTGGCCATTGGGTCACTGGCATGTTGTAGTCCGCGGCTCGTCCAATCCATCGGTGAGGAATTTGTCTTGTCAAGGTCAGTGAGATTTTGCAACATCTGTACTTTGTATGGAATTATTATGTTTCTTTTTCAAAATTCTCCAGACAGTGGGCTGTGAAATCTGCACTTCACGACTCACCCTTATCGTTGATTTTCCCGGGCTTTGTTGAATGGCGGGGAAAACACTATCTACGACTTCTTCCGATGCATGCGGTCGTCCAGGACATTTAAGTTTGCAAAAACAGCCCGTAGTTTAAAATTTTTTATGATAATCCCAGATGGATTTTCTGGTTGGAGGTTTTTTTCCGGATCGTGATCGAAAATGCCGTTGCACAATAGTTACAGATTCCGTTTTGCTCAATTCAAGAACACAAAACGCATTCTCCACGAAAGACGCTGCCATTTTGACTGACTAGTCACGTGAAACGCTCGTTATGGCCTACGTCACTTCCCTCAGTAGCGGGACACAAACTTTATGAGTACATCTACCTAAAGGTTTGCAGTTGTGGTTCGTGTCTTCAACTGTTACTGTTTTACAGCATCTGGAAAATGTATACTTCTTTATGAATCAAGGTGTATAAGTCCATAATATTAAACTAAAAAAAAGTAATGTCTGCAAATACAAGGCACATGATAAGGGCCAATTATACTATATACAACTACAAATCAGTCCAAATATGTTCGTGATCATTTGCTGTGATATACGTTGATCGTCTGGGCAGCTGTTGTATACCGTTCTTGTGGAATTGAGGCCACTAGGACACAAAAAATTGAGCGATTGATATATTATCAAAATGCTAAAAGTCTATCGTACGAAAGGTCACTAACGTAATTCACCGATGCTGTCACACGTACGGTCATTCACAAACATAATTTTCAAATTGTAGGTCAAGATTAAAAACACTTTATTTACAATTAAAAACTAATATTTACACGCGAGATCTTTCGGGGCTGAACATAGCACCCATCATCAGGCTCAAGCGCCACGAAGCACAGGAGAAGACATTATATACTGTCAAACATGACCCACAATTCACTCGGTTTTCTCAATCACCGGTGATGCCATCAACAAATCGTTAAAGTCCAAAAATATCAAGTCTAAATATCATATCCTATAAAGTATAAGGATAAGATATTTAGACTTGATATTTTTGGACTTTAACGATTTGTTGATGGCATCACCGGTGATTGAGAAAACCGAGTGAATTGTGGGTCATGTTTGACAGTATATAATGTCTTCTCCTGTGCTTCGTGGCGCTTGAGCCTGATGATGGGTGCTATGTTCAGCCCCGAAAGATCTCGCGTGTAAATATTAGTTTTTAATTGTAAATAAAGTGTTTTTAATCTTGACCTACAATTTGAAAATTATGTTTGTGAATGACCGTACGTGTGACAGCGTCGGTGAATTACGTTAGTGATATATTATCAGTTGGTTAACCGCTGTCCATCAACGAAATGGTGCAACGACTGGAAAAGTTTGCCGTCTCTTGGGGCAATGTCCGGGAAATGGTCTGTGTGCGGCAGCAGATCTACCCGCGGTCCCTGATCTTGTGACAGGTCACCCGTTCTGTGTGACGTGTTGTTTCATCATGTTTAAGGAATAGTATCTTGCGGTTCAGCAGTTTTTGTCGTTTGGGCGTCATTGATGCTTGCAGATTGTTGAGTTGACGGTAGTACGCATCTGCGGCGAAGGTGGTGCTTTTCGGCAGAAGCTCATAAAACATGACCCTGCATATCCTACGAAACAGACAGCACGACCTTATGTTTGCGTTGGCCTTATTTTGGATTTATCACGGGCTTCTTATTTGGTTCCAACCATTGCTTCCGTGCGCTGAGACTGTCCAATTGGACCCTTTTCTCATAACCTGTCAAAAAGTGGTCACAGTAATGTTCAACGTAGCCACTTTCAAGCGGGTAAACACACGTAGCCCACTCTTGCTATTTGCTTTCTACTCAACTGTGAGTTGATGGTGTATGAAAACTCCTGGGTTGTGCACCTTCCCAAATTAACACAAGTGCATAATAATGCTGCTGTGGGTAGTCCCCAGCTTTTAGGCCAAATCTCTCGTCCTCACACGTGGGTCTGTGTCCACTAAGGTCTTCAGCAAGTCTATTTCGGCTGCGACAGCTCTTCCGAATCTGGGATGCTGTGACAGGTCAAAATTTCCCTTTCGAAATCGTTCAATCCAACGACAGAACTTACAAAGTGATATTTCATTGGCGTACATACTGGTGTATATAATCCTTACAGTACTTCAGGGAGCGATACTGTGACGAAACGCATGCCGCATGCAATGGCGGATGAGCTCCTTGTCAAATTCCATGTTTTCTGTAGCTTACACTCTTAGCATTCTAAAAGCTAACTGGCACAAACTTAATCCACCTACCTGCTGATGCCATGCCGGTGTGATGCGGAATCTTCGGCCAACGTGCGCAGTGGCTTGTGCTTCTAATTCAGGTATTTCTTCCTTGGATATTACAGTGCAACTTCTGATGTGAAAAGTATAATATACACTGACGGAAAAAATCCCAACACCAAAAAGGGGTTGTGTTAGATAAACGACAGTTGGTAGGCGGTGAGAGTACATCTGTAAGATAACGTCTATGCAAATTTCGCGCTCGGCGCATACGTGTGGCGCTAGTAGCACCCCTCGGAACATGCAAAGCAGGTATGCTGTAAATACGCGCTGTAACGTTCGTGAGCGTTAGTTATCTTTGAGATTCGACGTAGTGCGTTGATGTTAGTCAAGAATGCCTTTAAGAAGACAAAGAAGCCATAATCAACAGCTCGCGGAGTTTGAATGAGGTCGTGTAATAGGGCTACGAGAAGGTGGATTTTCTTTCCGCAATATTGCAGAACGACTTGGCAGGAATGTAGCCAGTGTGCATGATTGTTTGCAACGGTGGTCAAGGGAAGGTACTGCTTCGAGACGACCGGGTTCCGGCCGTGGCGCATCGTACCGCGTCTGCGGCAGCAATTCGAGCTGCAGTTGCCACCACAATGACACAACGAACTGTTACAAGTCGGTTACTTGAAGGACAGACCCGAACCAGACGCCCTGTAGCGTGCATTCCACTTACTCCAAACCACTGCCGTTTGCGACGTCAGTGGTGTCAAGCTAGAGTTCATTGGTGGACGGAGTGGAGATCAGTTGTGTTTTCTGATGAAAGGCGGTTCTGCGTTGGTTCCAGTGATGGCCGTGTGTTGGTTAGAAGGAGGCCAGGTGAGCGCCTGCAACCAACCTGTCTGCGGCCGAGACACACTGCGCCTACACCTGGAGTTATGGTCTGGGGAGCAATTTCCTATGACAGCAGGAGCACCCGCGTGGTTATCCCACGCACCCTGACGGCACAATTGTACGTCGGTCTGGTGATTCAACCTGTTGTGCTGCCAATCATGAACAGCATTCCAGGGGTGTTTTCCAACAGGATAACGCTCGCCCGCATACCGCTGTTGTAACCCAGCATGCTCTACAGAGTGTCGACATGTTGCCGTGGCCTGCTAGATCACCAGATCTTTCACCAATCGAGCACGTATTGGTCATCATTGGACGACAACTCCAGCGTTACCTAAACCAGCATTAACCGTCCCTGTATTGACCGACCAAGTGCAACAGGCATGGAACTCCATCCCACAAACTGACATCCAGCACCTGTACGACAGAATGCATGAACGTTTGCGTGCTTGCATTCAACATTCTGGCGGTTACACCGGTTATTAATGTACCAGCATTTCACATTTAAAATGGCTCTTCTCGCGCTTACAATAAGCTGTGATCTTGAAACCTTAATCGATTAAATATGTTACCTATAGAAATGTATTGCCGCCATTTCATTTCTCTATAACTATTTTTTCGTGGTTTTGGGATTTTTTTCCGTCAATGTATATTGTTGAAAAACACCTGATATTATTTAAAGCCTGTTTTCAGTTTCATGAATATTTAAATATCGCACAAAACCAATATTATAATTGTTATGTGAACTCATATGTAATTGGGTCACAATAGTTTTCTGAATCAAATTTTGTAAAATTTTCAGTATTTTTTGTAAAGTAATTTTATAAAACATTTATGTTCATTTTACTTGTGTTAATTTCTTTAACAAAATAAACTTTTTCGCCTTTGAATAGGCTGAGAAATCTGGTATAAATAAGAATTAAGAAGATTCCGAACGCTCTTTGTCATCAAGCTGCAGGGATAATAGTCATCCCTCGCTTTGTAGATGATCCTTTATGGCAACTCAACGACGAAACCGTAATCAAGGGATAACGACCATTCAACCTGCTGAGCGCTGCGCCTCTTGAAACAACTAAAACCATGGAATCTTAGAAGTGGAAACAGATTTCCATTATTGTAAATGTCTTAAAAAATATTAGAATAATTAAAGTTTTAGGAGTACACGGCTTCCGTTAAGAAAAGTTGTAAGATATTCTTCAAACTTACTTGTCTTTGAATAGCAAGAACGTATAAATCAGGAAAGAGAGGAAGCGCTAGAAGAAATAGGAACCAAAAAAAAAATGAAAAAGCACACCGAAAATGCAAATAGAGGGAATGTGAATCTGCGTGAGCAACTGCTATAATTATCACTACAAATTTTCATTTCCGCTCGTTTTGGAGCATAGGTTATTTTTTCTCTTTGGATAACAAAACGTAAAATATCAAGTGTTCTTCATCGCATCTCTGGGTTCGTTTAATTGAATCGCATATTACAGAATTGAATCGCATATTACAGAAACACTAACAGTGAAATAATTAAATGAATTAGAGATATATAAACATTTATACCCAAACTCTTTAAAAAAACAGAAAAAAAACTAAGCAAGCAGTGAAATTCGTTCTGTTCAGATGAAACCCAGCATGCAAGTACCTGATGGTTGGAATATGCAAATGATTAAAACATAACGACCAATGACCAACCAGTGGCCCGACACAGCTCATGGGTACCGTGTATCGATGAGGGTAAATCAGGACCAAATCTCGCACTCCGGAATAATTATGGCAGCGGGTTGTGGTTGCATTAAACTCCATAGACTGTAAAGATACTTCGACGTCGAATCTATGTGCAATACGAGCAGTCCAGTGAGTTCGAAAGAAAACCTATATTTAGGCTGGGAGAGGCCGGATGGTCAAACCGCCGTATCGCCAGTCATTTAGATTGGACCGAAGGTGACAGTCGGGCGATGTTGGTGCCAATGGATCTAGGAGGGCACAAACCAACGGCACTCGAGCATTGGACGGCTGAGGGCAACGACAGAACGCGAGGATCGAGAGACTGTCAGAGCTGTACGAACAGAACCAAATTCGTCGCTCCCAACCGCTTCGGGGACTGCATTCGAGAGCATCATTCCACCGTGAACCACTGACCAGTGGGCACCGTCAGAATCCGTTGCAGTGGTGTCGGGTCCGTTCGACATGGAACAGTGTCCAGAGACGATGTGTTTTTTTCAGCGATGTGATACGGTTTTCATTTCGCGTTGATAACCGGCGCATACCTGCCTCAAAACCATCCGGTCAGCGCACAGATCCTGTCTTTAGCGAGGAACGGTAAGATGCTCTCATACCGGGGGTGACACTCTGGTGTTTCGATTTCCTACGATAGCCGGACACCCTTGGTAATCATCACATCACTCTCACTGCCTAACGGTACGCCAACGACATTCTACTACCTGTTTGGCGCCTTTCATATCGCAGCATCGACGATGAATTTTCATTTTTTATAAAAGTGGAGAACCGAGAGCAATTTTTCATAAGAGTGCCAGTCATCAGCGTAGAAAGCTGATGAGTGTAACTGCGATTTGCGCCGGGAGCCCCCTTCGTATCTCCCGATGGTATTTGCAGTTAGTTTTATTAGGAAACTACCTATTTATCTTCTTACATTCAATTTGATTTTACAATTTTTGCTCAAGTTTCTTGTCTCGACTTTGCGAAAATACGGTCCATTTAATACTAAATATATTTGATCGTCCCTTTTTGGTAGCTGTAAGTCTATTAAAGGAATAACATTTTTAAATTAAGATTTACCAACTCTGAAATCTCCTGCTTTATTTGAACAATTTGTTCATTTGAAGGAACCGATAAGTTTCTGCTAATTAAAGCAAGATAAATCATACAAGTCTAAAACAATGGTAACTTGCTCTGAGATGTACTCTCGCTGATTTTTCTGGGGAAAGCAGTTTCCTGATTCCTTAATGAGCGAAAAAATGATCGTGATCTTCACACTTGAGAAATTTCTTTCAAGTCCTGCATTATCCCTGGAGACTAATCCCGGACTGGTGAAAGCAGCTTTTAAACAGCACTTAGAAGTAGGAAGCTGGTAGATCGTGGGTAGGGTGCCGATAGGAAAGACACATCGAAATGAAGTACAGACAAAGACCTTTCTATCAGTCAGTTCTGACTTCCACAAAGATTTAGTGGGATGTGTCTTTGTTACTAGTCGATATTTGACCAGGCAAGTAAACTCTGTAAGCTATGGAGCTACCAATTATACCAAGTCAATACCTGTGCGTTTTATCTAACGCACTATTTTATGAAGCTAGTATCTAAACCATCTGATGTTCCAGTCGACAGCAATCAGCTCAGAGCAGGTTCGAAGACAAAAATATGACGAATACTAATAATCATCCACCTGTCAGCTTTTTTGTAATTCATACTGGTTGTCGTGAAATGTTTTCTTTTTAATTCTAGATAACTAATTGGTCTCTCACACAATGCAGCTCCCTATTATTCTGTTGAACACACAATATAAGGAAAACGTTTAAAGCATGATATTTGTGCAACTTATTTTTTTAGTAAAATACTTATTTCTCATAATTTGTGAGCATTTCGGTGTCGCTGAGTAAGAAGTGTAAGTATATACCTATTTCTTTTCAGTAATACTATAAGTAAGACCAATACAACTATGACTATATCGAAAGGCCGAAACTATCATTATTTACAACAACATTGTTTTAATAATGATTATTTTATGAACCTTACCTACAGTAATATATTGTGACAAAGTTAGCCAGGATTGTAGTAATTTAGATTTGCATTGCAGTGTAATTGTGGTTTGTAAAGGTCTGGTGTTAGAAAAAAAAAGCCATTAGATTGCAGTACTGCTTCCTATTGAGCTTTAGCTGTAGAATGTTTGTCTCGTAAAAAAAACTGATCTACTGATTTTTGAGCCTTGGTGAATTAATTTCAGGCAAAAGTCTCTGGTAAAGACAATTAATGAATACACATCGTACATTTTAAACATGAATTTCTTCTTTCAGTAATTTCTGTAAAATATTAAATATAGACTTTAGAAAAATATAAGTACATTAAAAAATAAATTTAGTGCATATGTAAAATACCTTCCACCTGAAAATGGTGAAGACTGCAATGAATTGAGTTTTGCATAAATTATGAGAAATTTTTTTTTATTAAACACTAAGATTGATTTATAAATCACGCATTTTATTCAATACTGCTGCCAAGCTATTCAGAACATGAAATTTTCCTCCAACCTATAAAGAAGTACTACGTCTTCTAGTAACTTTTTTATGGTGTTCTACGAACTAATATTAAATGTTTATCTTCAAAACTTTATTTAGATTACGTATGTACATTTCAGGAAAACAACAGAGTTATTCTTTTTGCCCGAATACCAATACACAACAGAGTATTCTGTTTTCTGTATATAAAAAGATTTGAAGTCCTTCGTTTCCCTAAATCACTGTGGTACTTTTTAATACTGAAAAATATGTGCCTAAAAGAATCAAACTATTTTAACAGGTAACCGCGATCAAGAACGTCGTATCCACTCATGCGAATGCAAATATGACGTTAATAGGGCCTATACACTATACAGATCATTGCAAAATTTCAAATGTTCAGGAAGGGTACACAGTGGCAATATGTGAAAGACTTGTGATTTTGGCTACTTTGAGGGATGTATGATAGTTTTTGCTTACCCGGAATATAGAAAAAAATATCCGAAACGGCATTCCCTCTTGGCTATACATAAACAAACATATCGAATTCGAAAAAAAAGAGTGTGGAAAAAAAGCATTCAGTAGTCTTACCCCGGGAGGACACGATTTGTTTATGTTAGATGGAGACGGTTGTGAGACAGTTATAACGTAATCTCTTTTCGAGCTTGAACTTTTGTCGTTCTTTTTAGGTTATTTTAAAACATAACCATAGGATGAAAGAGTTCCTAAATTAATAAGTAACGGCCAGACGAAACATTTAAACAGAAGTCAAACTTACAGGAATTTGGCTTTATTTCAGAACTATTTCATCAGCGCAACATTGCACTTCTCATTTTACTTAACAAATCAGTATCAACAAAACATCCAACACTCCACACGAGGAACTGTTGTATCGTAGTTTTTCTCTAGGTTATTATCTCATACAGTTACACGTCACGTTCATTCTGACCCCAATTGTGTGGCCAACAGTATTCGTTTGAGAGAGAAGATATCGCGTTAAGTGTGAAGTATAACTGAGAACAAACTAAAAATTTACATAGGGAAAGAAACTAAAAAGGAAAGTTAATTTAGAATATACGTCACACAGTGTTCTACTAGGTATGAGATTAACTACACTACTTAAAGTAACAGGACATTACATCGGTGCGTACAGGATAATTTCATCATAATCAAAAGATCGCACATTTGTGCTTATAATCTAAATCGGCAGACAAAGCCGTTTTTTATCCCTCGTCTGTGCTTAAAACTGAAGCATTCGTCTACGCTGGGTACGGAAATACCAAAATTAGAACCTTGAGGACTGTAAAAAGACGTATGTCCTTTGAATTAGGTTTCCAGTTAATCAAGGCCGATAAACATTTTAGAGTATTGCATCAACAGCACGAATGGTTCGATCTTAACGTCCTTGTGTTAAATGTACAAGGTCATGGATGCGGTACGACTGCCTGAAGTATATTTTCACGATTATTGTGGTCCTTAGTACCTCTGAAATAGCATTTCAACTGAACAAAATATTTTAACATTATTGCGGTTCATGCAAACCAGTCCATATGCAGTGAAATATCTGCCTGTACGAAACATTTCAAGCAGTCCTGTACATGCCATGAATAAATGGGTTTCTTTGTGCATAGGAATGCGTTATGTCTCAAGTGTAGGATCGCCAAAGAGTGAGCTCATGTGGGCCAGAGTGACGTACACTTTTCTAAAATATGTTCCTCGGTCCCCAGATCCTAACCCAATTGAACACTTGTGATGAAATTCAGTAAGACATTCGTAATATAGATTTCCCTCGACGAAACTTGTGGCAATTGATGAGCGTATTATATCCGCTTGGCTGAATTATTTTGAAGAAGGATATCAGACTTTCGTTGCGTCCAGGCTATATGAATTTGAGTCTGATTTGAAAGCAGACGTCGGGGCATCACGTTATCAGGTTGCTGTCTCTAATAATGTGTTAATTTAGTTTATACTATGGTACATCCACTGGATAAATAACTTTGAATAACTCCTATTGAAACAAATAGTCTTATTTATGAAAACAAAAACTGTTAAAACCAACTAAAGGACAGATTTTTCGATAATGATAAAAAAATTCATGTCCCTTTGTTTTTGGACTATAAATCATTCGGAAATAATTCTTACTTTGAGTGCCAAATAGTGCACTATGATTGCTGGCAACAACAATGTTCATGAAAGAGAGCTAACCCGAGACACCACACTTTTCTAATTCACCTTACACTACTCCTAATACCCGTCCCTATCAAAAGGTAATACAGATGGAAATGCTTCTCTCACTGCATATCTGGTTCCCAAAGTGCGTTTTAAGCAAACAGCATTCTTTAACAGTATTCTATTACATGATGTACAATTTCGTTTTGTGTAGTACTTAACATATATATGTTACTGTGACTCTCTCTCATGGGAAAATAACACAACCAGTCAAGCTTGTGTTTTTAATAGACATTTGACAAGCAAAGGCGTGCTTCACTTTCTGCTATCTAGGAGACCTAATGATTGAGACAAAGCATCATTAACTAACCTGCTCGCCACCAGAGGACAGTCAATGCACAAATTACTACAGCAGCATACCTCATTTTCATGTCCATTATTTCGTATATATTTAGGACACACGTCACCTTTTACTTAGTCTGATGATGGGAACGGATTGTTTCCCGAAATCTCTTATTTTTTATTTGTACATGACGTTTTAACTTTTAGTAAAGTTTTAATAACTTGAATGTGGTTTGCAGCTACTTTGAGTTAATGACATGTATAGACGGCTTGAAAACGTGGTGTTTAAATATATCTGCTTTTAAACGTTTTAGTTGTTAATAATTGGGGGTATGGGAAAATGTCCGCTGTTTTAAGGAGAAAGGAGACAGGAACAATCACGAAACCAGTACACATTTATTCAACGAAATACTGGCCGTTAGCATCAATGATTTTTCACCTTTTCTCAGGTAACAAATGAATGCCCCTGTGATAGAAGGACTCGAGTTTTGAGCTGAAAAACTCAATGACGATATTTTCCACCTCTGGAAGTGTGCTGAACTGCTGTTGGGGAAGAGAATGTTGCATAGAGCCAAACAGATGCAAGTCTGAGGGTGCAATACCCTGGGAGTAAGCCGGATGCGGTAAAACCTCCCATTGTAACTGTTCAAGGGTTGATTTAGTGGTGGCACCAACTTGTGGCCTATCATTATTGAGTAATATGATGACTGGACGGGGTTCTTTACCTGTCAATGGGGGTTTTTGCTTGATTGCGGGGGTTCAGTTTCAATAACTGATCGCTATATCGTTGTGCAGTGATTCTTTCGCCAGGTTTCAACAGTTCTAATTACAGAACTCCATGTATATCCCACCACACATACTATAATGAATAAGCTTTTCAGCTGCTAGTTATGTTACAGTAGTAATTATGATGAATAAAGTCTTATGCTAGTTGTTAATAGTAACACTTAATGAAAGAGAGACCTAACTGCCAGAAAGAGGTCTGACAGTAATTGAACAGAGAAAAGGGTACTCACTTTAAAACCTTTTATTTTGAAAACTCCTGGTATCATCCAACACACACTCTACTAGTCACACTAATCGTATCACAATAATAAAGAAGAACCTAATCACATAGAACGAAGCTCTCGGCACAAAATAACGTAGCTCTTTTCACATCGAACAAAACCTATCCACATATAAACAAAAAGCTCTCTCACGTAACACAAAAGCTCTCCTTGCACATAAACAAAAGCTCTCCTAGGTATCGTTGAACGCGCCTATTTATACTGCCTACCACCACGTCATGACTACACTCGTTGCCACATATCATTCAGCGGGAGAAATAACATCTCGTTAAGTAAGAAGATAATTTACATAGGAAAATAAAATAACAAGAGATAGTAAAATCAAAAGGAAACTGAATCTAGAGTATACGTTACATCATCTCCCCCTTAATTTTTTTTTTGTTGTTGTTGTCGAAAAACCTATCAAATTTTGGAGTGTAGTCTTACACTTGCTGACTGACGTTTATCGTCCTCTTTTTTGTTTGTTTTGGTGGCAGCAGTATGTACAATATCAAACTTGGCATGACAAAATCAGGAAATCTGTATTCGTCTGTGAAACACTTTTTATACTTGAACAAAACAAACCTGCATCGGCATACCTTTTTTTTTATTCTGCCTAGCAGGAATCACCTTTTTAATTTCAAATGACGTCTTCCTATCAGCGTTGATTACAAACCAACTGTATCAGCAGCGAAGATTGCCTGTAGCTGCCTAACAGTAACAATTTTCATTATTTTACCCCTAAGCACATATATATAAAAAAAAATTTAGATTAGTAGACGGACATAGAAGATATATACAAAAAAAAAACACAGATACACAAAAAGAATGCATAGGCCCACACGAAAAAAAAAAAATTCTGACACGCCAACTGGTCGTGCAGGAAAAACAACAGAACGAGAAAAGAACCTGTCCACGAGAACCTACTTATCTCGAGGACGCATAAAAAGCTCTAGTACGATAACGTTTACCAGGCCTAATCGGACTGGTAAATTCAGGTGGCGTCGGTCTTTCCAGAGGAACGATACTAGCATTTGAAGAACTTGATTCGAGCCTTCGTCTTATGGTTGAATCAGGTTGCGTTTTTGGAAGCCCGTCTTGTGGAGGGAAGGGTGAAGAAAAAATCACTGGAGATTCTTCAAAAATGTTTGTCCGTTCGTTGAAAATTTCTGGAGGTTGATTGTGAGATATAGACTCTTGAGTCTGTGGAACATAAGGATGAGTAGGGTTGATGATAAAATCTATATTTCGTTCATGATATTTGCGACACTGAGCAACGTGTACGTATTGAAATTGATTGTCAGGTTTTTCAAGAATAATGTTATTTTCAAGCACATTTGCCACCCGATATGGACTTTCGTAGCTGGGTGCAAATTTCTTTACTAAAGTATGAGAAACAGAAGACTGGAAGTGCGTTTCCACGAGAGTGAGATCTCCAACGACAAGATCTGGTTCCCTACGCCTAGTGTTATAGTATCTTGCTTGAGCCGCTTGTGCTTCTATCATTGCGACACGAGCTTTTTCTGCCATGATTCTTACTGATTGCGGAGTTGGTTGCTGGTTTAGTTCGTCGATAATCCCCGTTAAATTTTCAAAAGGGGTTTTAATTTTTCGACCCAAAAAAAGTTCTGCAGGAGTAATTTTAGCCGATTCGTGAACAGACGAGCGGAGGGCGAACGAAAAAAGCTCAAGATGCTCATCCCACCGCTCGTGATGATCCATGACAAATGTAGCAATCATTTTAACTAGAGTGCGGTTTACTCGCTCCGCAGGATTACTCTGGGGATGATATGGGGAAATGAATTTATGCTTAATGTGTAGTCTCGCACACATTCTTTCAAAAATGTCAGAAATAAATTGGGGACCATTATCCGCAACTACTTTATTAGGTGCACCATATCTAGAGAATACTTCATTAATTAATACATTACAAATAACTTCCGCTGTAGCGGCTTTAATGGGGAAAACTTCAACCCATTTAGAGAAATTATCAGTTAATACTAAAACGTAACGAGCTTTGTTTTTAACAGATAAAGGATATGGTCCCAATAAATCTATTGAAATAATATCAAAAACATGAGAACTTGAACTAGATTTCAAGTGACCGGCCGGTCTTACAATACGATAATTATGAATCTAACACAAGTGACATGATTGAATGTATGCGAGCACACTTTGGTACATGCCAGGCCAATAGGCAACATCCCGCAATTTACAACGGGTCTTGCGAATACCTAAATGTCCTGCAATAGGTTTGTCATGAAATTCGTTTAAAAGGGCCACTCTAAGGGTTCGCGGAATATTTGGGCAAAACTCTGCCCTAGTAGTCCTACATTTCGTATAGTAAAGAAGGCCCTCTATGACTTCAAAATTCTGTGACCTCCCAGCCAGAGAAGGATCACTTTGCTGTGGTGAACCCGCAAGCGAAAAATTATTGATATCACCAAAATCTGGATCATTTATTAATTCTGCCATTATCTGCTCTCCAGATGTTATATCAGCTATTAGAAGTAAAGGCTGACATCCAGGAGTAGTTTCTGTGGGAACCCCACTAATCGGGACGCGAGACAATGCGTCCAGTAATTGATTCTTATGACCTGGTTGGTACGAAATCTTGATATTGCTCTCTTGTAACTTAAGAGCCCACTTTATAAGTCTTTGAGAGAGGTGCTTAGCAGAATTCAAATACTGAAGGGCAGAATGATCCGTAATTATGTTAACTGTCAATTCGTTAAGATAACATTGAAATTTGTCAAGAGCATACACTACAGCAAGACATTCACGTTCCGTAGCTGAATAATTGCGTTCAGCTTTGGCTAAAGTACGAGACGCAAAAGCTATTGTGGATGCCCAGCTTGTGACAAAACGCAACCAAGACCAACTCCGGATGCGTCAGTATAAATATCAAATTCCTTAGTATGATCCGGGAAAGCCAACACAGGAGGCTGAGTCAACGCAGACTTCAGTGCTTCAAATGCAGCGTTAGCCTCAGGTGTCCAAACAAACTTCTTGTATTTACGTTTCAAAGCATACAATGGCTCACAGATTGTAGCATAAGCGGATACGAACTGCTGATACCATCCGGTCATTCCCAGAAAGCGTGATAGTTCTTTTGCTGTTTTAGGCCGAGGAAAGTCAACAATAGGCCTAATTTTTTTATTATCCGTAAATAAGCCGTGGGGAGTGATTTTCAACCCCAGATATACAATCTCGTCCCTCGCTATCTGGCATTTACTAGGTTTTAACGTCAAGCCAGCATTGCATATGAGTTGGAACACCTGTTTGAGCAGAGAAAGGTGCTCATCAAAAGTCTCGGATGTAATAATAATGTCATCCAAATATACATGCACATGGGGACCTAGAACAGGTCTGAGAACCGTATCCATAAGCTTTTGGAAAGTAGCAGGTGCAGAAGCTAGTCCAAAAGGCATACGCAGGTACTCATAAGCCCCAAAAGGAGTCACAAAGCCTGTTTTATCGACGGAGTCTGGATGTACCGCCACCTGCCAATATCCACTCGCCAAATCCAAGGTTGACATCCATTTAGTTGACGATAGGTCATGCAAAATATGCGACATGACAGGTAGTGGATAATTTATCGCTTTCGTGACTTGGTTGAGCTTGCGGAAATCTGTCACGAAACGAAATTCATTGGGTTGTTTCTTTGGAATAAGAAAAGCTGGTGCGGCCCAGGCGCTTGTTCATTCCCTTATTATGCCCTGTTTAATCATCTCGGAAATTTGACGTTGCATTTCCTGTTTTTTATGGGGAGCACAAGGGTAAGGTTTCGACGCTATCGGTTTCGAACCATCAGTGTCAATGACGTGATAAACCACCTGTGTGAAACCAGGTTGATCAGAAAATAAACCAGGGCTTTCCTGCAAAAGTAGAGAAAGCTGGTTTCGTTGCCTCTCATTCAGTTGGTTACTCAATAACAAACTCGTTATGTCTATAGGATCTTTTGGAATCACTTCGACAGGTTCCGGAAAGGAAATAACATGTTGTACGAAATTGAGGGTAACTTGAAAAGTATTGATAAAGTCCATGCCCATTAGACATTTAACAGGTAGTTCGTCTATTAGCAGGAAAGAATGCGTAAAACGAGCCTTTCCCAGCCCTAGAGATAATGTGACAGTTCCTGTGATACTGAATATTTCGTTATTTGTACCTCGCAAATACTGCGTCGCAGGCTGGACGAGTATTGCAGGAAAACTTTCAGTGCAAAACTTCGTATTTAGGGCTGATATTTCAGAACCAGTGTCGAACTTTGTCTCGACAATAATATCTTCAATTGTCAAGAACACATCAGGCAACTGAGGAGTTTGGACAGTCACTAATACTGTTTTAGGGTCAGAATGCTTGGTATCAGGAAGCAGGACCGACCCTTGGTCTACTTCCCTTGGAAGTTTAAAGGATTCCTGGTTGTATTATCATGCGGTCTGAAACCTCGGCCCTGCAGGGTATCGGGAAAGTTTTCACGATGAGGAAAACTGCGTGAAAACTGTTGCGGGAACTCCGCATATCTGTTGAAATTTTCATTTCTATTACTTCTTCCCTCAGCACGGGCAGAAAAATCATCATTGCCCTGAGCATGAAAACGTTCCGAATTCTGCGGATTGGAACGGGGTCGAGCATATTGTGCATTTGTACGGTACCCAGAAAATTGAGTAGAAACGAGCGGTTAGTGTACCACTCTTCTATGCGGTGGAACGTATGATGCTTGGACTTGCACCTGTGTACGCTCGCGTTGAAAGTCATTAGGCCTATTATGCCGCTGAGGATTTTCGTAATAAACCTCGCGGGGTGCCCGAGCATGGTGAGTTAGACCATGTTTGCTGTGTCGCTATTCATACGTTCGTATGACGCGAAGGCATTCATGAATTGTAGCAGGGTGTCGGACCTCAAGAAAATCCGGCAGAAATGGATCGAGCTGTTGCAATAGGGTGTCCAACATGTCGACATGACTGGCATGTGGATCCCATAAGTTATACAAGCGTGTTGTTTCTAAAGCAAATGCAACAGGGCTATCGTTGGGTCCTTGCTGACGAGAAAAAAGTTGTTGTGCAAGGATAGCTCGACTGAGGCCGAAAGGAAAGACTTCCAAAAATTCTGCTCGGAAATTCTCATAATGAGAATTCGGGTTCGACACTCTCCACTGCCGATACCAGGTTTTAGCGGTATCCTTCAAGCAAGTGCCTGCTATTTGGACTTTGCAGTCTTGAGGAATATTGTATAGATCGAAATGATCTTCCAAATAGTCGAGAAATTTTAAGGACCCCTCCAAACCATTGAAATTAATTGTTCCTGCATGCGGCACGAAATGGGCAAGCATTTTGCTTCTGTGAGAGGATTGAAATCTCTCAGGTACGACCCGCGACTCAGAGTGACAGGGAGCTGGTGACTTACGAAATTGTGAAGAATGCCTGGGTACTTGGAAATCATTATCAGTAAAGTGAGCACCACAGGCTTCTTGCAGATGGTCGAAATTAATCCCATCACCACCGAAACTGGCATTAGGGTGAAATATTGAAGTTGTCTCAGGTAATGAAGACATGGGTAATAATTGTCAAGACCTCGTGTTCAGAAAAAGTTCGGGCGCCAATTATAATGAATATGTTTTTTGCTAGTTATGTTGTAGTAGTAATTATGATGAATAAAGTCTTATGCTGGTTGTTAATAGTAACACTTAATGAAAGAGAGACCTAACTGCCAGACAGAGGTCTGACAATAATTGAACAGAGAAAAGGGTACACACTTTAAAACCTTTTATTTTGAAAACTCCTGGTATCATCCAACACACACTCTACTAGTCACACTAATCGTATCACAATAATGAAGAAGAACCTAATCACATAGAACGAAGCTCTTGGCACAAAATAACGTAGCTCTTTTCACATCGAACAAAACCTCTCCACATATAAACAAAAAGCTCTCTCACGTAACATAAAAGCTTTCCTCGCACATAAACAAAAGCTCTCCTAGGTATCGTTGAACGCGCCTATTTATACTGCCTACCACCACGTCATGACTACACTCGTTGCCACATATCATTCAGCGGGAGAAATAACATCTCGTTAAGTAAGAAGATAATTTACATAGGAAAATAAAATAACAAGAGATAGTAAAATCAAAAGGAAACTGAATCTAGAGTATATGTTACAACACAACAGAACCTTTTTCCTGTGTATATCCTGTGTTGCAGTGGATTTTGATGGCTAGTCTGGGTTGACCCAGGATCGCCTGCTTACGGGGTTGTCGCATAGACCCATTTTTATTCCCCGGTGACAACCTTCCCCACAAAGAATCTTCCCTTGAACCCTCTTCAGCAACGACAACTGATCGCTATATACAGATGCGCAAACGTTGAAAAAAATTACGCTCCGTTAAAATATGAGGAAACCACTTACCGATTTTCTGGATCTTTCCCAAGGCCTGTAGACCCCATATCACCGTCGATTGAGCCACTTTCAAACGTTTCGCCAGTTGCGTGGTCGATTGTGTGGCATCGTCTTGCAACCGAAATTCCAGCTCTTCGTTTGGGAGTCCCTATGATCTACCTGCACGTGGCTTATCTTCCCAGCTTCGATCACCTTTCTTAAACCTTGCAAACCATTCTCGACCTGTCCGCTCATTCATAACCGTTTCGCTACACGCCTGACATACTGAACAGAATGCTTCACTCGAACTTTCTCCAAAATTAAACATGAATAAACAGTGCCGCAAATGAACCTTACAGACCGCAATAATGCTTGGCTTCATGTACGAACTGACCACACGTGGCACCGGTCGTTTAGATAGCCACAGCGCCTATTAATGGGGGCGACAAGAGATGCTTGAATATCCTTAATATATTTCAGCAGCAGACGCAATTTGCTAGGTACCATATGTCGAAAATTATGTGATTAGAAGAGTTGTTTTGCAATCAAGCTGCCAAGTGGTGCCGGACGCAGGTTTCTAACCATTCGTCAAAGATAGGTTCGGACTCAAATCCCTAATATTTCATGGAGGACGTGTTTGCCTTATGATATCGGGGTTATACATATCGTAGAAGCAGTAGCCCCAAAGTAAAGGCGGGCCTAGAGAGTTGCTCGCAGTGGTCGTTAAACCTCTAAACAAACAATATGAATTTCTTTCCCTTTGCTTGTAATGTTGAGTAAGAACACAGGATAACCAGAAAAATAAAATTTCAATTTTTGCTGGTAGCTAATGGACAAATTTATGTTGGGGAAATTGTTTGAAACCACCTTTTAGACACGCAGGATAGCTAAAAGCAGTCGTATAATATTTACTGGGATTAAAAGTCTATCTTAGTTAATCTGTTTCGCTTAGTACGAGCTGCGAAGATCCTTTAGGGGAACGTCATGTCAATCTAAAACATAGGTGTCTACTATTGCAAGAAACTTCTGCTTTTGTTTATAAATAAAATTTTATTTTCTATTTTAATACTGAGAACAATATGCAGAAATATCACAGAAATAATTACAAGATATTTTGCAATGCAATTCAAGTATCTAAGAGCAATAAGTGCATCCTTTCTACACAGGACATGAAGGGTATCACATGGATCAGTAAAATGACTATTTTGATTGCAACATAACTGATTTTAAATTTCGGAAATGCAATGTTTTTTGTATATTTCCTGAACACCTGCCACTTTTGGACAACTGAGATATTTACTAGATTTGAAAGGAAAGGAAAAGGCACAGAAGAAGATCTTGTGGAAAATCGAAGGATGAAATTTAAGATAAAATTGGCTTCAGTCAAAAAATAATGTAAACATTTTGAGATGATCTTTATCCAAGAATGCTTTGTTCCTGTTTTGTGAACGTTAAAATTAAAGAACTGCGCCTTATGCACGTAATAAATCCAAATTATTTCAAGTTAACAACAACAAATAAATGCAGGCAAAGTAGACATTTTACACTTTGTGTATTTTTTTTTAGATTTGCCCCAAGAAATATTTTGCAGGAGCTGTGAGTAAGCTCCTATTATTATTATATGTACCACCCCCACTGTGTATATATCATGCTCATCTAACCATCAGACTTACACCTGAGGATGGATCCGTTGCGGATCTGAAAGATTCTAGTGTACCTTTTATGAGAATGATTTTATGACTAAGGTGTTTTTACATTAAAAGATTTTTTAAACTATTTTATCGTGCATAGACGACAATGTACTTACATTAATTTTTTGCTATATCTGCATTGCGAAACCATTAACAAAACTCCTCTTTCTGAAAAACAGGAAAGTATTCAAAATGATATTGAACAAATTATAGACTAGGAACATATTTCCAGGTAATTTCAATTATTGTAAGCATATTTTGTATTTCTAAATCAGGAAAGGGTGAACTTCCGCATCTCAGTGCTATCGAGTGTTTTCCATTTTCGTATCGAGTATTTTCCTGTTTACATTTGGAAGAGGTACACCATTGAACCGCAGAGAAACTAGTTTCGCATACATTTTATGTTGGGCCCTTATTCTAACAATACTAATTTAGGCTGATATACCCTGCGCGCATACACTATTACGCAGGAAATAATGTATGTTGAACTACATTTCCTGCGTTGGACCAGTAGTTCCACATAAAGTTTATGCCTACCACTTGTTCTAAAAATGCTAATTTAAAAGATCTGATAAGAGGGAAATTTTTACATCGATTGCAGATCATTTTATACGCAATATATACACATAGAATGGCAATAATAAAGGACGATTTTATTTCAAGAATGATGATTTTAGGCGATCGTGTTTCTAATATGCTTTCGATTTCCATTTCCTAAGACATTTCCAAGTATGTGGGGCAGTTTATATATTCATTGTTTATATATTTTTTGAAATTCCAAGCACCTGCATATTCTAGAGAACACCGATGCTCAATCGACAATACAGAAAAAGGCTGTTCACTTCTTCGGCTTTAAAAAAAAGGTTCGTAGAATATTCGCGAAATCCTCATTGTTCCATTTCAAAATGATAAGGCTTGATTAAAAATATGTTGACTTCGGCGAAGTGAACAGCCTTCTGTATTGTCAGCTGAACATCGATATTTTCTGGGTGCGCCGGGGTTGCGTCATCTTACTCTGTGCCGCGCGAAAGTTACATGCCCAAGTTTCAGAAGTATCAATACTTTTCAATGGCAGTACGTGCCACCATTAAGCCTGAAAGCAAGCATGTATCCGAACATCAACCTAAACGCACGTTTTATTTCTCTCGAGGCGGAATGCAGCATTTGTCTTCTCTAGAGCATTTTTGAGAGTTCAAAATTACTTTGTGTGTCGTCCCCGATGGAGTAGTGATCTAAGCGCTGACTTCTCAACAAACATCCGAAAGGTGTCTGGGTGCAAATCCCGGTGAAGTACGAATGTTTCGTTTTGTTATATAGCCTTATATGTCTCGGTTTCTTGAACCACTGGTCCTATATTAAAAACGGGCAAACATTTATAGTCCATCCAGTTGATCTCTGTTGTTTGTTAATCCCCCAAATAGAAAGCGAAACACAAAGTTTATTTGTGTGACGCTGCATATAACAGTGGTAGATTTTTGAATGCGGTTCGCATTAAGCGTGTTAAGGACTAGGACGTATCGATAAATTTGAACTTATGCCGTTATGTGTGTAAACAGAATTTTAGATTTGTTTTCTAATATTTCATTCTTTGACCCAACTTTGGCCGACGAAATTTTTTTTTCATACCAAAATAAAACTTCGTATCTCGTTCGAATTCCTCGGACTAAAAGCATTGTGTTTCACCCTTTAACATTTCCTTGGTTGAGTCGCATATTTTTTATTTTAAATCATTGAAACAACTCAGAATTGCCTTTGAATGTTTGTTCTTTTTTATTCTTGAAAATACGAGAGTTTTAAACTAATATCATTAACGCACAGTTTATACGTAATGCCAAGAAATTATTTTTAAAATAATCTTCATTGTGCAGTTGATCAAACCTACTCACCATAAAAGACGTGTGGTGAAATCTCACGAATCTATATGATGTGCAACATGGGTATCAATAAAAGCGTTATCATTAAAATTCAAGAATCAAGAATGAGCACCCTGAAACGAAAATTTCAGCAAATGAGGGCCAAAAGATTTATGTGTTGTTTGTGTGATATTTTCCTTGTATAGGGATCGTCTCAATTTCGTGAAAATTCAATTTTAGAGAGGTTTACTGAAGAAAATAATTTGCCAGATTTTTGTTACATTTTTTATTTTAAAAAATGTTTTTGAAACACATGATGATAAAATTGCCGAAACTCTGATCTATCCCTTTTAATGTTAAACTGTGCATCAACTGTTTTTTCATGTGCTGTAATTTTTTTCGATTCAGATATGCAATGCTGTCTAACAAGCGCGAACTTGAGTTACATTCTTTCTAGTAAAAAAAATGGTATAAAGTTGTAGATTTCCCAAACGATGATTGCCATTCTTCGGGCATCAAATGCCTTTCAAAAAATACATTTGGCAATAACGTCCTACTTGAAGTATAGATATTTGCTATATATAATTCCTTTTCAACCTATTATACTGAAAACTAAAAACTTTACTGTGCACATTGACTTAAGACATTGTTAAAACACAACATTTAGTTCAAAATGAAAAAAAAGGTGGTATAATATTAAACATTTTCTCTTAGGCAGGAGAAGTTCTAAAGATTTTTCAGTTTATTATTTATTTCTAAAATACAGTCACGGACAGTGGAATTTGCACACCTAAAAGAAAACATGTAACAACAGTAAAACGCTGCAAATAGCTAGAGTACGTGCTGCTATGCAAATGATCCACGTTTGGTACGATTGCACATGGCCGCACACTCTGTTGTCGCTCTGCAAGCATGAACCGGCATCCATATAAACCATCGTGTGGTCGATGCCCCAGAAACCTAAAAGCACCGGCCGACGCAGGCAAAAGTACAGACTGACAAAAATGCTGCATAGACGCCAGAGACATAGATGTACGCAACTTACGGACTTTGAGAGAGGTAAGAACACCGTAGCGTAGCCGGCCAGCCGTACAGCCGTCACGTGGATCGTTTTGACTATACCGTCCGACTGTGTTTGAAGCAGTTGACACGTGACGTACTGCCACAAGGCGTAGCTGCTCACGACGGACCAGGAGGACCACCGACAGACCGTATTGTCGGATAATGCACCAGGAACGAACGGATACCAAGGGAACCCGGTCAACTACACAGGCAGATGTAACGGCTACTGTGTGCTTACGAACCATTTTCCGATGCCTCGCGGAAGCGAATCTGCGATCCCAGCGTCCCTTACGTGTGCTGCGATTAACACCAGAACATCGCCGGCCCCGTTTGCACTGGTGCCAGGCCAGAGCGACGTTGAACGGCACAGACTGGAGACGTGTGGTCTTACGCGATGAGTGCCGCTTCGTTTTGGGGAGAGGTGATCAACGTGTTCGTGTCTGGAGGTCCCCGGATCGCTATCGAGAGCTGCACCTCCCCCGGTACAGGCATTTTAGTCTGGGGAGCCATAACCTACGATAGCAGTTCAACTCTAGTAGTGGTAGGCGCATCTTTGACTGGCTAGCGGTATTTTGATGAGATCCTACGGCCCCACGTGCTCCCATGCTTGCCTGGGATTAAAGGTGCGCAATACCAACAGGATAATGCCAGCTCACACACGGCTCGCGTTGCCCAGGATTGCCTACGTCATGTCGGCTCCCCGGACATGTCCTTTATCGTAAATGTGTGGGACCGTTTGAAACGCCGAGTGCCGCCGTGTTGCACCATCTAACACGTGTGGTTCAGTCTGCCCCACGACAACAGCAGGCGTCTGTTAGCGTCCATGCCGCACCGTATTGCTGCATGTATTGCAACACGAGGCGGTGAGACGTGCCGTTGAAAATAACCGGACTGCGTGCCACAGATCCCTCTGTAATTGTCCTGCAGCTCTGTTTTTGCCATAATGTGTATCATTCATCGAGATCATTACGTCCATAAATTTTCAGATCAATCCGATTCTTTCTTCTTGGTGCGCAAATTTCATTGTTCATGAGTGTATTATCAAGCTGTTAAAATTATAAAGGTTTCGAAGGTAAAATAATTATTTACGTTTTTTACTAAGGGAATGTAAGGTTTCTGATATATTTTATATTCCAAAAAGATACTATATTATTCTTTAATGCGGTTAGAAACTCATCGCGAAGGATATTCGACGAATCTTACTGAAACACCAGGAAATAGATTCAAAAATCAGATGCACTAAGTATAAAATGGAATTGAAAAAAACTTGTTCTTTCTCCTGAAGCAGTAATTGTTAGCGTTTGCGTATCATAGGTAAGCTTCTTAAATTATAGGTCCTGTTATTGGCAATACACTGCTATTGAAAACGGATGATTTGTAATTCGTAAAATTCTATTCGGATATCCTTCACGAGGTTCTTTTTCGAAAAACGAATGTTCTTACTGAACTAAGTAAAGCAGCAGTTTAATACAAAGAAATGTGTTGCAACTGACGATGTACTTTTCGGTATAATGTCAATAAAATTTGGGAAAGTCATTCTAAATTCTTCAAACTTGTAAAGCACAGTACCAAATTTAAACTTCACAAAATTACGGACAGCTAAATTTCGTATATCAGTATTCGTTCGGGAGTACTGTGACATTAGTCATACTGAGTAACTTGCAATATATTAATTAGGTCAGAATTTCTTAAATGAGTTTTAAGAAAGGAATTGCCGTGCAACTCCAAACCTAGCTAAACTTTTGTCATGTCTCATGTGCACTGTTAGAACATTTGCTCACATGCAATTTTAAACACATTCCACTGCCATCAGCAATACATATATGTTACGTAAAACTATTACGATGTTGTTAGTGTGATGTGAAATAAGAATTAAATATATAAAGAATTTCAGTTCCAAATTTTATTTGACATTTAATATCTTTTCTTTTACTGACTCGATTATCCAGGTTTAATAAAATACTTCCTAAGAACCATCTGCAAGAATTTCCAACTGAAAATGTGGGTTCCATTCTTGAGGCTCTCGACAAAGTCTTAGGAAACAACAAAGCACCGTTCAATCCTATGAGGACGGGTAAGTTCCGAAATGAAATTTTAAGCAAAACATGATAAACGGTTGCTGTTGAATTTTTCTTTCGTAAGGTTTTGCAATTTCTGTTCTACAATTTCCTTATCCTTGAGTAAATTTTAAATGTAAATATTTTACTTTAAATAAATTTTGTATCTAAACACTTATTTATTCAATTTTCAGTAAAATATCCTAAACAACAGGTATATATATCATATAATATCTTTTTGTAGACGAACAACGCGTTGATGAAAAATTCTCGTAAGGCCGTATCACGCCACTCAGCATGTGTAACGTAATTTGTGAGATTCCGCTGCCAAATTTCATTTAACACTTACGCATATATTTACAAATATTAAAACTCTGAACCTGAGTTTGTTGTTTATGCGGTACAACGCAAACATGAATTCTACAGATACCAAAATTGGTGTTCCTGCTGGCAGGTATTCCCTTAACTCTGTTCACAATTTGTTGCTTGTTGGGAAAACCTGCAGATAATGTGTCGGACGTGGCTAAGAAAGTTGCTTTCTATAAATCACCGTCACAAAACGGTTTCCCATGCTGTGGTATGTAGTGAGATATTTGAAAACTAATCACAGTGATATTATTCCTTGACCTTAAAGAAGATGCAAAACAACTTGGTTCATTTTCATTTGTTTTACGTTTTGTATAATATATTCCCTTCTTTGTTCATTTGACACGCAAACATTTTTATGATTCCTCTCAAAATTACGTTTCCACACTGAATGTGCGGATCATTACCGGTTCCGTACACAGGCAACAGAAAGATTTATTGTTTTTTTTTCAATCGCTCAGAACTCCTATGTCTACTGTTCTTAAAATACCCGGCCACTTTTTTTGGTTTCTTTATTAAGTTTCTCAGTTTTCGGCTCTAAAACATATTTGCATGGTCCGAGTAAATAAACGTCAGAAACGAAACAATCACAATACACCAGAGGAATAATCAGCAGTACAAAAAAATCAAACTTCACTGGCAATCTGAAGATCTGGACTGTCCTCGCAGTATTGCGTAGTTAAAATCTGAAATCCCTTCGTTCATTGTTCAAGGTTACTTTCAATTGTCATAAGAACTCGCAGTTTCGTACATGCCTTCCAGTCTGACTATGTTATCTCCTTCCCGCAAAGGGGAAGGGGAGTCGGACAGAGGGAGGCTTGCGCCGAAGCAGGTGTGGACGTCTTGTGGTGGAAATCCGTAGGCGCGTGGTAATAAAATGTAAAACTATAACGGTGTACATATGACGTTTATCTTTTGTGAATTAATGCAAAAGCCGATTCAGTAAAGTGTGATTGAGTTTCTTCTCCTTTGAGCACACTTCTCGGCAAGGTTAATTTTCTTGCCAGAGTTCGATGATTCGAAGGACACACAATAGGCCTGCTGGGGAAAAATTGTTGTCTTCAAAAACTAAACCTTTATTTAATGTTGACGTTTTCATACAAGCGATCCGCCTAAATCTTGTTGTTAACCAGTGAGACGGGTGTCATAGGTTCGCCATTTCTGCTCTAGTTGAATGAGAAACTAACCTGTTTAGAGAATCCATTTCCCAACTCAAAGGACACAGTTTAAATCATTGTGATCTGGTCGCTTATTCTAAACCACGGCTTAGTTAAGTGCGCAATATTATTGATGCGGTAAGCACGTCAGACTTCTGGTCATTCAAATTGCCGATGTCGGAGAAATTATAAGAATTGTCACAGCGGTGCAACTGATAAATGTGATTCTTATAAATTCAGTTGTCGGAAAAATTATTTTTGAAAATTTCAACATTGAATCTGAGACCGTGATCAGACATTCTTTGTTGATAAAAAATATTGCTCTCTTAGGGATCTGTCAAATGCATTTCAGTGGTAAAGATCTACATGTTCACCCTTTCACAAACTGAAGAACGACTTCCATGTAAATTTCGAAAACATCATTTTGATGAAAGAATTGCAAATACTCCTTAAGTGCGCCTGAATTTTGTTCTGTAGAAACTTTTACTGGTTTGTGAAAATTGCATTTTAAAACTCGTCATTACCATGTACTTTGATTACTTGTTTATTTTCAAATAACAGGAACTTATGACTCCTCGAAAGTACTGTACTACACCTATCCGAAAAACTAAGTTGTTCTTCAACATATGTCCATTCATTTAACAATGTTGAATTTGAATACCATTATTGTTATCAATGATGGAATACGAGATTGCACCGTACAATACAAATTTTGAAAATCACAATCCGTTTTTTGCTGTAAATATGACAAGGATGGTAAGTCAGATGATATTCGAAAACTTGAAAATTTCATCGTTCTGGAGCGGAAATCTAACCCACGTCTCCCAGATAGTGCCCGGTTATGCTTCTTAAAAATCATTATTGTTATTGGAAAAGTGAATGTCATTCCCAAATTACAATATAGACATTCAAATTGTATTAAAAGCAATGGCAGATAAACAAGGTAATTGTGTTTTCATATTTATTTTATACTTTATTTTCTTTTACAAGATTGACGCAGTTTTAGCATATTACCTACTGAAGATCTGCATTTCAATGCTATGGTGTTGTATTTAAAATTATAAAAGTGACATAATCATACAGGAAAGCCAAGGTCATTAATATATATTCCCTTGAACTTACATCTGGTACGCAGAATTTGATATACACTATCTACCAACAAGTAATTGGACACCACTGCAATCGACTATATCTGCGAACCTGATACACGTCAAGGCCGCCGCCGTTAAATATCGTGCGGGAAACAACAACGCAACCAATCGCGTGCAAGATGCCACGCAGCTCGGAGCTCTCTGATTTCGAGAAAAGTTTAATCGTTGGGTATCACAGAAATGGCCGTTCCATACGTGACAAATCCAGCGAGTTGAAGTACCCAAAGTCGACAGAGGCCTACGGGATTGGCAAGTGGAAGATGAGAGGTGACTGTCGGAATGTGCCCCGACCCTGCAGACCCACAAAACTGGGAGTTACAGACCAACGGGTGCTGGCCAGAGAAATTCGGAAGAACTGCATTAAATCGATGGGCCACATCCACGAAGAGTTTCAACATTCATCCGGGAGTGTTCTTTTAATGAATACCATCCGTAAGGAAGCCCATCTGCTCGGTTATCAAGGACATGCTGCCGCCCAAAGGCCTTAGATCACCAAGTCCAGTAGCGCTGATCGGCTAACGTGGTGAAAGGAACGTCGGCAATGGACCGCTGAACAGTGGAAGAAGGTTCTATGGAGCAACAAATCAAGGTCATCCTCTACCGTTCGGATGGCAGGGTATGGGTTTGGCGTCTGCCTGGAGAACGCCTCCTGCCGGAATGTATTTTGCCAACTGTGAAGTTTGGCGGCGGTGGAATTATGCTATGGGGATGTTTTTTCCTATTATGACAAGGGACCCTTGGTTCCAATTACTGGTAGACTCAACGCCGAGACCTACTGCACCATTTTGGATGACCATGCGCTTCCTAAGTTGTGGTAGTTTTACGGGGTGGACCCATGTTACTTTCAGGATAGCAATGCTACATGTCATGTTGCGAGGTCGACCATGGCTTGGTATGGTGGCAATGGGATTAATCGAATGGACTGGCATGCGCAGAGCCTGGACCTTAACCCTATGGAGCACCTCCGGTACGAGTTGGAGCGTCGATTTAAGGGGTGCCCCATAGTCCGAAATCGGTGAAGGAACTGACCTGTCTGCTCCAAGCCGAGTGGAAGAAGATACCGTTAGCCGTCGTACAACGCCTGGTTGAGAGTATGCCCCGGAGGATCGCAGCTGTAATCGCCGCTCGTGGAGGCCACCAACTATTGAAGCTGAATAAACTACGTTTCCCTTTGCTACCACAGGTGTCCAATTACTTGTTGGTAGATAGTGTATAATGTTACCGAAATTGTACGACACTTTACATTTCTTAGTTCTTCAAATTATTTTACGTCATAGGTGTTCAAACGATATCGTCCCGAATAAATAAGTTACTTTAAGTCTCGCGTTCTCGTTTTCCTTCGAGAAGACGTCTTTCCACAGCGTCAAATGCAAAACCTTTGAAAGCTTTGAAAACAAAAAAGAAAGCAAAATTTCCTCAAACCACAGATATCAATCTCTGTGGCGAGTATATTTATGTTGACATTTCGTTTGCAGCATTTTATACTGAAAATAAAATATGATTTTTAACTGGCTTAATTAAAAGTTATGGAATTTTAAAAGTTATGAAAAGTTTAGGAGCGAGAAGCTTCTCGACATGTATGAAAACAAAAACCGTTTTCATTCGGTTTTAAGCATTAGAAAACGAGATACCAACCAAATTTCTGCAACTGATCGAGTAAATTACAATTCACCTGGTAAGAATATTGATGAATGTGTTGAGCAGTGTCCTTCCCATTACAAATTGCGCCTTAAAATGGATTTGTTTTGCAAACCTCGTGATCTTTATTTATATTAGACATTTTTTTTTTCAATTTAGTGACTCGACGTAGTATATACATCCTTTTCTAAGACCTCTTGAATAAAATTTGTGAAGAAATACAGAGCATTTTACGCTCTCTTTTTGTATATAGTCTCTATTTGAGCACTTTCAATCAGATTAAAATTTCAGGAAAAAGGAAGATCAGTAACGGATTTTCCTTTTTCCGAGTTTTTAATCTGATTGAAATAATGTCGTATAAATGGGCGCCACAGACATACCAAAATAGAGTACTTTGCTAAATACGATTCGATATTAAAGATATGATCATTCTTTTAAATGTTAGCATTTTATAATTTCGCAATACTTTCCTTATTTTTCTGATGGTGCTAGAAACCGTTTTATCATTTGTGAGAGAACAGAATTATTGAACTCAGGTTAGTTGCACATATGCTTTTGAAAACCTACGGGTATTTTCAAGCATTTTTCTGTCTTCTGGATTCCTATTTTAACATTATCGGACAGAAAAGAAAATTATGTATCTGTCTTGCTCATTCTATAACATAGAGTAAGGTGTCGTACCAATGAAAATAAACCAAAATAATTTTGAGCTGTTTCCAGAACAATGCAAAAAGACAAGTGCTGGGAAACTGCTGGCCACCAGTTGGCAGTGATGGGTCAATGCTGGCTGAAATCTGCCTCTCACGGCTCGGTAGCGGCTCGTTGGTGGCCGCGCTATCAGTTGGCGAGCCATTGATGGCCCTGCAGCATCGCCGTTAATTGTGGGCCTCCAAACAAAGGCTACTAGTGACCCGTTACTGGCAGCCAATGTAACTCCAACAGCAGGGAGAAGCAGCGGGACTGCGCATGCGGAGAAACAACACTTGCTGTGTCTCTCATGTTACCAGTTAGTTGAAGACTACGCTATCGCCATCGTGTTATTTTAGTGGATGTTAAGAAAAAAATCCATATGTATAGAGGCGAAATAATATCTTAATGAAATTCCACGTCGACGAAGATATCAGTTCAAGCCAAGAAGTACTAAATTACAGCCATGAAATACATCCACTCGATTCCCATGAATAACAATTCATGGAATGGAGTGGATGAATAACAAGAAAAATCTGAAACCGCTTAAAACAAATGTCCTGGAAAAACATTAAAAAAAAGGTTTGTCGGAAAATAAAAAGAATTATACGCGAACAAAATTTATTAATTATTTGAAAGAAATAAAAGCAACGCTAGGTGGATATTATAATGTGCTCATCCATGGGTTGAATACACAAGACTAGGAGTAATTAGCTTCTAAAAATAACAAGAAGTAAAATAAAATGTCTTACCTGTTAAAAACAAATGTCGCTTCGGACAACGGGAAGGAAAGATACAACGTTAAAAATGGAGCAGAATGTGACATGAACGCGGGAAAATCTATATTAATTCAATAATCGCCTTTCAAGACGACAAGGACAGTACGAAACTTTGGAAAGCGACTTTCAGTTGGTACACTCCTTGAAAATGAGTGAAGTTCCCTTAAGGTAAAAAAAAAAAAAAAAAAAAAAACTATCGTTAGTTGAAAAAATATATTTATGAATCATATGAAAATGATATTTATGAAAAATACCTCGCAATATTGTAAAATGAAAGAGAGAACCATACGAGTATATATTCCGCACGAATGAGAAATCTTCAAGCACACGCTCGTGCGTGGCAAATTAGTCCGGTCGGTAGAGTGATCACCTCCCACACCGACAGCCTTGGTTCGTTTCCAACCAGATCAAAAAGGGCGTTTTTCTGGTCCGTTGAGGAAATTTCCCCAGCGCAGTGCTATAATTCAGAAGTTTCGTAACGGGAAAAAAATTAAGTTGTAGCTTCGGGAAACTGCGGTTATCCTTGATTTTGTTTTTATGGTTACTACGAGGAATTTGGCGGACAAGATTCGGCAAGCCATCAATTACGTTACGTGGTTGCCGGCTGCCATTACCTGTAAACTTGCGAACCAAATTAGCCTAGCCATCATTTCTTGCACGTGCTTGTAGGGCCGATGAAGGGCCACTTGTGGCAGCTATTGCCTGTGATGGATAACTGATGTCCCTGTTGTGGCATATGACAACTGGTAGGGTGCTAACTGTTGGCCAGCTGTTGGCGTCCGGGACATTTCGTTGACAGTTCGGCAGCGGCAACATAGTATTGGGTGATTGCTGGCCCAGCAAGACAGTTTTTGCTGGGAAGTAATACTTAGTTTGTGCGCGTTGAAAATATATTTTTGGTAAAATCGCATATTAGTAAAAATGATTACTTTCATACATGATTATGTAGTAGAATCAGTTGCGCCATTTAAAGAAAACTTTCAAATTTCCTTTTCGTGAACATTGCAGCATAACGAATCCGCATATTCATTTTGTTGTTGTTGCGGAAACTGAATGTTCAGAGGAATCAGGTCTGGGCGCCTTTCTGAACTCGATTCACGCCAAAACAAGAGAGAGGCATGAGTGGTGTACCGTGCCTTCGCCACTTTATCCCCAACCAGTGGCAAATAATTTTGGACAAGAAATTGGTGATTCTATTAAGCGTTTGCTTGCAATGGTCGTTAAATGACAATGTTACTAGAAAATATTATTAGAATAATGTCTTACGTAGTATAGTCCCTACCGAACATTAGTGCGTAAAATTCGTAGGCTAGTAAGAATATTCATCTAATAGTATTGTCAGCACGCAGTCTTGATCTCAGTCGAATGTAATATGCTTGCGACGCTAGAGGGGGGGTATATAGTGCCGCTGAAGTAATCCCCCAGCAAAAAGACTAAACATATTTCTAAAGTTCATTTTGAAAATTTAAGCGAAGGACTTCTAAACCTCTTGGTGCTAAGCATGACGCACCCTTCCCAATAAGAACTGCAATACAGCGTCGGCATAATTCGCCCTGTAGTTTCTTCATTTAATGTTGATGGAAGAGAGCCACTGGATAACAAGTAAGACTTTACCTCATTTGTGAAATTTTGCTCTGTCCTAATTTCTTTAGAATATTACTCATGCCTTTTATGTTACGCGTTTCATTTCATTGATGCTGTTTCCAGTGATACGATTTACAATTATAACGCTGTAACGCTGCTTTTTCCAATTTTGATGTGACAATTATTACTTTGTCCTTAAATTTGGGACGACAATCTATTTGCTCTAATTGCGATTATACAGATTGTTTCGTGAAAGAAGAATAAACTTGGTTACTTCAAATAAAAACTGCTTATTATCTGATAATATTCCCAGTTATTTGACTCTGTATTCAAAAGTGAACCAAATTTGCATATAAAGTTCGTTAGGAAATTGCAATTATTTTTCATCCCAAAAAATCGAAACGTTCAAATAATTGATGAAGAATTAACTCTTTCGCCTTAATTTTGTTCTGGTATAGATTATTTACACTGAAATTTCCTCTTAAAATATGCACTAAATATTAATCAAATGCATTTATCGCTTAGGGAAATTTAAGGAAAGTCATTGTGTGTTGTCTTATTGCATAACTACTCAGTCAGGCAAAATAAGAAGTGAATTTTCTTTGTTTTTCATACAGTTTAGTAAAAAATAGTACGAAAATAATCTCTTACGTAATATTTAATAAAACTAATTTTCGAATAAAGGCGTTTTCTCAAAGGAAATGCACCACACCAATGACTTCAAGATTTCTCCAAACTTTTTCTGTATTACATTTTAATTACAGATGTTACACGCAGAAAAAATGTTGAGCAGAAAAAACGCAGTGACTGTTTCATAATTGAGTATGTTTCCAGAAATACTGCTCCGCTTTTTAGTATATTCGGATGATGTTATTAATTTCTTCATGAAAATAACGACAATTTTGTAAATGTCGTATGCTTTTTTGCTTATAAATTATAAATTTCTAATTTATCTGGAGGATTTTAGGAAGCAAGTGTCTGACTCCAGGTCTTAAAGCACCCTTAAAAGTAGTGAGGTAGGACTACCCGACAGGAAAGTCCCATCGCAGCGAGGTAGAAAGGAAAAAGACATCCTTATTTATAACCCGGTTTCAATACCCCGGGTTCAACAATTTAACACGCCCATTCCACATAGTGCTGCTATTTAGTGTTTCAAACATTAGTGCCTACCTGCCTAGGATCTAATCTCATACTTTTCCGTGGCATGATGAACTGTGGTCACTAAGCCATCCGTACCCCTTTGTCGATTATATTTTCAAAGAACTAAATGCATACCGCTTGCTATGTGATACTTTTCTCTGCTTTGGTTAGCAAATAGTTTCTTTTTTTTTTTAATTTTATTATTATTTTTTATATTTTGTTATCATGTAATTTTGGACAGATTAATGTTCAAATCAATTGGGATGTCGCATTTAAAACATTCAAAATTATGTTCATCGGACGATTTTAAAGACCTCAAAATCGTCAAATGGATGATCGAATGGTAGATAAAGTTCTGCAATTTGCGCCTACGGTACGGTACGCATTCAAGGACCACGAAATCTTCCATTTGTTGATCGAATATTTTCGAATGTTGGACAAAAATTATGGCACGCGCTGCCTACATAAAATTGCTTTGACTGAACAGAGCTGCTTTTCCGATGTTTGAGGTTTGTTCTTCAGGGTTTTCGCCCACACGACAACTAAGAGATTGGTTTTATGAAATCATTTATCTTCAATTACATGCTGATCTGATGGCGATTCCTGTGTATAACGAAAAAAATTCACATTATATTTAGATAAAATAATTGTTGTTATTTTATTTTGTAATAAATTACTGAAAACGAATCGTCAAAATTATTATTTTTTTTTTCAGTTTCAACTAAATGATATTTAAATGGATAAGCATCACAATCTTAATATTACTGATTGTACAGTAAAGCACATATGGGTATTTTGAAAATCGCACCAATGTATTTCCCAGTAATGGTAGATTTTTAATATTATTTTTTCTTTATGATCGCGAATAGCTTTTGTAATTACTAAAACAGCTAATAAGAATTATGCAAATTGACATAAAATCAAAATATACGTGAAATCTATTTTGGCGTGAAAGTCAACTGTGTCCAAGAAAGGAACCCTCAAGTTCCAACTGCTCTTCAAGAAGTTTCAATCATATGGGTGATATCGCTGAGACACGGTACTCAGGTTTAATAAAACATAAGTGGAAGATACTTCGGTTTGAAATAAGTTCTCTTTAAAAAGCAGTTTATTGATTAACGATCTAGTAGAGCATAAACTGCAAGTGGGTCTAATACCATGGGATAAACAGTTGTCCTATGAGTCCCTCCTAAAAGTGTAAAAAGTGTGTAGCTGCGTTCTTTCCCATTTGCTTTGAATTGCAGTCAGTCATTCAGTCTCTTACTGACAGTCTGCATTTTGATGTGTTTTGAAGATTACTAAAGGTTTTGGATCTTTCTCCATTTCAGTTTACCGGTTTGTGTAAAGGACATAATTCAAAAGATAATAGCTGATTTTCAGTGAGTGATCACTGAATTAAGACCATCTACATAATTATTTGTATGTTCTCCTTTTTGCACTTAGTATAGCTGCTATCTAACGTGGCATCGATTGCTTAAGTTGTCTAAGCAGCTCTAAAGAAATTACGCTCCCTCACAGCTTTAAAAAAAATATGAACTACAATGGAAAACTCAAGGATTTCCGAGACTTTGCAGGGTTTTCGAGATATGGTTTCAATTCATACTAAAAAAATGATCTGATTTTGAATTCCATGAGAATGATATTAGTCTCATTTCTATATGTTTTACAAATTTAATATTCAGTAAATAAACTCTTTTGTTGCAGTAATTACTTTGAAAGATATCCCAAGTAGCAGTGAATATCGGCTAGATATCAGGCCGATATTGGTTATGTCGGCCGAATGTCGTAAATATCAGTCGACATTGAGCCTATATCAGCATTGTCGACATATCCGACATTGTCTTGCCGTTCTTCAGCCGATATCGGCATTTCAGATATATCCGACATTGTCTTGCCATTCTTCAGCCGATATCGGCCCGATATTGGCATTTCAGATATATCCGACATTGTCTTGCCGTTCTTCAGCCGATATCGGAATTTCAGATATATCCGACAATGTCTTGCTGTTCTTCAGCCGATATCGGCCCGATATTAGCATTTCAGATATATCCGACATTGTCTTGCTGTTCTTCAGCCGATATTGGACCGATATCCGCATTTCAGATATATCTGACATTGTCTTGCCGTTCTTCAGCCAATATCGCCCCGATATCAGCATTGCCGATATATATACGATATCGTGTTGCTGTTGTTCGCCCGATATTGGCATTGCCGATATCATGATGTCGGCAATGCCTATCTTTCCGTTCTGCACTTTTTATGCAGATAGGTATATAAATAATCTAAAGTACACCGCTACCAGTTTTTATATCATGTAAAATAAAAATAGTATTATATATACTGTATAACCGAGTAGAAATAACAAAATACTATTATGCTTCTCGTGTCAGTGCAATGTCGACTAAGCCAAGAACGGCCACCCCGGTGGCGCAGTGGTTTGAGGCGTTAGCTTATGACCATTCGCCCGAGATGGGTCCGGGTTCAATGTTGTGTTGTTGTTTTTTTGTTGTTTTTTTTTGTTGAGATTAACGACCAACGTGAGCAATTCAATGGGCTATAAGCAGTCGCCCGTCCCTAATTTGAGGCCACAGGTTCCAGGAAAGTTAGAGAGCCAGCGCTGTAAGACAAACAAAACGTCTATGCCTCATCGGAATTCGAACCCGGACCTCTCTCAGACGAATGATCAGAGGCCATCGCTTAGACCACTGCGCCACCGGGGCGGCGGATGTTGTGTTCGTCTTACGGCACTGGCTCTCTCCCTTCCCTGGAACCCGTGTCTTTAAATTAGGAACGGGTGACTGCTTATAGCCTATTGAGTTGCTCACGGTGATTGTTAAACCTCCAACCAAAAAAAAAGCCAATAACGTTAAATTGGAAGGGTGAGGCAAGCACACCCTTCCAAGTTCTGGTAGGCAAGACGTCAACGTTGAATTATGGCCTAAAGCCAACGATTTTCTAACTGTTAAGCTACCGCCTACGGGAGGGAAAGGATTTGGCGTTTGGGTAATCCGATTACAGTCCAGCGTGACGGGAGCAGACGAAGCTCCAAACTTGTACTCGCTTTGCCTGCGAGTCAACATGGAGGAAGACTACGCCAAAAGCAACTGGTTCTTGTTCCACCATTGTTCACAGAACACATACTAACTGGAACTTTCACGTAAGTAGAATAAATCCTATTATACCTTTCTGCATGTTTTTATCATACAAAAATTAATTTTAAAATAGCGCTTGCTAAATTGTAATGTCATATTTTTATAGATGTTGCATTTTTATTGCTGCTTAATCTGCAATACAGAACTGAAGTTTGGAATTCAGAGTTGAAGAAATATTCTTCTCATCTCAAGTAGCAGTGAATATTGGCTAGATATCGGGGCGATATTGGTTATGTCGGTCGAATGTCGTAAATATTAGTCAACATTGAGCCGATATCGGGCCGATATTGGTTATGTCGGCTAAATGTCGTTAATATTAGTCGACATTGAGCCGATATCGGACCAATATCGGCATTGTCGAAATATCCGACATTGTCTTGTCGTTCTTCAGCCGATATCGGCATTATCGCCATATCCGGCATTGTCTTGCCGTTCTTCAGCCGATATCAGCCCGATATTGGCATTGCCGATATATACAATATCGTCTTGCTATTGTTCGCCCGATATTGGCATTGCCGAGATCATGATGTCGGCAATGCCCATCTTTCCGTTCTTCACTATTTATGCAGATAGGTAAATTAAATAATCTAAAGTACACCGCTACCAGTTTTTATATCATGTAAAATAAAAATAGTATTATATATATTGTATAACCGAGTAGAAATATCAAAATACTATTATGCTTCTCGTATCAGTGCGGTGTCCAACTAAGCCGAAAACGGCCGCCCAGGTGGCGCAGTTTTCTGAGGCGCTGGCTTATGACCATTTGCCCGAGATGGGTCCGGGTTCGATGTTGTGTTTTTTTGTTGCTATTGTTTGGAGGTTTAACGACGACTGTGAGCAACTCAATGGGCTATAAGCAGTCGACCGTCCCTAATTTAAGGCCACTGGTTCCAGGGAAGGGAGAGAGCCAGCGCCGTAAGACGAACACAACATCCATGCTTCATCGGGATTCCAACCCGGACCCCTCTCAGACGAATGATCAGAGGCCATCGCTTAGACCACTGCGCCACTGGGGCGGCGGATGTTGTGTTTGTCTTACGGCACTGGCTCTTCCCCTTTCCTGGAACCAGTGACCCTAAATTAGGGACGGGTGACTGCTTATAGCACACTGAGTTGCTCACGGTGATCGTTAAACCTCCAACCAACCAAAAAAAAAGCCAAGAACGTAAGAGTTCTTGTCACCTGAAGCTGAAGTTTCAGCCAATGAATTCTAATCCCGTTTGGTAAACAATAACCGTAACCTTTAGATACAAGCAAATCGTGGTCGGTGCAAATCACACACGACTGACACGAGTTTTATTGTTGATTAATGTTTGTATTTCGCTTCGGTGCCTGATTTCTTTGCAACATATTTTTTTTATATCAGCTGGTATGTATAAAAGTAATCCTAACAAATCTCGTTTTGTGCAAAAACGTGTCGCAGCTGACATGCTTACGGTTTTCAGTAGTGGAGCATCTGATAATCGCCATACTATTTTGAACGATAAAGGAGTTCCTTGTAAAATGCCTAAATTAATGAAAACTCCCAACAGCCTTTTGCCGTTTTTATTGCAGCTAATAATCCTGTTTTTCATGGTGAAACAACTTCACAGAAAGCAGTATTAATTGAGAATGCTGAAGTGCACAAAGATAAGGCTAAACATTCGGACAAGTTTCGCAATGAACTTTCTGCATAGGCTATCAGAAATAATATTACTCATAAAGCACTAAATGAGCTGATAAAAATATTGAAACATATGAAACGTGATCTTCCTGATGATTCTCGGACCCTATTAAATACTTATGTAAGAGATTGCACGTTGCCCATGAAAGAAATTGCTGGAGATTGGGGGAATATTGCTACATTGGATTAAGGCTAAGCATTTTAGAGCAACTCAAGTTTTTGAAATTGTGCAATGTGAATAATCGCACATTGACATTTTCTGTAAATGTTGATGGCTTGTCATTATTCAAAAGTTCTTCCTTACAACTTTGGCCGATATTAGGAAAAATCGATGCTACAAACAGCTCGGAAAGATTTGAGCCTTTTTTAATTGCAATGTTTTGTGGCAGAAAGAAGCCGATATTGAATGCCTTTCTATATGACTTTATTACAGAATACCGCACATTAAAAAATAAAGGTATTGTTTATGATGGTAATACTTACAGAATAACTTTAAACATGACTATTTCGGATGCACTTGCAAGAGCATACATTAAATGTATAAAAGGGCATGCTGGGTACTTTAGCTGTGAGAGGTGTACTGTTAAAGGTCAAAGAGTATGTGGATGCATGGTGCTTGATGATATTGCTGCACCAAATGGGACTAAAATGAGTTTTGATGCTCAAATTCAGCATGAGCATCATACTGGTATATCACCATTGCTGGATACAGGAATCAACAAGGTAGGAGATGTACCCTTAGATTATATGCATTTGATATGTTTAGGGATTATGAGAAAAATGCTTCAGCTATGGATCCGTGGCCCCAATGTAACACGTATAAGCTGCAAACCAAAGAAATAATTAAGTAATCATTTAGAGGATCTGAAAAAGTACATGCCAAAAGAGTTTTTCACGCAAACCTCGATCTGTAAATGAACTTGATAGGTGGAAGGCAACAGAGTTCCGACAATTTTTGTTATATATTGGACCAGTTGTTTTAAAAGGTGCTTTAAAAAGAAAGCCTATAACCATTTTCTTCTGCTCTTTGCTTCTATGAGTATCTTAATCAATGAAGAATTTTGCCATGAACATTGTAAGTATGCTGAAGACTTACTGAAATTATTGGTCAAGGAATTTCCTAAATTGTACACAATATAACAGTGTACTTACAATGTCCATTCAGCAATTCACATTGCAGATGATGTTAAAAACTTCGGCAAACTAGATAGTTTTTCAGCATTTCCTTTCGAATATTTTCTAGGCAAGTTGAAAAAACTTATACGCTCACCAAATAAGCCTTTACAGCATTTATTTAGACGATTATCAGAACTGAAAAGTGTTCCTGTAGAAACAAAAACATTTTCTGCTAATAAGAAACACCACAATGGACCACTAGTGGGAGATCAGGATGTTGATCAGTATTTAGAGGTAATAATGTCTCACATGATGATGTCTGCATCATCACAGTTTAATAGTTATCTAATGCTCTCAAATGAAACCATAATAAAAGCCAAAAATTTTGTTTCGAAGTGCATGAATCGTAGTCATTCTTGTTCGGCGGCTTGCTTTAACGTTATTGGATATGAATTTAAGGAGAAAAAGCCATTTTTTAAATATCCTCTTAAATCATCTCATTTGAATATCTATGAAATCTCCAACTTGTCCTCAGACCTCTCAATCTAGACATTACAATCAGTTCAACGGAAGTGTGTAGTTTTACCAAAAGGCCTTTCATTTGTTTCATTACCTTTGTTACATGAGCCACATTTGTAATTTTTCCTCCCCCTCCCCCCTACTGTTCAGATTTATTAAAAATCTAAAATTTGTACTTATGATAGAATATGGTTTAGAGATCCTGCCATATTCCCATGACAATGTGGTGAAATCAGGGTTGGAAAGGTAACTTATTCGTTAAGTAATATACAAGTAATTTCAGAGTTGAAGAAATATTTTTCTCATAATACGTGGTAAATACGTCATGATAATTAGCACAGGAATCGGACATCGCCGAATTGACTGTAATTACTGTTTCACACGTGAATTAAATCTCATAAGAAAACTTGAAAATTACGCCGTCGGTCGTTGAGCGGCAAAATTTAAAGTTTTCGGCAAAATTTTCACGTTTTATGATGTAATTTAATTCACGTGTGAAACAGCAATTACAGTGAATTCGGCGATGTCCAATTGCTGTGTTAATTATCATACAAGTAATTTACTTGACGTAGAAAACCAGATTTTTACACAGACGTAAAAAATGTTGTCAGGTATGATATTGTGTTCAGAGGTACACAATACGGTTACCCTATTCATGTTGAAACATCTGCTCCATTGATAAAGTTGTGTTATCTGCTCAGGTTTATTTCATAGTGCACAGAATTGGGATAAATCTAAAGTTCTGAATACATGCCCAAAGTTTTTAATCGGAGATCCGAAATGCAGCTACAAACCAAAACGCTATAGAATGCGTATGTGAAAACTTCTGCAGCGTGCATAAAACAAAGTTCTAAACTTTTATATGAATTTCTTACCAATGCAAAGGCACTTTTAGTAATTTTAGTTTTAAAACCTTTAGATGTTTCAAAACTTGTTTGTAGTGAAAGCAATTATTTATTAATTTTAAAGTTTATTTTTTTGGGGGGTGGGGGTTAATTAGTAACACATCTCTTCTTTGTTGCTCTCCTTCACTATGCAGAGAGCACATATAATGGCAAAGTACTGCATTGTTGAGTTCATGGATGAAAGCACAGTGGAAGCAATTCCAATGAATTGGTTGTCCCCGATAAAAACTACAGCAAAGTGGCCCAAAGTAAATTCTGTAATGAGATGCCAGATTGCGAAGGGAAAGGAATATGCAGATACTCGCTGGAGCCAAGTTAAGGTGCGACAAATTGGCAAGGCTGGTACGTATGTTTCAGCATTTCTAAGATTTGTGTGTGTGTGTGTGTGTGTGTAAAATTATGACAGAAGTTGCTTGGTTTCCTGTGCATATTTATATCTTCATGATTCATGTGTACTGTTAATAAATGAGTGGGTTTTTTTTCTTTTACTCAGTTGCAGGTCAAAACATTAGCTTTTTTTTTAACTGTTGATTCATTTCACGAGGTCTGTGGATAATAAATGTGATGTAATACATACAGCTTAAATTGAATGTTGCATCAAATCAGTGCGAAATGCTCAAATCGAACCCATGCATTGAAAAAAGTAGGAAGAATTAAATATGTTAATGTAAGTGTTTGTGCAACTGAAAACATGTATATTTTTCAACACACATGAAAAACATATACTGAAAAATATATTTCTAGTTGTACGTGCAACACTTATCACGATGGTACTGGTAGAAGTTTTGACCATAAATATCTGTCTAGTGGGGAAAAATGCAATTTTTTTTTAATTTAGAAGGGTGGTGAGGGAGTGGGGTGGATATCTTCAAGAAAATTGCAAGTTTCTAGGAAATAGGCACTGTGCTTTACCCTAGACACTATATGGTAAAATACCATAAAATGGTATATCAGTTTAAAGTCGCGCGGGTTTGGGAGTTTTTGCTATTTTTTTTTCTAGTTCCTCTCTACTTACCATTAATATTGCCATTGGCATGTTTCCTGCCAGCTCTTGTTTTTTTTCTGGTAACTGTTTAAATTTGGGACTACTTTCAACGGCGGTTTTAATACTTCCGCCGTCTGTTTATTTTTGCTCCGTTGTATTCTTGGCGTACAACGCATTCTCTTCTCTGTTGTCAGAGTTAAGATGGCGTCCTTGTGGTGGTGCCGTGTTGGGTAGTTTCCGCGCTACGAGTATTTTTTAGGAACTTTTGGAATATGGATACTTTCCCAATGGTATTATTCCTGCGTTATTTGCTTTCCTCACCGTTGTAAACTGAAGCCGTTTCTTCCAGTAGCTACGTTTTTTGGATCCCATTGTTTCTGCAACTTCAACGGCTTTGTACCTTCTTAGCCGTGGCGGTGGCATTCTGCGCAGGCCGTCGGATTCCTGAACCTGTGAGTTACGAGCGCTTGTTTTCGATCGAGCAATGGTGGGCACATCGAGCTGCCTCGGCTTCAACGCCTACAGATTCATGAGGGAAACGCAAAAATCCCCCCCCCCCAAAAAAATGAGGCGTGGCGGAAAACGAGACGAACAGGAATATTAATATCTCAAAAACAGGGGTATTTAGAGCCCCTTTGGGGTTACAATTTGTGGATTCTTGGTTGTTCATCCAAAATGTCAAAAGAACCATCTGTCTAGCCCAAGGTTATATGAGAACAAAAGATGAATAATTCCTAGAAGGAGCCTGAGAAAAATTAGGGTTCATAAAAACTAAATATGGACCAAAAAGTAGAACAATTGACAGACAGTATTTCATACAATATTTGAAGTGAGCACAGCCAGTTTGGGTTACGTACTGAGTTGGATAACATAACGTTGTATGGTAAATTATTCTGCAAGATGTCAAGGTCTCTTAAGTACATAGTATGACTGAATGATGAAGGGATGCTTACACCAACACATTGAGGTGCACTTCCACTTTCACAAGTTGTTTCATCCTTGTTTCTTGGATGTTATTGTCATTATTCAAAATCTGTGAGGTAGCAGACTGGGCCAAGCAGGGTCAGCGAGCAGCACTACCTTTTTTGCGTCATTCAGTTTGTAGACATTAGGGCTATTCCGTAGAGCTGGATTGCTCATCACATGCTTCCCTTTATGAACTTTCATCATATATGTTATTTTATGTCTATAGTGATGCCCCCCCCTTTTTTTTTGATGTTTTGCATTTGTTTTATATTTTTAGATAATTACGACTCTGCAAGGAAGAAAGCGAGAAAAGCAGAGTTTACATCAAATGTGGACTCAACCGATTTTGATAAACCTCAAAGAAAACGCAGGAACATGGAATCTGAAACATCGCAGACAACTAGTAAAATAATTGATGTATCTCGTGAAAATGATTTTCCCAAAACCATTCCTCCACTGTGTGCAGATGACAGTTCAGGAGACAGCACTGACCTAGAACTAACGAAAATAGACAAAGTAACAGCAAGCCCTTCTAGGAATTTGGGTGTGCAGACAAATGATAAGCTTTTTGGTAAGTTCTTCATATTACATTGAAAATGGTAAGGTATGTAATTTGTTGTGGAAAAAGAAATTAATTAAAAACTATTAGTGTCTTCTAATCTTCTTTTTACAGTGCGATTCACCTCATAGTGACCCCAGGTGTTAGGCTGTAAGCTGTAACCTCACTATTTTTTGCCTTAATTGCATTGATAATATTTTGTCTATGCCTTTCAGCCCTGTGAAATTGCAGCTAACACCTTGGCAACAGCAGTAGCCTCTTCCAACGTAGACAAGGTTTATGTTAAGATAGTTTAATGCGCTTGATACATGAGTGGAAAATATGCCATTAGTGCAGAAATAAGGAGGTTACTGGAAATAATTGAATATTTATGAGTAACAATATGGTTGAGTAACAATATTATAATGAGTATATTATAATGAGTGACTGGCACATCATATCTAAACATCGTTGCGGACCAAGTGCATCCTCTCACGTGGTTGGTTTATCCCAATGGCGATGGCTACTTTCAACAAGATAATGCGCCCTGCCATAGTGCTCGTATTGTACAGGATTGGTTTCAAGAGCATGCCGGCGAGTTTACTTTGCTTACGAGGCACCCCACAATCTCCAGATCTCAACCCCATTGAGAATTTGTGGGATGAAGTTGAACAAGCCATCAGACAGCTGGATCTACAACCCTGCAATCTCACAGTCTTGGAAAGTGCTATTCATTAAGCATGGTCTCAGATTCCACAAACCACCTTTCAACATCTCGTGGAGTCCATGCCACGAAGAATTGACGCAGTATTAAAAGCAAAAGGTGCCCCAACGAAGTACTGAAGGTGTGGTCATAATAAAGTGGCCACTCAGTGTATATATATATCCCCTCCCCCAAACATGATGAAATATTGGCTGTGCCCAGTGTGCTTACAATTTGAAAATTTTGTATCAAATAACTTGTGAGTTTATAAAACTGTCCAACTTTAAATTGCGGCTTTTTTTATTTTTATTTCTGGGTATGTTTGAAACTATACTGAAGAAAATTGAAGGGCTGAAATATGACGTGAAATTCCTGACTAAAGAAGTTAGTCGCAAAAGTGAAGCAATTCAAGCTCTTCAGAGCTGCAATAACTTGCAGCGGCCAAATATCTTTCAGAGCAGTTTTTCTTTTCCAATTTCTTCAAAAGAAGAAATGAGTGATGTTGAGGCAATGCTGCAGAAAGATGAAAACAAGAGTATTCTGGTAAATTCGAAACTTAATTGTTCCAGTGTTAACTGAAGTTTGATAATAACTTTTTCATGTTGCTGATATTATTCCTTGATGCATTAATGCGGGACAGTAGAGAAAAGTACCACTGGACAATGACACACAATAAAGACATGTAGATCATTCTAGTGAACTCTTTTTTCAAACAAGGAGGGCCACAATTCTGTCCTCCTGAGACTGTTCGCTTCTCCACTCGAGTAGTGTTGGGGCTCTGCCCATTTCACACTCATTTTGAGGAACACGTCACGTAGACCTCTTGGAGTTAACACGTTTGTGCTTTATAATTGGGCAATTATATGCGTAAGTAAAAGTGAAAAAATATTTCAGAGAACTACTCTATTTACTAGCATTAACAGTGATAGGTATGATTTTGTAAATCAAAATTGGGGGGAGTCTCATAAAAAGTATATATACCGTGTAATTTACTACAACGAGATGTTCTGCTCGTTACATCAGAGTGCTTACTAAATCCTACCACTTGGCCTGGTGAAAATTTCTTTAGTTTGGTGTCTTGTGGCTGACGAGGGTAGGCTGCTATGCTGAGCATTCTTGCTTATGGTAATTACCTAATCCCTAGGGAAATGGCTTATCCTGCTGACACGAAGAAACTTTATTTTCAGGTGACAATTTTTTTTTTGTGATATTTTAATGTGTGATTTTAATTTCCAGATTCATGACCACTTCTATCAATGAAGGACACTATCGTAGTTAGCCCCAGATAAAATACACTATCTTATTGGTATTTTCTTAGAAATCATACATGAGATTCTTCCGCTGATTCACGGAGTTCTGTTTTTTCGTCATCATTTGTGTTGTTCTCGAGATCGTTGCAAAACCGAGGAGAAATTTTGGGGGTATTAGTTGGAGGAGGGATTCGTTTGCCATCAGGAAGCGATATTTCATCTCTTAAAACTTTCGGAAACGGAGAAAAGGCTTTCCCCGTTATCGTAATACCCTTTTCTAGCGATGTTTCTTCTGCCCAGTATTGTCAAGTATAATTTCATTCCATAAATATTCGTATTTCAGCTTGTAAATGGAGGAAAAGTTTTCGAAAATGGAAGTTAGACAGCGCAAAATTTTTTTCTAATCTTCAGACATGAGATTTTTTGGCGCATTCAAGGTATTTTGGCATTTTTATCAACATTTGTGTGGTTCTCGAGATCGATACATAACTGAACAGAATTTGGGGGAAAGTAGACTTCCGTGGGTGGATGAAAGTGCTACTTTCGCAATCGGAAGTTAGAATGGAGTGAAGGTTTCTCCCGTAATCGTAATTTTTTTTTCTTGCAATATACTTTTTCTCAGTATTGTTGGTAAATAAAATTTTATTGAATGGATGTGTATTTCAGCTTGAAAACGTACGAAAAATTTCTGAAAACGGAAATCGGTGTAAAGATTTCGCCCGTAATCGTTACATCCCCCCCCTTTGCGTAATGTTTCCTCTATCTTGTGTTGTTAAATGTTGATTTTCTATTTTGAATAGAGTAATGTGGTCCAGTTTAATATTTACATAAATAAATTAACGTTAACAATTTTGTCTTGCTCATGCTGAGATGTGTTTTATTCACAGTGTTTCGTCGTACATTCCGATTTTTACCCAGTTAAAAAGTTCAGCTTTTCTGTTTATTTGTCAGTCTCATGTATGAGAAATACAAAGGAACAGAAATGATGATTGTAATTTAATTCAATGTATTAAATTACATGCTGTGTATGAATTTTTAACAGCTGGAACAAGTATATAAATAGGGAAAGAGCTCCAGATACAGCTGCCTAGACCATAGTCATTAGTTGTGTATGGGAGTGATAGCTGATCGCTCTCCACACCAGGAGACCAGGTGTAGGCCCTGTGTTTCGCTGGCGGATGCAAGAAAGGTGGAGACGCTCCCCTGTGTGTCTGCGAACACGCATACGGCCATCGGAGGCTCCCAAGCAGAATCTGCTTTTATCGCTGAACACGACAGATTGCCATTGCGTTTTCCAGTGCAGACGTTGGCGACACAACTGCAGCCGTTCCTGACGGTGGGCTGGAGTCAGAGGTACACATGCCAGAGGCACACGTGCACGTAGTTCTTCATCTAGTAGACGGTTGCGGATTGTTCGCACAGTCGCCTCAGGTACAATGGCAGCTCGGAATTGCGTCGCAGTGGATGTTCTGCTTGACAACGCCGGTCTTATTACGCGTCGATCGGTCCACTCATCAGTCCGTCTGTGACTCCAGGTTACACGTCTTCTCGTGTGGGAATGTTCCTCGGACCATCTACGCCACCATCGTACCACCACTGATACTTCCCGTCCAATTCTCTACGCAATACGACGATACGTCCACCCGGCTGCGCGGAGTCCGACTAGACGACCTCGCTCAAAGTCCTATAACTGCTGAAATCGTACACGTTTTCCATGTCCAGGCATTGCAGCTTCTTCAGGGTCTTCGCACGTGTCCGTACGCAGAAGACTGATTGCATTCACTTCGCCGTACTCTTTAAATACCACCGACGATAATTTGTGTGTTATGCCGTGCTGTGGGGCAAGCGCTCACCGGTTGGTCCCGAAATTAACATCACACCTACGTAAACTCGATCCATTAACATATGTAAATTTCATGATCATCCGCAAATTCCTTCTTCGTGTTCTTTTTTCACTTTCCGCCAGTGTATTTTGACAAAACTTTTTCAATAACGGAAGTATCAGGTGTGTTGAAAATTTCTACACACTTTTTAGTAAAGAACCAAAACAATTTTTTTAATAAATAACATCTTTATTCGTTTACATAATGGCCATTATTATCTATGACATATTATACTGTGTTTTGGGTAGAAATTAAATCCTCTTTCTGAAGAACACCTCTACTTCGTAGTGAACCAATTGTAATGCAGTTTGACATATTCATTAAAGATTTAACCTACAAAGCAGTTCTGAAAAAATGAAAAAAGTTTGAATGCAATAACCAGTAATTTTTTTTGTGTTTGAAGCTGTATGTAAGTCTTGCGTTACACATTGAAATATGATACCTTTGCGGTTAACCACTGCTGGAAGCTTAGAATTCAATGTTTCTTCCAGCTTTCCAACTGTTGGCAATACAAGTCAGCAATTATAATCTGGTTCCTAGTGGATTATCTCCTGAACAAAAAACAATTCAACTGCGATTTTTTTTGTCTCTAATGTACCGGAAAAGCCCAATTAACCAGTTCGATGTCTTTTAAAATGAATAATGAGTATCCTTCTGACAACAGAAAAAGAAACAGTAAGACATTGTTTTGTTTCACAATTTGGTTTTTCTCCAGCGTAACGAAAGTAGGATATAAGTGTTTTAAGTTTAAATCTCTAAAATTGATTTTGTTATGTGCCCCAAAATTCTACAGTTGTTTCATTATTTCACGGGAGATACGAATGTCTAGGACTAAGCGTTCAGCCTTTGTAAAAATATTAGTTTAAATATACATTTTATCTTTAACTAAAACATTAGTTTCAATATTTTAGCTTCAACTACATTTGGGATAACGCATACTTGTAGAAAAGGCAAAGTGGAACGTATGCTTTCAGTAAATTCTTCCTAAAATTATTTTACATATAATGTATACTTTAAGAAGAAATAATTAAAATCACATTATTGCTGATATTGAAAGACCTTCTTAATTTAAAGTTATAGAAGGTAAAATTAGCATTTGTAATGGTATGAAGTATGATTTTACGGGGCGTCGCAATGCCAACCGCTTGCAGCAAAAATAGGTCCAAGTTAAAATCATCATAGCACCACAGTTAAGTTCGGCACACTAATCGTGTTAGCATATTCGTAAACAGCATGGAGTACAATTTGCATACTGCGCAATACATCGTTGGCACGGTGGGAAATGATGCTTTTGACTCAATCTATCTCGGCAACACAACTGTGCCTGTTATTGTTCAAAAACTCTCGACGAGATGTATTCAAATATACGAAGAGCAGTGGTTTGAACTGAACGTTTTAAAAATTGTTTTTGCGTGAGCTGGTGAACACGTTTGACTATATCGTGGTTTATCTCGACAACCGTGAGTGCAAATCGACTGTGTCTGATATTGTTTTAAAGGTCTTGACGAATATATTCAAATATGTGAAGAACATATCGCAGTGGTTTAAACTAAGATTTTTAACAATTGTGTTCTGATGAACGATTTAACATTTTCGACAATGCCGCAGAATGTACGCAAGCAAATTTGAAGAAAATCAAAACGAGAGGAATGTAATAAGCCTAACGTACCAAAGAGTATCGAGAAAGCCTGAGAGCATGCGCCGTCAAACAAAATTTCAACACATGGTTCGAACCCGTGCCCGGCCCATCTCGAGCTCTGTTTCCTGTTCGCAATATATCTAGCATTATTTGTAGAAATTACGTAAGCTACCTTTCATATCATACACCTAAGTTTGATATAACAAATTAAATGAACGCTTTGAAACCATACTCGACTAGTTTATTTCAACTCTCATATCTGTAAGTCGCAGTCCTAAGTTCCAAACAGGCGGCTCAACCAGAAATGAGCCTACCTGGAATTTTTGATCAGTTTTATAACTTCGTGAATCTTGTGGCAAAATTTGCCAGAAAGTTAACACCACATAATTTTATAAGGCCATACTACAGAGTATTAAATATGCAGGTTAGGTTTCAAACGTATCTTAACGCAATTGCATTGACAGTATTTCTCAAAGGTCTTGAAGAAAGCCGCTAATAAACGTGAAAAGCTGAGCGAAAGCACAAAGGTGTCAAAAAAGTTTTGCACTGAAAATTTCACGTTTTCCCAGAAATGCGTGCAGTTTACTTTTGTAATACGGAGAATGTGCAGACTAGATCCTTATGCCACCTATTCACCGAGACCATTGAGTAAAAGGAACACAAACCACAAAGCTTGGATGATGCGTCAGATGCTACGAAATGTCTTCTGAATCTCCACCTTCAAATTGTCTTTTTTTCTTTTTGTTAGTGTTGCATTGATAAATTAAAAGACGATTTTCTTTGCTGTAATTTTTTTGTTTAAGGAATTAGAAAAATCAATTTCAATTACATACGCTTCTATATAAACATTACGCAAAACAAAAATCACTCAACTGGCGATCGAAGCAACTGATTATGTGCAATGAATTTTAAATATCAATGTGTGCTAACCAGATAGATATGTTTAATATCATTCAGTTCATTCTCCACCATTGCATTTCTTTCAATACAAAGAGTCAACACGTAAATATGACGTTTCTTTATATACGAAAATAAAAAATAAGGCATACCCAACTCATAAAGCATTATTCAAATTAAGTAACGGAAGTTTCATATTGAACTATATTTTCTTGTTCTGGAAAAGCGGATTTCAAAGAGTGCTTTCACTTTATACGAGTATTTGCAGTATCATAATACATATATGTACAAAATAAGCTGTCTATACATGCGATAAAAGCAAACCACGTCTTCAATAAGCAAATCAAAATCAATTTATTTACGAATTAAAAGCGGGTTAAAAGCTGACTAGCACTTTCGGCGATCTCCTATCCCCATCTACTGGTCAAAGCGCCACGGGAGCCAACAGAGTCAGCATTTATATACTAGGTAACAGGACCCTTCATGCACCACGTCACCAACAGACCGTAATGTCACAGTATAAGCACAAATTATAGAATTTCAATCCTAATTCAATAAAACATAAATATAAGAATACATAATATTTACAAAATGTACTGTTCCGATATTTCAAAATTCCTCATGTGTCAAAGTCTCTTGTGGAACAACCATTTTTCGCCAAGGTCTTGGTACAAATGTGGGGAGATCTAAATTACAACATTTGTCTCCGTATGCAATAATATATAAACTTTCTGAAAAGAAAACAGTACTTTTGTTGACATTGGAGTTCAAGATTTTAACATTCTCCCAAACAGGGGTGTAACCACCCTTATTAACTGCCATAGTAAAGGCATTATCACTATTCCCAAATGTAACACTTGATCTGGTGCATTCTATTATTGCTGAAAAATTACAGGAAGATAGTTCTATCTGTCCTCTGGAAAATGATGCCATTCTTTAAGCACCGAAATTAGTGGCCAGAAGATCGTATTTTAAATTTGATAATAGAATTTACCAACAGAGCGAGGGTGCGCTCATGGGCTCCCCACTCTCCCCTGTGCTGGATGAGATTATTTTACAATCCTTGGAGGACAAAGTTTTGCTGGACTTTCCACTTCAACCATTACTAATAATCAGGTATGTCGATGATATGTTACGCCGCCCCGGTGGCGCAGTGGTCTAAGGCGTTGGCCTCTGATCGTTCGTCCGTAAGGGGTCCGGGTTCGAATCCCGGTCAGGCATGGATGTTGTGTTTGTCTTACGGCACTGGTTCTCTCCCTTCCCTGGAACCAGTGACCCTAAATTAGGGACGGGCGACTGCTTATAGCCCATTGAGTTGCTCACGGTGGTCGTTAAACCTCCAATCAAAAAAAAAAAAAAAAAATGATATGTTACATTTTGGCCCTATTCGCTTCCCCAACTGTATGTTTTCATTGACCGCTTATCTTCACATTTTCTCACAATAAAATTAACGAAAGAACTTGAACAGAGGGTCAAGGGACCTCAACACTCACCAGATTAAATAATCCGTGTACCGAAAACCTACGTTCACGCCATGTATCATACCGTTTAACTCTTCTCAACCCCTGAACAAAAAGCATCATCACTTCGATTTCTACTCAAACGCGCATTCACACACACTTCTTTCAAACGAGGAAGACAAGACGAACTCTTTAAGGCCTCAACTATGGCACGGATCTTCGGTTACTCAGAGCACTACTTTCCCGGTCTATTGAGAAGGTTCACCAGGTTGAGATTCACGACCTTTTCCACGGACAATAAAACCACTAGATACGTTAGGAAGGTGGATTATCTCCCTCCAATAGCTAGCCCCCTCAAGAAGATATGCCATAAGCATAATTTGACATTTGGAGTTTGCACTAAAAATGTATTTACCTTACTGAGAAATGGCAGAGATAAAGTACTCAAACTCATGAAATATGGCGTATACTGCATTCCGCTCGCCCATGAGGATTCAGGTGTTATTGACAAATTTGATATAGGTTTTACAATTAGGACTCTGAATACCCGGTTGGGGGAACACAAGTACACCCTGCTGACAGGAACTATTAATACAGGGTGGTTACACCCCTGTTTGGGAGAATGTTAAAATCTTGAACTCCAATATCAACAAAATTACTGTTTTCTTTTCAGAAAGTTTATACAGTATATTGTTGCATACGGAGACAACTGTTGTAATTTAGATCTCCCCACATTTGTACCAAGACCTTGGCGAAGAATGGTTGCTCCACAAGAGACTTTGACACATGAGGAATTTTGAAACATCGGAACAGCACATTTTGTAAATATTATGTATTCTTATATTTATGTTTTATTGAATTAGGATTGAAATTTTATAATTTGTACTGTGACATCACGGTCTGTTGGTGACGTGGTGCATGACGGGTAGTGTTATCTAGTATATAAGGGTTGACTCTGTTGGATCCCGTGGCGCTTTGACCAGTAGATGGGGACGGGATATCCCCGAAAGCGCTAGTCTGCTTTTAACCCGCTTTTAATTTGTAAATAAATTGATTTTGATTTGCTTATTGAAGACGTGGTTTACTTTTATCGCATGTATAGACAGCTTATTTTGTACATATACCATTCCATGGAAAAATATTTCCTATTTCAATCATAATACATAAATGAATATTCTATTGATAAAATCGGCATTGTTCCAATTATAATATAATAGAATACCTAAAAGGAAAAATATTTCATTATTATGGACAAACGTTGTTCGTTTTCGTATTGTACGTTAACTATTATGACTGATCGTTTTCATGGATTTTTAAAGTGTTCGAAATCTTTCTGCCGTAATGCAGAGAATAGCTTTTTGAAATATCTTGATATCTTTGAATATCTTCCTTGAAGATATCTTGATATATTTGAATATGTTCCTTGAAGATTTTGTCAGCCTGGATATCTTTACTTGAAAATAGATCTTTAATAGCAAAACGTCAGATTCCTGAAACGCAAAGCAAAAACTTGTTTTAAAGAAACAAATGTATATGGGAGAAATTTCTCAAAACTGTTTATTGAAGCTATTTACATTAGACAATTAAAATAATATAGAAAAGTTTGCAAATATATCTCAGTGACAAAGTTACTAAGACATTTATTGGCACACTTACAGAGTTTTTTAAAACTTGTACATACACTGACGGAAAAAAAAAATCCCAACACCACGAAAAAATAATTGTAGAGGAATGAAATGCCGGCAATACATTTGTATAGGTAATATATTTAATCGATTAAGGTTTGAAGATCACAGCTTAATGTAAGCGCGAGAAGAGCCACTTTAAATGTGAAATGCTGGTACATTAATAAACGGTGTTACCGCCAGAATGTTGAATGCAAGCACGCAAACGTTCATGCATTGTGTCGTACAGGTGCTGGATTTCAGTTTGTGGGATGGAGTTCCATGCCTGTTGCACTTGGCCGGTCAATACAGGGACGGTTAATGCTGATTGGGGGGTGACGCTGGAGTTTTCGTCCAATGATTTCCCATACGTTCTCGATTGGTGAAAGATCTGGTGAACTAGCAGGCCACGGCAACATGTCGAAACCTTGTAGAGCATGTTGGGTTACAACAGCGGTATACGGGCGAGCGCTATCCTGTTGGAAAACACCCCCTGGAATGCTGTCCATGAATGGCAGCATAACAGGTTTAATCACCAGACCGACGTACAACTGTGCCGTCAGGGTGCGTGGGATAACCACGACAGTGATCCTACTGTCATAGGAAATTGCTTCCTGATCATAACTCCAGGTATAGGTCCAGTGTGTCTCGGCCGCAGACAGATTGGTTGCAGGCGCTCACCTGGCCTCTTTCTAACCAACACACGGCCATCACTGGCACCCAGGCAGAACCGGCTTTCATCAGAAAACACAAACGATCTCCACTCCGTCCTCCAATGAGCTCTAGCTTGACACCACTGACGTCGCAAACGGCAGTGGTTTGGAGTAAGTGGAATGCACGCTACAGGGCGTCTGGCTCGGAGCTGTCCTTCAAGTAATCGATTTGTAACAGTTCGTTGTGTCACTGTGGTGGCAACTGCAGCTGGAATTGCTGCCGCAGACGCGGTAAGATGCGCCACGGCCATACGCCGTACATGGTGGTCTTCCCTCTCAGTAGTGCCACGTGGCCGGCCGGAACCCGGCCTTCTTGGGGCAGTACCTTCCCTTGACCACCGCTGCCAACAATCATGCACAGTGACTACATTCCTGCCAAGTCGTTCTCCAATATTGCGGAAAGAAAATCCACCTTCTCGTAGCCCTATTACACGACCTCGTTCAAACTCCGTGAGCTGTTTATAATGGCTTCTTCGTCTTCTTAAAGGCATTCTTGACTAACATCAACACACTACGTCGAATCTCAACGATAACTAACGCTCACGAACGTTAGAGCGCGTATTTACAGCAAACCTGCTTTGCATGTTCCGAGGGGCGCTACTAGTGCCACACGTATGCGCTGAGCGCGAAATTTGCATAGACGTCATCTTACAGATGTACTCTCACCGCCTACCAACTGTCGTTTATCTAACACAACCCCTTCTTGGTGTTGGGATTTGTTTTCCGTCAGTGTATTTAACATTCTTAAGAATATCAAATATCAAAATATTTTTGTGCTAGATAGTAACACTATCTAATCGCTGTCGGAGCTCGATAAAATGAGGTAGATCTAAAAGCGTTTCATAAAATTTAAAATATATACACACTAAAAAAAATATCTTCAAGGAACATTCTTATGGTTGTAGTGACTCAACATGAAGTCAACAAATGTCCGCTGTCGAAATGAACTTCAGTGAAGAATTGAGTAGAAACTAACTAGACATCCAATAAAATTTACCAAACTTAATAATAGAATCTCTTCTCGAAGTTTTACACCAATATACTTTAGTTATTCGGATCGGTATCGTTTTTTCTGTAGTTAATAATACGTGTATGAACATGTACACGAATTTCGGTAAGAATGAAAAACAAATGAGCTTTCTTATTAACCAGGAATTTCTTGTGATGAAAATGACTTTCACAGATATTTTAAGAAACTTTAAAGCAAAAAAAATATTTTGTAAGTAATACATGCTGTTAAGTGAAAAGTGGTGAGTCATGAGTAAAAAAATTGATAAAATATGTAGGTAAATGTAATTGCCAGAATAAATCTTTTCATTTGACAAAACAACGTTAACATTTTTTACTCAGCATTGTGCTTAACCAGCACATTAACTTGAATTTCGTATTCTGATGTACAGCACTTTGATGCGTTTAGACATTCACGCTAAATTTTGTTTGCTTGAAATGCTTTTCACGTGAATGAAATCCCTAAACTTAAATGTGAGTCTAAGTATCTGACGTGCTGTTTGGGATTCGTTGCCGCATTCTGAAATTCTCTTAGTTATGAAACATTTACGTTTAACATAGACGTGCGCACTACTCGGAAATTTCGTTTCCTTGGGGAGTGTCCTTTCGCTGGCTTTGATATTTGTTTAAGAAAGTCAAAGTGATAGATGGCCCAAACACATTTTAGGCAGTGGATGGGCCGCAAGTAATTAATCCACCAGTTAAATTACACGGAGATTTGAATAACTTTCAGAACTTTCAATCAGTTTTAAAGAATTCCATTAAATATAATAAAAATAGGACGTTTCCATCATTTCCCATGCATACCAGCATAACAGTGATTGACGAAGCAGTTGCCAAACTTGTCATCAGAAATAAGAACTTGCATAGACTAGAAATTGTACATCAAACTAAAAAGTTTTGTAAGTCAGAGATAAACACATAACATACATACCTTATATAGTATTCGTTTATACATGTGTGTTTTCCAATATACTGCTTTTTGGGTAAATTTAGGAAGCTGTACGTATTGTAATTGGTCTCTCACTTTCACATCAGCTCTTCACAAACATGCCAACACTGAGGCATCTGCGCACCCTCGTTTGATAGACACCGCTATCTGTGTTGGTCACATTAATATCTTCCACTACTTGTAATTTTCTACCTTTCATTTGTGACTTCGAGTACATGAGAGGCTCCCACTCTCAATCAGTAACGCATATGAAAAGACAAAATCAGTAAAGTATGTGGGAAGCTTTTCATAGGTTCCCCTCGATAACCAATCAAAAGCTTTCCGCACACGTTATGCAACCAGAGAAAAAATACGATTTGTTAGGTTTTAATAACAAATTGAATATTTTTTCGTGAAAGGCAGTATTATTTAAAAGTATATTACTTGCGGCAATTATTTGGTAGAATTTATATACATATTAAAAACATATTTTTTTATTTATGGTTAAATATCAGAATGGTCTCTTGTTTTTCCCGAAATCTGCGCCCCAAAACCCTGGACAGGCCTTTGAAAAATACTAGGTAATGTAGAGAATTTTCAAACAGTGCAGCTCACCAACATTTGGGCACAGGAAAGGGGGAAAAGGTTATTGGTTTGTTTTCGTTTCAATGCGCTAAAGAATTGGAACTCCTAACCATGTTTGGGAACCAGTTAGCCTCACTCACGTGCTTTTTCTCTCAGTGGAATATGTATCGGCTGTTTCATCTGCTGCGGTTGCCCGCCATTAGGGAACGAGCGAGTCGACCGAACAGTATTTCAGGAAAAACGAAAGCGAAATTTGTAACGCCATTGCTGCAGTTACACTACTGTGCGCGAATATTTGTATCAACTGCATGATCCGTATACCTCACATGAAGAGAGTGCTAATTTTACATAGGTGCAGGATTGCTATTATTAGGCCACTCTACAGATTCAAATATTATAAGAAGTGATCCTTATATGCTTAGATTTTTCTTTGCCCAGAATTTGATAAATTATTATCAATGATTTAAATATGTGAATGGAAATTTCTTCGCACGTGAGACACGATAGATATGAGAGCTGTTTTCAGCGTTCTCATATATATCTGATTCCGTTTGGATAATCTATACGTAATAACATAGATAGTTTCCAAATAAAATTGTAAAACTAATATCTCAGCGGATAACTCCATGCTATCTGCAACAAAAACTAGGAAAATGCTTGCTAGTGGGATAATTTTGTCCATCGGTTCGCAGGAATTCACAGTCATATAGAACATTTTAAATGCCATATGCCGGTGAGAGATTTCTTCCTTCACAAAATAAGATCAAATGAATCACAATTTCTCCACGCACTTCAATAAACGCTCTTTATTACTGAAATATTAATGGACAATTTGTGAATTAAGTTTATCTTAAAAGTTGTGAATAAATTCACTTTCAGAAATATGGCTCCAGTTACGTGTCTCAAAACACATCAGCAACGATAAAGTGGTTACAATATAATTTTTGTGCCGGTGAGAGATTTAATAAGGCTGCTTTTGCACGTCGGATAACAGATTAGCAGCAACAACGATTTTAGAAAATATTTTTTATGCTGGTGATAGATATTTCTTCCCAAATATGAGCGAGTTAGTCACAATTATCTCCACAAACATGATTAAAACCTCATTATTACTAAACTATAAAACTAGTCATTTAATGAGCTAAATCTTTATTAAAAGTAGTGAATGAAAATTCACTTTCAGAAGAAAATTTCTCGTTTGTGAAATACGCCTCCTGCGCCAAATTATTATATCTTTTTTATTCAATAATTTACCGTAGCTAGTTTGTAAAATGTTTAGAAGTTACTGGGGTTTTTTTTTTTGATAAATCAGGACGAAAATTGTCCATGAATAAAATTACAGGAGTACTATTGCGCAATTTTTAAAATAACAACATTGAATTATATTTTTGATTTAGGACACCAGACAGGAATTATTGAAATTTATTTGCATAAAAATATTAAATATACTCTTTGCATGGCATATCCAAAGTTACCCCAAATGAGAGGTCAATGTCTTTAGAACGAGCATATAACTAACAACTAAATATACTTAAGTGCAGGTGTTCGTAAATGATTTGTTTTAATATATGTTTCAGATAAGCGTTCTAAATTTAGACTATCTGCTTTTTTCTTTATGCGTCGCAAATGGGATCTAGATTAATTGAATCTTACAGAGATAAAATCCTTTGTTTTGCAGTTTTCCACAATATGTAAATGAGTTTAAAAGAGAGGTGCTTGTGATCACGCAATTTACATTCTCCTAATTGGCGTCTACTTTGGGGTGTATCATGCAATTTTCGAGAATTTCATACAAAGGCTAGAATTTTGGGGAAATGTAAAGGCGTAGTTTTCCTGCTATTTCGATGTTTCAAGGAGGTATTTATTGAATAGGGGAAATGCCAAAAATTAATGAGGCGAGATAAAGAGCGTACATAAATATTTTAGTGAAGAGTTAAATCTCATACATATTAGGTAGAGGCATTACTCTCTCTTTCTGCTTCCAGAGGACGAAAATCCTTTTGAAGCCATTGAAGTTAATAAGTGAATAATTGGATGTCCGTCAGCTAGAATGGCTGAATGAGAAATAGAAAAAAATTTAGTTTGGGTCTTTCAAGCAATGGCTTAAAATCTCTGGCGCTACCACACGCAATTTCTTTGAAGTAACGCACCAATGATACTAATTGTTAATCGTTAATCTTTGTGGTTTCTCATACCTGACGGACTGATGACGTAGGTTTAAAAGGGAATGCATTCCAAATTTATAGGCTTTTAATATTTCGTGATTTAATGACCACATGTGGGTTAGCAGTGGGTCACATATTTCCGAGGAACTTTTCACAGGGAAGAACAGATCGGGTCTGTCAGGCATGCCCAACACGAATGACTCCAACTTTAACACCTCCCCGACGAACAGCAAAAAACCAGCCTTGACGTATGACTCTAAATGCCATCAGGCCTACTCAGCAGAAATGACTGGAATTTGAACACTGTCCGATCTCCGACGAACGGCCTGTAGCCACTTGTGTCATATAGCTCTAAACACAATCAGGTGTGCCCATCATAAATGACTGGAACTTGAACACTGTATGATCTCCGGCAAACGGCCAGAAGCCAGGCGTGACGAATGTCGGTCTCTAAATACCATCAGGAATACTCAGCAGAAATGACTAGAACTTGAACACTGTCCGATCTCCGACGAACAGCACGTAGCCAGTTGTGATATATAGCTTTAATACCATTAGGCGTGCACATCACAAATTACTGGAACTTGAACACTGCATGATCTCCACCAAACGGCCAGAAGCCAGCCGTGGCGTATGTCCGTCTCTAAATATCACCAAGCATGCTCAGCAGTAATTACTGGAACATGAAAACGGTCCGATCTCCGACGAACGACTAGTAGCCAGTTGTGACATATAGTTCTGAATACCATCAGGCGTGCTCATCACAAATGTCTGAAACTTGAACATTGCCCGATCTCCGAAAAATGGCCAGAAGCCTGCCGTGAAATATGTATGTAAATGCAATCAGGCATGCTCAGCAGTAATGCCTGAATTATCCGATCTATCTCTACAAACCATCAGACGTACTAAGCACAAATGACTCGCATTTGAACACTGTCCTATCTCCGACAAATGTCTAGAAACCATTTGTGACGTATATCTCTAAATACCATCAGGCATGCTCAGCTGATATGAGTGGTATGAGTGGAACTCGAACACAGTCCTGGTTATCAAAGTTTTAAACGATGACTGATATATGGTACTACCAGTAATGATAAAGTAGAACACGGCATACAGTGCTCTAATTTTCTCCGTCTGTTATGGAAAACATGAAAGATTTCGTTATTTCACAGGTCATAGTTGCCAACAGGGTAACTGTAATTCTTTTTGCATTTTTAAATGCACCTGTTCTTTTATGTTTCACGCAACTGTTAGAAGACGCATTTTTCTCTTTTCATATAATGTAGTATTAGAAGTACTTTCTTTTCATGTTTACATAAAAAGTAACACGGTTCGTACCGAAATTTATAGCATTCATTTAAACTCATATATTTTCAGACAATAGAAAGGAAAGTTCACTTAGCAGACAAATCATTGGAGATAAGGGTTATGGGCAGTTGGCATGGCCTTTATCGCGCAGAGTAGAACAAACCCAAACCAAAGGTAGCCAATAAATAGGCGGACAACAAGGCATCCCAGCGGTTTATCGCAATCGACGCAAATAGGTAAACGTAATAAAACGGGCGACTTTGATCGTGGAATAATTTTCGGCGTAAGACTGACGGGTCGTCCAATCGTCCTAGGTTCTCGAGGGCAAAGGTATCAAGTGCGTACAATACGCATACCTTCGACGGACATAAGCGGCCAGAGGGCATCAGTTGTGCGTCGTCGCACCCGGTGGCCAAAAACTTGCCATAGATGACCTGGGTCGACGTAGAATATCCAGGCTCGTACAGGTCAACCTCTTTGCGAGACGAAGCAAATCATATCCGGTGTAAATATTAGAGGCTCCAGCAAAGGAGAGCGAGCGAACCATGCTGAGCACTTTGCATGCCCTGCGCTACGAGAACCGACGCCCTACCCCGTGTGCTACTGTTGCCTGCTCGTCATAGGATATTACGTTTCGCATGGTGCCAGGATAATAAATACTGGCTTTCGGCATGGTGACACTGCGTCGTGTGGTCAGATGAATTCTGATTTAATCTGTACCGAGCTAATGCGAGGGAGCAGGTGTCGCGTTGACAGTATTAAACCATGGCTTCGTCGTGCCAGGTGGGCTCTGTTCAAAGAGGTGGAGGCTCCGTGAAGGGTTGGAGAATCTTCTTATGGAGCACATCAGGTATCGTAGCATGTGTTGAAAAGTTCTTAACTGTTACGCCCTACCAGCGTGTGCTGGCTCATCAACAGCACGTTTTCATGATCTTTGGGCATCATGTGACCGATGGTCTGTTCCAGTAGGACAATGCGCCGACTCATAGGGTCACGACCACCCGGGCAGGGTTCAAGGAACATTCATGTCAATTTGGTACCATCCAGTGACCCCCAAATTTTTCGATTATAAACCCTGTTGTAGCTCAATGGGATCCCATGAACTGAACATCATCAGACCGACACATCCTAGACTGACGTTTCGGGAAGAGTTTTGGACAATATTGCAACAGACATGCTTAGCAATACTTCCTCTAAGTCTTGGTCATCTGGTAGACTTGATGCCTCGGCTCGTAAACTCAATTATTCGTGCTAGCAGAGGACCAACACGCTAATTCAGTGTTTTGTCCACTGCGTGTATATCACAATTGAATCAATTGTTATTTTGTTCAGACATGAAAGAAATTGGGTTTTCACAGGATTTTACTAAAGTATCCTCCTACTAAGACTCAGGTTCAAATTAAGATTTTTTCCTGAACGTATTTTTTCGAATAAATGGTAAACTTCCATGTTGTATAATTTTTCTATCATATACTGAAAGCTGATAAAAGATGTATGAAGTCCTAATTAAGAAAATTCAAATTGAAATTTCCTGCAATTAATTTACTGTAAACAAGATGTCAATTTGGAGATCATCTCGTTGATATAAAGGGTTTGTTTTCTTTCTTATTTTTTTTAATATTATGAATAGCATGACAATTTCAAACTACGTATGACTTATGATAAGTCCTTTGAAATTGGTAAATTGTGTGCATCACAACATTTCACACAAAAAGCGCTTTTGAATACGAGACCGCCACATCCTTTAACATTCCTTGTTTTGAAATGCCGATTATTAAAAAGGGCATATTATGATTTCATTGTTTAAAAACACACATTTGCATATTTTCGGTGAATACGAGGAGTTTTTTTCTTCAGAACTCCAGGCCCAGACTCATAGGTCACATGGTCTTATGTATTAGCAGTTTTCAACGAAAAAATAAAATATTGTGCCTCAAATTCGCTCTTGATACAAGTACCACAAAAGGCAATACAACCGTTCTCAGATGCCTCTCGGAAAGCGCAGTGAACGTAATATACCGCTCACTAAGAACTTTTTACAAAGCTGCTGAAACGGTTATTTCCGTTCGGCAAAACTATTTGAATTAAAATAGCAGATGTCGCATGTTAATTACAAAACCCTCGTGCTCTCTTCATCAGTGCTCAGACGGGCTGAGCCCGAGCACGAAAGGCCGAAAAGGAGCCCAAGCACGAAATCCCGAAAGCCCGAACAGCAACCCTGGCGCGAACCAGGAATGGACGGGAGAAAGCTCTGAATTTGCTTTATTTTTAACTGTGATTTTAATATGATCTAGCATTTAGCATACGAGGGTAATTACAGTTTGAGTTGGCAAATGGAATTTTTCTGTAACTGGATATGGGAGTGGACCGATGAAAATGGAGAGCTATTTATTCCCGGCATGTGGAGCAAAAGCCATAAGGTCATGCATTAGTGGGTTTCTGCGGTGATGGAAAATATTGTTAAAATAACTGTAGTTACTAGATATTAGATCCCACGACTTCAAAATTTCACCCTTCCTTCCTAGCAGCAGCTCCGTTCAACTTTTATTGAGCAATGTACTTAGACTGCATTACAACGCGATTTTGTCAAAAGCTGGGCCGCTGGAAACATTTTAAGAGGAGCCGAATGACTAAACTAACTCCTGGGGCTGTAGTGTAGAACCAGATAAATGTCCCTTCCTCACTCACCAGTTGAGAAAGACTTTGATTTTTGAAAGGGAAGGAGAGAATGATGTCTGTAAGAACAGATTTTTTTCATTAATGCCTAAGATGTTGATCATTTCCCCAGGCTCTTTCGGGCCCAGGTTCTATCTTGCAATATAAAATTCGAGCTCGGGCGAGCTCGGATGTCACACTTCAGGCTACAAAGAGCTCTTAAAATTGATATCGAACCCAAAACAGCTCTCCGAGACACCGTAGGTGGCATTCAGTTCTGTTTTTCCGAAGCCACTAAGACTACAATGGGTGAATCTCGTTTATCTTGCGCAGAACAAATATCTGATACTTGTCTCTGCCTGCCACTTGGTTGACCGGTGACGATTGCGTCGACACCATGCCCCGATTGCGCTTTTCGGAAAGCAATGACCAGCTGCCAATTAAAGCAGTCCATTTCAGCTCTGCCAACCTCTCAATTGTATTTTTCCGTCGCATTAAAATCAACCATCACTTCTATTTATTGTACTTAACGTTAATTTATTTATATCAAATATCCGAAAACATTCTGCAAAAATTACTAAACTTTCCGAGGTATATCCCGAAGGTGGATTTGCCAGCTAGGTCTCCAGTTTTCAATTCCCTTTATCATCCATGTGATACGTTAAGAGTGCGAACTACAAATCATCAAATGTTGTTCACAAGCGGAAAAATGAATGTACGTAATGATTGGTTTTCTATTTTCTGGACTGCCTTATTACGAATCGGTAGAATCGTAACGTTTCGTAATAGCCGTAATTGCTTTTATATGGAGTAAACACCTACCCAACGATGGTAAGTCGTTGAAACTAGTAGGAAATTCTATAGGTACGTAAAAAATGATGTGTATTTAAATTCGTATGTAAGGGCTTGTACCTTATATCATACTCTAGTAAATAAAATAGTTTGTTTTGCAATTCCCAGAAAAAGATGTCACTCTCATATTGTCTCAATTTACAGCATCTGATCCCAAAACTAGGAGTCACATCTCTGCTGGGCAACAACCACAAGAAAGTATATAAATCCTTGATTCAGTACTCCACAAATTTAAGCATTTAACTGGTGGAACGAAGTAACTAGGGATTAGCAAAGCGGACTGAAAGGAGCTCCAAAGGATATATTCGTTGCCTATGTAGTCAACGAAATGCTTTTGGAATGAAGGAACCTGGACATCCGAAATTGTTCATTTCTTCCTTTGCCTTTTTTTCCAATGTGGTGAATTAGGGAATGACTGATAATAATACTTTCTAATTTATTACCTGCTAAAAGCCATAAAAACGGCGAAGAACCTTAAAAAGAAGGTGATGGAGTCGTGTGTTTCTTTTCAGTGGCATGATATCCGATTAGTGCTGTTCGTTCCCCATTATAGCTTGTGCAATAGAGTAGGCGATAAGGAACTAGAAAAACTGTCAACAATGGAGAACCTTTCACCTTTGACCGTTTTAAGGACGGAACGGCTGAGATAGAATGGAAAAGTGTAATATTTTCACGTAGCTGGGGAATAACTCTTTTGCTTATACATCAACAAAAACTTTTAAACTCAGTGAACTTTTTCCTTTTTTTCATTTTCTACGAAGAGGTGGGGCATGTATTTTAGATGGGCCTAAAATAAATTTAAAGCCTCTCTTGTTTTTCTAAAGTACAATTTTTGAGGGCTATATATATATATATATATATATATATATATATATAGAGAGAGAGAGAGAGAGAGAGAGAGAGAGAGAGAAGGAAAGCAAATCCACGAGAACGAATATAGGTTTGTTGATTAGAAAATACGTAGTCAGGCAATTTTCAATTGCACGATTTCCAGAATGTGATCAAATATTTGTAATTCCTGAATGCACCATGTGCACGCTTGAAGATGATGTTACTCCAATATAAATGTGATGCTGCAATCAAAATCAATCAAAATCAAAGTTCTTAAATTAGTATAAGACTGCAAAAGATAAAGGAACGACAAAAGAGTGAATCCTGAATGTGAGTTATTAAAAGGATGATACTGACATTATTTCTGTTCTAGTAGTTAATAAAAATTTTCTTTTTTTTTTTTTTGCTGAATGATTAAAGGACGACATGAAAATCACGTTGTTTTATAATTTGAGTATAGGCTATCCTGGAATACATGAGAATTAAAACGAAAACATGATACATAACCCTTCTAAAGTAACAATTTCAAACTGTGTTTGAAAGAAAACTAAAACTAAAAACACATCAGGCAAACCAGCAAACCATAGGGTGTTATCCTATAGCGAAGAAAAATTTCGAATTTCTGTGTAAAATGCCTGCATTGCAAACGCAGCGCTGTTTATTGCGCATGCTGCTGTTCCGATGTTTAACAGGAAGAGCGCAGTGGCAATGCCTATTAGTGTGCCCTACAAAGAAATATGATGTACCAAATGACATGGTTCCAATGATAGAGATAAAAAAAACCCAGTGGAGTATTGAGAAATTCGGCTATTGCATGGAAAAGAAAACAATAAGTATCAAAACAGTTGAAGCGTGTATCTTTTGTGCAAGTCACAATCATACGAGTTATAAAATATTCTGACGTTTTCCGTTCTCAGTTGAAGTGCGTATTCGAGTTATTAATAGAGGATAACTAACTCAGAAGTGGTGTGATGAAGTTGTAACTTATATTACTGCGATTGACGAGACGAACTAAAAAGGCGATCAAAATTTCCACAAGAGCCCCGGATCCAGCCATTGTTTGGAAGGCTGAAGAACCATATCCCAGGCAGTACATTTAGACCAATAGTATCTCGGAAATATGCGCCGACAAACCACCTGAGGAAAACACTTTCCAAATTTTTAATTGATTTTTTTCCAAATCGGATCATTCGCATAATTTTACTAAAGACTTTATCACGAAAACCGGACACCTAAGCGTCCTAATAAAACATATTACCGGCAGTTTCGACATGTTTTCCCCTTTACCCACCCGTATGCGAACCAAGGGACATTAGAAATCTAAAGAAGCTTATTTTTAATTCTTCCATATATTCAAATGTCTTTTTCCGCAGAAAATCAAAATTCATACATGGGATCACAGATTCAAGTTTCTTCAGTTTCCCAGAGAAAATTCATAAGCAGAGAAAAAGCGCACCGCTGGGGTCGTCACTTTCTCCTGTTCTTGCCGAAGTAGTGCTACGACTCACAGGGGGAAATACCTTCGCCGACATTAAACCAAAAGCTTCCACTTGGGGAAGGTTTGCAAACGCCGTTTTCTTCATATGATCTAACGGGGAGACACACTCCAGCTTCTTCTAGAACAAATCACTTCTATTCACTCTTCGATCCACTTCACCATGAAGATGGAAAAAGATAGCGCATTACCTTATCTGCACGTAAGGTTTAATAAATCTCCGGAAAACCCGCTGGGTTCTCAAGTCTATTACAAATCCACGTCTGTACCTAGTCCGATGCTTAGCAGCTACTTCTGCAAAATAGAACATAAGTCTGCGTTTTGAAGATCACGGTTTCGAAGAACTTTTACTGTAAGCTAAGATTTCTCCGCCATACAATCTGAACTAAATAAAACAAGTAATCTAGACACGAAAGCAGGGTACTCCTACAAAAACATTTCAACATCATCAGAAAAACCAAGGAAACGCTACGTGGGATATACACTTATTCAGCGAGACTCAATTGCAGTACTAGGAAACTTTTCAACATCATCAGAAAAAAACATTCCAACATCATCAAACGCTACGTGGGATATGCACTTCATCAGCGAGACTCAGCTGCAGTACTAGAAAACATTGAAACATCATCAGAAAAAAACATTCCAACATCATCGAACGGTACGTGGGATATGCACTTATTCAGCAAGACTCAACTGCAGTACTAGAAAACATTTCAACATCATCAGAAAAAAACATTCCAACATCATCAAACGCTACGTGGGATATGCACTTATTCAGCGTACTCAACTGCACTACTAGAAAACATTTTAATATCATCAGAAAAAAAACATTCCAACATCTTCAGAAAGAAACATTCCGACATCATCAAACGCTACGTGGGATATGCTATTATTCAGCGAGGCACAACTGCAGTACTAGGGATCAATACCATATATTGCAGGCTTGTTTTACATTCTGAAAACCATCCTAAGAAATCTGGGACTCATAAGGGCTCAAATAAATCATAAGAGCTCCCATTAGGGAACTTGAGCAAAGGAAGAGCCGGGTCAACTATGGTTGACAGATGGTTGTACCCTTGGAGGTACGTTGCTCTCGATTTTGAACTTTTGGGTCTATTGACCAAGGTATTTTTTATGTCCCTGGCCCGGGGTCATCACCACAGCACTGGCCCTAGCGCTGTGGATCATGTTGATTTTGTGATGTGTTTTTATTATTTCTCAGTGTTTGAATGTTTGTGAGAGGGGTGCATGGGACCCTCATAGTGAAATGTGCATGTTTGTAATCCACTTTGATACCAAATAAAGGACTTTTGTCCCAAAAACTCGCGTTGGCGGACGATCTCCCGGCCACCAAATGGGATATTTTTGAAACTGTTGCTTGCCCCAACTGCCCATAGCACGTCGCACACACGGGTTGTGACAGAAAGGTGTAAGGTACCGGTCCCGTGGGGGAGGCAGATCCCCACAGGTCTCTAGACCGAATCTGTCCGAGTGGAAGACTGTGGTTTCCGGTGACTGACAGGCTAGCTGTCGGAACGCCGTCAGGGATCCTATTAATCCCAAACTATTCGAGAGAGTTCCGCATTTCCCTGCGAGATCTACACTAAGACGGTGCAGGTAAAGTCTCCCGCACGGGGATAACTGATTTTCCAGTTATTTGGGGAGCGGCGCCCCCACGGCCCGAGCTGACCTTGTGACTGGTCAACATCTGATGTCATGCCACCGCTTGTTTTTTTATTTCGGTGCTATTGGAGTTTGCAGGGACGGCTGTTCATCCAGCTGTTGGGGAGTCGCTGCCCCACGATCCCGAGCTGGTCTTGTGTCTCGCTTTTTCGTTTTTATTTATTTTCTCCACTGGCTAGTTGCCCGTGTTGTGTTCTCTACCTAATCTCTACCACGTTATGTACTAACACCCCGGTCTTGTGGTTTTGTTACCCTCCATCACTAACTGTTTTATATTACCCGCTCAGTTCGTAGGTTGCTGAGATTCCGTTTAGGTTCCCTTCCAGGATTTGTCTTCTTTGGATTTCTTTTTTTCCTTTTAACTGGTTTGGGTGCTAGACCTACCTGCATGTTTGCCGGGTGCGGAGACCCGTGAGGCGGAAATGGGATGTCTGGCGGCTGAGGTCGCAGGAGACCGGATAAGTGCCTCCTGTGTACCAACACTCCTCTTCGACCCCGGCTTCGCTGTAAACGGGAGTCTAGAGACTAACCCACCTCTAGTCAGAAGTCTTGTACCAAGTTGTGTGCAGGGCTTTGGCGGCTTTTTTGTCGTATAGCACGGCAGGGTGAGCCCGGGGGCTGTGGGATCATGCCAAAGGCGTTGGCATGACGGTACCCGGAGGCTGAAGTGTCCGCCGAGTGCGTGTGATCACAGCCAACGGACTATATCTGCAACGTATAAGCTCCAGAACTGTGTACAGCGTCATTTTCTTGGCTTGCAGACCTCCAGTTCTCCCTTGTAGGGCTCGGTGGTGGGTGGAGTAGTCTGCAGACGAATCTTCCTCCTTTTTTCCATGGGTAAACACAAAAAACAAAACTCCAAATTTAAGTCACCTGAGAAAATGATAGTTGACAACGACTCTCCTTCGTCTTCTCAACCTACCAAGTCTCATACCCTTAAACGGTCTTTAGACCTTGACCTGGACCAAGAATGTGGAACCTCTTCTTCGGCGGCTGTACCAGTCGCTCCGAAGCGTCGTCTCCCCTCGATTGCTGTGACTACGCATGCTACTCACTTACTTGTAGAATCCATCGATCCGCATGAGAGGCTGTCCACCAGATCTCCCTTTTTCATTTCTAAAGCTTTGGACGCTGCGGTTGGCCCCTTGAAGTCTGTGAGGAAGCTTCGCTCTGGGGACCTGCTTGTCCAAACTTGCAGTGTTTCTCAGAGTAACACTTTTCTGCACCTCACTAGTCTTCAAGGCATTCCTGTAAAAGTGACACCTCACCCGTTTCTTAACACCTCTCGGGGTGTTATTTCGGAGTTTGATCTCTTGCCATGCAGTGAGGACGAATTGGTGACTGAACTTGCAGATCAGGGTGTTATTGCTGCACGTCGTATGATGTTCCGGCGCGATGGTTCTTTGATTAAGTCAAAAAATGTCATCTTGACTTTTAACTCCCCGAAAGTTCCGACCGAAATCAAGGCTGGCAACTTGGTCTGTGGAGTTCGCCCGTACATTCCCAGTCCTCTGCGCTGTTTCAGGTGCCAGAGGTACGGGCATTCACAACGTTTCTGTAAGAGTTCCGCTCGTTGCGCAAATTGTGGCTCCAGTGAACATGACGGGGAAGGTTGCACTTCTGCGGCCTGCTGTGTTAACTGCGGTGAGGCCCATGCAGCTTACTCCCGCAACTGTATGAAATGGAAGGACGAGATGGCGATCCAGAGCCTCAAGACCCTGGAAGGCCTCTCGTACCCTGCTGCCAAGGCCAAGTTGGGTATTCCCACCAACCGACAGCGAACTTTTGCCGCAGTAGTTCAGTCTCTGCCACAACCCGTGCAGCCCTTTGTTCCGCGCCCTGTAGCTCTCGCCGCACTTGCCAAGTGATCTACAGCTGAACAAGCGACACAGGTGGATTTCCCCGAGCTACAGCCTTTTCAAATAGCTGAGTCTGCGCCTTCTCTTTCGAAGACGACCGACTCTTCCAGTTCTCAGCAGACAGCTTGTACGTGCGGAAGACCCGGCCCTCAATCCGCAAAGGTGTGCCGTGTCCATCCAACTGTCGCGGTCCACCTGACCAACATTGCAACTGTCTCGGACTCAGCGAGGTCCCCACCCTCACCCAACATTATAGAGGAACATCGGGGGAGGAGAGTGACAGTTCGTCCCCAGCCTCAACTAACATTGCAGAGGAACATGAGGGGGAGGATAGTGACAGTTCGTCCTCGCCCTCGGCCAGCATTATATTGGAGTGTGTGGGGGAGGAGAGTGACTCATCCTGTGTGTAGTTGTGTTCGATTTCGTAATGTGTTTTATCATTCTCATTCCTCAGTTTTACTTAATCGGCTTGTTTCTCACCATTGTACCATGTTTTTCATACTGTTTGTTTCATTGTCTTTTTTGGCCCTTCCTTTGTACTCATGGTTCGGTTTTACTTGGTCAGCCAGATTTTGCGATTTATGCCCCGTTTTTTAATTTTGTCTGTTTGTCTTGTATCTGGCGCTCTTTGGCCAACCATGGCCCTTGCGCCAATAAAATCTAATAACCAACCAACCAACCAGGTAAAGTCATCAGCCTAGGTTACAACATACTTTCAAAATTCTCTGGCGGATCTCCGACCAACAGTGGAGTTGGTGTATATGCCATACCGTTATCATTCCATGACTATGCGCAAAGATATTACATCGGAATGACAAAACGCTCATCTGAAACCAGAAGCAGAGAGCACAAAAAGGCAAGCAATTGAAGGCAGATCATTTACAGCTTTATCCAGAGAAGTGTTTTCCAAGAACGCGGTATCGATATGGAAAGCTATTAACAAGTTAGCTCCCTACACTAACACAAAAGCAACAGAAAGCAGAGAATCTTTAGAAATTATAACCAGCAGTGAAGCTAGGAACGACAGCGTCTCCTTGGACTTGCCAAAAACCATGATACAATGTTTTAATTATTTTCCTCTTCAAAACCTCCATGTCTCAAATTAACACATCACGTGACTTTGTATTGAGAACACGCTGAGCTGCGTATGTAATTTGTCTTCATGTTTCTCGTGTAACCAATCTCATTTTTAAATTGTAATTTTTCTAATATTTCAGTTTATTTACGCTATTAGCTTTGAAAAAACAATCCGTAGATGAGCAGAAGTTTAGCAAATTGTATTTCTTTTTCTTACTCCGATTAAATGGTTTGTCACTTAAGTCTTATACACTTGATGTACACTGAAGATCTATTAAATTAGAGATAGCTGGCGTTATTCAAATGTGGTGCTGTGGGCGGCCTTGTAAACGGAAACGACATGACGTATGCAGCGATCCAACAATATGAGGAGTGATGCGACGGAAATTAATAAGAGTCGGACACAGTATGGTTAAGATGAAGGATCTAACTGCATTTGATCGTAGGCAAATTGTCTGGGCCCGACGACTGGGTCACTTCATCTCGGAAGTCGTGCAGGCACTAGGATTTTAACGAGCCACTGTGTCACGGGTGTACCATGAGTACATCGAATCCGGTAAAACCATCACTACAAGTGCCAACTGCCGTGGACAACTGCGTGTGAATGAGCGGGGTCATCGTCGGCTAGCTCGCATTGTAACAGCGGATAGACGGGCCACAAGGCAAGAAATCCCTCGGCAATTCAACGCTGGTGCATAAAAACGTGTAAGCAGTAACAATATCCAGAACCATCTGCTCACTATGGGGTACAGAAGCCATCGTCCCACGAGGGTACCGCGGCTGACCGCACATCACAGGGTGCAAAGATTCGCATGGGCGCAGGAACATCGCCACTGGACCCTAGACATGTGGGAAAATGTTGCCTGGACTGATGAGTCGAGATTCACGTTGGTACACGTGGATGGCAGGATACGAGTACGGCGCAAACCACATGAAGCGATGGATCCTTCTTAACAGCAGGGTACTCTTCAAGCTGGAAGGGGTGGCATTCTCGTCTTTGGACTGTTTACGTGGACTGAGATGGGACCCCTGGTACGTGTGACATCGTCATTCACAGGTCAACGGTACCGGGATATCCTGGACGACCATTTGCTCCCGTTTGTGCGTCTTCAACATCCCACTAGGGACCTCCTCCTGCAACAAGACAATGCACCGTGTCATCGCTCCCGAATTGTATCCGAATGGTTGGATGAACACTCAACCGATGTGACCTCGCTTCCTTGGCAAGCTAGGTCACCTGACCTCAATCCCATCGAGCACATCTGGGATGCCATCGAGAGAGATGCTCGAGGCTCCGACCCCCATACATCAAATCTTCGTGAACTGTAAAACTATCTACTTCATTACATAAATAATGGCTGCAGTCTCGAAGTACTACGTGTTCGTAAGCATTATAATTAGGTCAACACGAAATGCAAAAGAATGTGTTCTTGCTTGTGAACAGAACAACGTAGCTTTCTTATCGTGAATTTGTGTTCGTTTTTTTGAATGGTTTTTAATACGCACTTGTACTGGCTTTCTGAACTGCCTTGGGTTTAGAAGGAAGCACAGCCTTAGTTAGCCAGCAGCATTTTCTGTTGAATTGGAATCGACTAGAAGGTTTTATTACACAAGTTTTTATTTTGTCGGCTACGTAGTTACAACCTCATCTGTGTCGCTCCTACCTAGAAATGGGTGAGTGTCGAAAACATATATAGAACGTAACCGAACGTAAAACAAATAACAGAAATTACGGTAACATAATCAAAATCAGCCTGTGAATGAAATTTGTACAGATATTAATAACATAATCTGAGTCAAATAAGGGTTGCACGAACGCTAAACCCGCTACCAAAAATTATTCACCCCAATCACCCGCAATGTGCGCAATGACAGCTCACCTAAGTGCAATGGTTGGCCTCAGTCCGGAGGAACGCCCGTATTGATCAGCGAATCCTCAGTGCCAAGAAAACTTTTAGAATTCAGATTGTTAGTCACTTTATGTATTTAATATTTGCTATAATATAGTGATCGAAATCACAGTAGTAAGTAATCATTGTTAAAAGTACAGGAATATACGTCTTGGATCTTCAACACAGAATCAAAGTAAATTAATTTATTGACCATCGCTATGGCTTAATGTGCTAATCGCTAGCTTTGTACCTGTATAGTATGCGACAGTTGTGTTCCCGAATTTGCACTGCCGCCGATCCACTTCGTATTCATTGTTCCGTTCTCCACCGTAACCAAAGTTAATGCGTGGATGGCCCGATAATATTGGCTTTAGATGTCTACGTCGTTGCAGCGGATTTCCTGGTCATCTGTAGCTTCCCTATCTGCTTATAAAGTACCGTCTCTATCACGACTCAATTTGGATCAGTTCTGGCTGAAATAGGATTGAGTCTACTGCGGTGTTCGAAGAACCACTTGTGTGTGTAAATCCCTGAAAGCAAAAATAATAATAAATTTATTGCGCGGCAAATCTCAGTACCTCGCAAGAGTTCATGCATTCTGAGATGTTAATTTTCACAGTTTTACCCATAATATGAACGTGATTGTATATTTACAATAATGGATTTTTCGTAGTTTAGTGCTATTCCGACGAAAACTGATATTCATTCATGTGATATATAGAAGTTGGAAATTTTCTTGTAAGAATCGTACTACAGATGAGATAGGGGCCCTGCAAGAGAATCTAATGGGTATTAACTATTAATGTATCTTCCCGTTGTCCTCCTGCGTAGCCTCCCAATGTATAAGCTTTCTAAAACTACGTTTCAAAGTCCGAGCAGGGCTTCTACTTAAAAGTAGAAGTAGCAAAAAGACGTACCACGAAGAAATGTTATGAAGGACTACAACAAGCATTTGGAGCCAATGATGCACAGTGTAGTACGACAACAAGGTGAGTGGTAGCCTTCAAACAAGAAAGATGACATCGAATTTTTGGGTGTTATAATCACGTCTTTGAATCCGTTCTGACGCAAATTAAATCTGTCAAAGCTGTTCAAAGTCAACGGAACCGGTATGGAAAACACTAGTATCCAATGAAAGAAAGAAGTTTTTCAATCAAGTTCTTAATCCCTGAGATAATGCTATAAACGGAATCGTGAGCTTACGCCCTCTTGTTGCAGACTTGTGCGTTAAGAAAAACATGAATTTATATGAGAAACGTTTCGCACCTGAAACGCTCTCCAACACAGAAAGAATTTTTCAAATCGGACACTTAGAAACAGAGATATCGACAAAAAATAGGATGTTAGTTTACGTCCCCTGGGGCAAAACCATGTATTATTTTAGGAAGAAAGTATTCTAAAAATATTTTTCAAAAATGAGCGGTATCGGACCAAGGAAAAAAAAAACATTTAATCGAGTTTTCAGGAGCACAGATTTTGCTACAAATACATCAGAAGCAGAAATTAACGCTTATGCCCCTGGCGGCCAAATTATTCTTTACCAAACATTAGAAATTATGTGAAAAATATTTCCCATCCGGTCTTGTATGCGATACAGCAATAAATTTTCAAATCGGAGTTTTAGAAGCAGATATAACGCAGGAAACGCAATTTACCTTTGTGCCCCCTAGCGGAAAGTCTATGATTTACTTGAAAATTTTGAATTTCTAGGAAAAACATTTCGGATAGGAAACACTATCCAACAAAGAAGGAATTTTTTAAATCAGCCTCCTAGAAGTAGCGATATCGGCAAAAATAAGATATACATCTACGCCCCCTGGCGTAGAAACCATGCATTATTTCAAGAAGAAAATGTTCAAGGTTTGTAGATATGTGTAGTATCGGTCAACAAACGACTTTTTTCAACCGAGATTTTAGAAGCTTTTATTTTATGGCAAATACATCAGAAGCGGAAATTAAGTCGTACGCAATCTGGTGGCCAAAAGTTTTTTTTATAAAAATTGGAAATTATGAGCAAACGATTTCCCATCAGCAGCTGTATCTAGTGCAGAAAGAGTTTTTTAAATCGGAGATTTAGAGTCAGATATATAAGGGGGAAAAAATTACCTTTACGCCCCCTAGCGGAAAGTCTATGAATTACTTGAAAATTTTGATATTATATGAAAAGCATGTCACACTGGGAACAATATCCAACAAAGAAGGAATTTTTCAATTCGGAGTCTAGAAGTAGAAATATTGACAAAATTAGGATGTACCTCCACGCCCCCTGGCGTAGAAACCACGCATTATTTTAAGAAGATGTTTCTAAAAGGTTTGTTGACATAAGTAGTATCGGTCTACAAACGACGTTTTTTTCAATCAATAATTTAGAAGCTCATATTTTGCTGCAAACACATCAGAAGCGGAAATTAAGATTTACGCCCCCTGGTGGCCAAACCATTTTTTTTCCAAAATTAGAAGCTATGTGCGAAGGATTTCCCATCAGAAGCTGTATCTTGTGCAGAAAGAATTTTTGAGATCGGAGATTTAGAAGCAGAGATATAGGGATAAACGTAATTTACCTCTACGCCCCCTAGCGGAAAGACTATGAATTACTTGAAAATTTTGAAATTATATGATAAATGATTCACACAGAAAACACTAGCCAACAAAGAAGGAATTTTTCAAATCGGACTTTTAGAAGTAGAGATACTGACAAAAATATAATATACATCTACGCCCCCTGGCGGAGAAACTATGGAATATTTTAAAAAGAAAATATTCCGAAAAGGTTTATCGATGTGAGTGGCATCAGTCCGCGAAATAATTTTTTCCATTCATATTTTAGGAGCTCAGATTTTATGGCAAATACATCAGAAGCAAAAATTAACCCTTACGCCCCCTTGTGGCTAAAGTATTCATTACCAAAAATTTGAAATTATATACAAAATATTTTCTATCAGGAGGTGTATTCGCTGAAGATAAAGTTTTTCAAATCGGAGTTTTAGAAGAAGAGTTATCGGGAAAAATGTAATTTTCTTTTACGCTCACTAGCGGAAAATCTATGCGTAATTTGAAAAACAACTATATCTAAAATACTCTTCGACATAAATGTAATCGAAAGACAAAATAATTTTTTCAATCGGATGTGTAGAAGCAAATATGTCGAACAAAACGTATTTTTGAATTCGACATAATCTGCCTTTACGGCCTCTATTGGCGAAATTGTACATCGTAAAAATAAACGAAATAAAGGATCATCATTCGCATCTTTCAAGCTTCCCAATACAGAAATAATTTTTCAAATCGGACTAATAGTTGCAGAGATATCGTGGGTACATACGGACGGACAAACCAGTAACATAAGAACGATCTTGTTTTACAAAAGACATGCCAAAAAAGCGAAGAAATGTGGCAGGAGTTACTGGACGCGGACATCTCCAAATGTGTGAAACTGAAGGGCTCGCTTTGTCTGCATTTTTGGAGAATGACTAGAAGTTGACAATTCTTTCATTCGACAGTTCTACATGTTTTGAAAAGAAACAAGAAAGATGACACTAAATTTTCGGGTGCAATAAGCACGTCTTTTGAATCCGTTCTGAAGGAAATTAAATGTATCAAAGCTGTTAAAAGTCAATGGAGCCGGTGTGGAAAACAATAGTATCTGACGGAAAAAAGAACTTTATCAATCGAGTTTTCAATATCTCAGATATTGCTGTAAGCAGAATTGTGAACTTACGCCCTTTGTTGCAGACTTGTGTGTTTAAAAAAACATGAATTTTTATGAAAAACATTTCGCACCGGAAACGCTCTCCAACACAGAAATATTTTTTTTCAAATCGGACTCTTAAAAGCAGAGATATTGACAAAAATAAGATGTAACTTCACGTCCCCTGGTGGGAAAACCATGCATTATTTTAGGAAGAAAGTATTCTCAAAAGGTTTATATATATGAGGTGTATCGGTCTAAGAAAAGAAATAATTATTCGAGTTTTCAGGAGCCCAGTTTTTGCTACAAATACGTCAGAAGCAGAAATTAACACTTATGCCCACTGGTGGCCGAATCATTCTTTACCAAACATTAGAAATTATGTGAAAAATATTTTCCATCAGGTCTTGTATGCAATAGAGGAAGAATTTTTTTTTCAAATCGGAGTTTTAAAAGCAGAAATAACGCGGAAAACGCAATTTGCCTTTGTGCCCCCTAGCGGAAAGTCTATGATTTAATTGAAAATTTTGAATTTTTAGGAAAAACATTACGCATCGGATACACTATCCAACAAAGAAGGATTTTTCCAAATCGGACTCCTAGAAGTAGAGATATTAAAACATGTTATACATCTACCGCCCTGGCGTAGAAACCATGTATTATTTCAAGAAGAAAATGTTCCTCAAAGTTTTGTCGACGTGAGTAGTATCGGACAACAAAGGACTTTTTTTTCAATCGAGATTTTAGAAGCTCATATTTTGCTGCAAATACATCAGAAGCGGAAATTAAGATTAACGACCCCTGATGGCCAAACCACTTTTTCACAAAAATTAGAAATTATGTGCAAACGATTTCCCATCAGGAGCTGTATCCGGTGCAGAAAGATTTTTTTAAATCGGAGATTTAGAAGCACAGATATAGGGCAAATGCAATTTAGCTCTACACTACCCTAGTGGAAAGTTTATGAATTACTTGAACATTTTGAAATTATATGAACAACATGTCACACTGAAAAAACTATTCGACAAAGAAGAAATTTTTCAAATCGGACTTCTAGAAGTAGAGATATTGACGAAAATAAGATCTACGCCCCCTGGCGGAAAAGCGGTGAAATATTTTAAGAAGAAAATATTTCGAAAAGCTTTATCGATGTGAGTGGCATCAGTCCTCGAAAGAAATATTTCAATAGATATTTTAGAAGCTCAGATTTTATGGTAAATATATCAGAAGCAAAAATTAACACTTACGCCCCCTGATGGCCAAAGTATTCTTTACCAAAAATTTGAAATTATATACAAAAGATTTTCCGTCAGGAGGTGTATCCGCTGGAGAAAACAATTTTTCAAATCGGAGTTTTAGAAGAAGAGTTATCGGGAAAAATGTAATTTAATTTTATGCCCCCTAGCAGAAAATCTATGCGTAATTTAAAAAAGTAACTATATCTAAAATACTCTTCGACATAAATGGAATCAAAAGATATAAGAATTTTTTCAATCGGATATTTAGAAGAAAATATGTGGAATTAAAGGTAATTTTTAATTACACATCATCGGCACTTACGCCCTCTAGCAGCGAAATTGTACATCGTAAAAAAAACGAAATGAAGGATCATCATTCACATGTTTCAAGTAAAAATAAGTTTTCACATCGGACTAATAGTTGCAGAGATATCGTGGGTACAGGCGGACGGACGGACGGATGAACCGATAACATAAGCACGATCTTTTTACGCTTTCCAACCGTAGGTTGAAGAAGCGTATATGCTGCAGCTTTTTACACTTTCCAACTATAGGTTGAAGAGGCGTATATGCTCCAGCTTTGTCCGTCCGTCAGCACGATAACTGGCGTAAAAATAGTTCGATTTTGATGAAATTTTAGTATGTAGTAGGGCACCACCTGGGGACGAACCCTATTGAAAACGGGACAAATGGGGTCAAAGTTTACGACGTAGGAGCGCGATCCATTCCGTTGCACTTATGCGTCATAACTTGCGTAAATATGGTTCGATTTCAATGAAATTTTACTGTGTGGTAGGGGACCACCTGGGGACGAACTCTATCTAAAATGGATGAATTGGGGTCAAAGGTCAGGACATAAGGGCGGGATTTATTACATTACCCTTATGCGTCATAACGTGCGTAAAAATGGTTCGATTTCGATGAAATTTCACTATATTGTAGGGGACCACCTGAGGAAGAACCCTATTGAAAATGATCGAAATGGGGTCAAAGGTCAGGACATAGGATTGCAATTCATTCCATCGCCCTTATCCATATTATTAAGTTGGACGTCAAGTAATTTTGCTTCCTATACTTCCAATGGAAAAACTTTTGTACACATTTCCTTCACAGTTAATGTGTACCTAAGGATGAAAGTTTGAACATCGATTAAAATAACTTCATATTATTACTTGGAATACTTAATATTTTCTAAAACATAATCATAATTATATTAAAAATCCATAACTTTTCCTTTTGGTGGTGTTGAAACCAGAAAAAGGATGGCGCGACCTGTACTTTGATGACGTCAGTAGACAAACAAATGTTGGATTGCATATCTATGGTTACGTTTTAGAAAATATTAGGCATTCCAAGTTATAAAATGAAGCTATTTTATTTTATGTTCAAATTATCATCCTTGTGAACGCATTAATTGTCTAGAAAAAGATGGCGCGACCTGTATTTTCATGACGTCATTGGACAAACAAATGTTGTATTGCATAATTATGGTCATGTTTTAGAAAATATTAAGTATTTCATGTTATAAAATGAAGATATTTTAATCGATGTTTAAATTTTCATCCTTGGGAACGCATTAATTGGGAAGAAAATGTGTACAGAAATTTTCCATTCAAAGTACAGCAAGCAAAATTACTTGACGTTGAACTTAAAGGAGCAATTCTTGTGTGTATATAAATTTTATTTTGAAAACGGCCCTAAGGATTTTGATGAAAGTCGTTAACCTACCAATTTCTTGTATATAAATCGATTTAACTTGATCTTGACTTTAGGAAAATTCGTTTAGTTGGTTAAATAACCACCCCGAATTACCACGTTTTTAGTGTAGTGTAATGGCGTCGTTTCATTAGATTTTGGCGCGCGGTCACGCCATCTGTCTCATTACATCACGCGTTGTGTGTGGATCTTATTAAAGTTCTATGACGTCACATTTTCGCGAGCAGATGGTCGCGATTCCCATCTGCCTCATTACGCCAAGCGTTGTGTGCGTATGTTCGTCCGTAAGATAACTCGCGTAAAAATCGCTCGATTCCGATTAAAATTTAGTATGGAGTATGGGAACACTTGGGAAGGAACCTTATTGAAAGTGAATGAAATAGGGTCAAATGTCAGGACATAGGAGCGGGATCCATTCCACTGCTCTTTTGCGTCATAACTAACGTAAAAAAGGTTCAATTTCGATTGAATTTAAATATATGGTGGGAGACCACCTGGGAACAAATCCTATTGAAAATTGATTAAATGGGGGTCAAAGGTCAGGACATAGGAGCGAAATTACTTCTATCGCCATTATGCGTCATAACTTACGCAAAAATGTTTCGATTTGGATGAAATGTTAGTATGTTGTATGGATTTTCCTGGAGACGAACCCTCTTGAAAATGGGCGAAATGGGGTCAACGGTTCGGACACAGGTGCGGGATCTATTCTATAGGCCTTATGATCATAACTTACGTAAAATTGCTTCGATTGTGACAAAACTTGACCATGTTATTTCGGAGGTATACTGAACCAGTTCTGTTGAATATCATCGAAATGGGATCAAAGGTCAGGGCGTAGGAGTGAGATTTATTCCACAGCCAATTTCCTCATAACGTGAGTAATGATTTCTAGTATGTTGGAAAGCGTATTATAATCAAAGCATTGCATGATTTTACTAACTTGTTTTACAAAAGACGTGGTAAAAAAGTCGAGTAAACGTGCGAAAATTTGCATCATGTTGGGTGCCTTGATGTTATAAAATGGCAACGTTATGAGGCAGCTCGACTCCATTTGGAATGCATGAGCATCAACTGGAAGAATTTCTACGCGTATTCTTAGATTGGATGAATAGTAGGAGCGGTGTTATAAACCGTAACTCAAACGCCAGTCTAATTAAAGGAGGCATTAAGGTTCGCTGCCCCCAGTAAATGTTCGACAGAACCTAGTAAATGTTACATTAATGATCATCGCCTGCTCTGACTAGGATGGCGTCGTACTAACATATGCAGTACCTTCAGAACACAAGGTAAATGCAGCGTATTATGCGACCTTTCCTAACACAACCTGCGTCTAGCTCACCGGGAAAACCTCGGTCATTTGCTGGAGCATACTCCGATAATGGTGCATGACAACGCTGTCTGCAATGTTGCTGGCGTTGTTACCGACATGTTCTATCAATGGTATTGGCAACTGTTGCACAACCTTCCCTATTCGTCTGGTATAAATCCTTGTGACATGGACTTGTTTCGAAGAAGAAAGCACGGTTCAAGATCGACAACATTTTAAGATCGACAACATTTTAACTGACGTAGAGCGGTCCATGGCGAAGATCCACACGCCTCGCCTTGTTGACGGCATAGAGAGACATCGACATACATGGCATTGGGATTTATATAATGCCGGAGACTATATCAAAGGGATATCTAGGAGCAGGATCCATTCCGTCGCCCATATGCGTCATGAATTATGTAAAAATGCTTCGATTGCGACAAAACCGTAGTATGTTGTTTTGGAGATATACTGAACCTGTTCTGTTGAATATCATCGAAATGAGGTCAAAGCTCCGGACACAAGAGGGAGATTTATTCCACAGACATTATCCTCATAACTTGAGTAATTGTTTCTTGTATGTTGGAAAGCGTATCGTAATCAATGCATTGCATGATTTTTCTAAGTTGTTTCTCCAAGGAACAGCTCGGTGAAATGCTGTCGTTTAAGGTATGCTGGAGTAAACATCAATCTTCTCTTTAGTAAGAAACAGGGCGCGATTTTGACCGTAGTTAGTAGCAAATTGCTAGCAAGCAAATGCATTTTGCTAGTCATAAGAAGTGGTTCTAACAAAAGTTGCTAGTGGAAAATTTTTGAATGTTTTAGTGTGTAATATAATGCGCCGACTTTGTGTGAGATGTAAATCGCCAACAATGTTTTAATGCGAAATGTAAAGCCCCAATTTTCCAATGCCTTTAACACGGGCCAAGGTTGAACTGGAAAATATGCTAGGAGAATACATTGAACTTAAGAGCAATTCTAGATATACTCACCAGTCTAACAATATGAAAAGGAAAAAAATGCTTTCTGGGAACGAATATTTCCTGAAATGCACAAAAATCGTAAAACCATTTTTGGCACTAGTAGAAATATCCAGTATATTTGCCTTATCTATTTGTCCATGTGAGGTTGGGTTCAGTTTCGTAAACAGAACTCAGGGTGATTTGAGGGGCAGTTTAAACTTTCAAAAATTAAATGCCCTCATGAGTATTGAGGTTGAATGTCCGTCCAAAGACAAATTTGAGCCCAGTCCCGCTGTTTTAAAGTGGTACGATGAAAAGACCCGAAACCCAGATCGTAAACCATATGGAAATAACTTAAGATTTTGAATAGTGTTCCTGAATTTGGTGCACTGGAGGGAGATTTATTCCCCAGCCGTTATCCTCATAACTTGACTAAAAATGCTTCTTTCGCGAAAAAACTTCAGGATGTTGTTCAGGAGGTATACTGAACCGGTTCTGTTGAAAATCATAGACATGGAGTCAAAGGTCAGGCCACAGGAGTGAGATTAATTCCACAGCCATTATCCTTATAATTTTAAATATAATTTCTGGTATGTTGGAAAACGAGTCATATACGATAACACCAGCACTATCCTTCGTAACATTTAAAGCACCACGTTTCGCTTCGTATTTCCACAATTACACTAATACTATCAATTCCGGAGATTAATTTATTTCACAGTTAAAAATTACATTCCGGTAAAGCATAATATTATTCTACATAATTGCGTTGCTACAATTTGGTAAACATTATAACAATTGTACGAAGTTTCAGAAAAACATTTATTGAACACCAACAATTTGCAAGACCAATTCAAGAGTGTACTGCATATTTTTATCATAATGAAAGCGCAATTTGGAATAATTAAATGCTTAACCTAGCTGAGTTTATTATTTGCGTTAATTAAACAGAAAAATAATTTATAAATAGTATAAAAACAGTTCTCTTCAATTGTAATTCTGCTGAAAGAATAAATTCACGTGAAAGGCCTTCACTTTTACTGTGATGTGAATGGCAATTTTTTGAAAGCACGAAGCACTTGAGTGAATGCGGAGGAATGTATTAATGTACCAAACTTTGAAATCCACAGGAAGACGCGTCGTATATAGCAGGCCGAGCTGTCTGCTTAATTCTCTAACGATCGTTGACGCATGGGCACCTAAGTGGCTCGTATACAAGTTGCGTTTTTGTTAACTGAATTGCTCGTACCCATACCATTTATTTATGAAATTCAGAAAATGCATTTCATTATTAATGGTGAAAAATGGATTTCATAAATAAATATTTAAGTACACATACCCATTTATTTACGAAATTCAGAGAAATGGATGTTATACAAAATACTAAACTGGTCCATTAGCTTATTTTCACTAACTGTTTTACATGCTATCCGAGTAATAACATTTAACTAATTTTTTGCTATTAGCCCATTGTCCATTCAGAGAATGAATCCCAGATAGCACTACTCCAAAAAAAAAAAAAAAACCCAAAAGTATTACATTTCTGTATCTCCCTTAGTTTAGGAGATAGCTTTTATGATTAATCCATTTGCATTCACTAACCGCTTTGGTTTTCTCATTAGGGCTCTCATTCGTTTTTGTGCTGCACAAATGCTTGGAATAGGTTGCCTTAATTTGCAATATGCATTTGGTGGAAAAACGTGCTGCAAACTGTTTTGCAGTGGGAAAATGAGTGAGTGCCAAATGAGAAAAGGAATCACCCAAGGGTTATCTCTAGAACTAATGGAGACATAGAAATATAATATTACTTCTTTAAGGCCTCCGGACAATTGCTATATGGAATACATTGTCGGAATGGATCTTGAGCTATAGCATAAAAGTTATAAAATGATATTTTCCTGTCAGCAGGAAAAACAGTGAAGCAACTAGAGAAATTAAAACTGCTTTTCAACTTAAGGTTTTCACAATCAGCAATCATGCATTTTATGGTATACGCTACTTCCGTGAGCTGTGTTTAAAAGAGAAATATGGATTCCGTCCTGGCTGTGTACCCTAGGTTCATGTACAAATTGCAATTTGAAGATGGGCCCCTTAGATGTAGAAGAGTGTACGGCCATCAGCAATGGTAGCTACCGTATCAGACCGCGATTTTTCAGCGGAACACTTAACTCCATCTCTCGGTGGATTTCAAAATTTAAGTCATTACCCAATTTGGTTTCAACGGTTGTTAACTTCCCGAGTTCCCTTAAATGTATATATTTTACCCGATTCCCATTACAGTAAAGTAATTTATCGCGATACAAAAATTCTTCAATTTTTGAAAAACTTATTCGAATACTATCAGATAAGCGTATGTACCATTAATTAAATTTTCAGTTTTCTTAATTTTCATTACTGTCAAAGTTGAAGAGCTGTTCGCATAAGTATGAGATACTTCAGTGAAAAAAATATTTAACTAAGATGTAAAGATGTTGACATAACAACACAGACACTTATCAGAAGGATGGTTATTTAGAAGCATACATCATGACTAAATTCGACCAGTATGTCGGAGATCGGATAGTATTCAAATTTCATTTAGATTTGATGAGCATGTCTGATTGCGCAGCTCTGTTCGAACCTCATAAGTGCGGATCTAAATTTGTGACCAGCTCTTCTATCTCATTGTGGCCATTAAACGACAAAATCTAAAAAGCAAACGGAGCTTCAATGCATTCTCTCGAAATGTGTATCATCAGGCACTCAGTCTTTGAAATCAAAATGTTTAACAATTATCAATTCTGACAATGCGAGCGTCGCTTTAAAGAAATTGCGTGCGATAGAACTTAGATTTTAAGCCACTGCTTGAAAGATGCAATTTAAAGACATTGATAATTCTCATTCAATGGTTTCAGTTGACGTCCATTCCATTATTCACTTATTAACTTCAAGGAGCCGCCCCGGTGGCGCAGTGGTCAAAGCGATGGCCTCTGATCATTCGTCCGAACGGGGTCTGGGTTCGAATCCCGGTGAGGCATGGATGTTGTGTTTGTCTTACGGCACTGGCTCTCTCCCTTCCCTGGAACCAGTGACCCTAAATTAGGGACGGGAGACTGCTTATAGCCCATTGAGTTGCTCACGGTGGTCGTTAAACCTCCAATCAAAAAAAAATAACTTCAAAGACTTCCATAGGATTTTTGACCGCTGGAGAGAGAGAGAGAGATGAAACCTCTCTTTCCAGGCATAAGATTTTGGCACTTTGCCTATTAAACAAATAACTCCTTCAAACATAGAAGTATCATAAATATTATACCTTTACATATTCCAAAAATCTCGAACTTTGTATGAAAGTATCGAAAGTGACATGGCACACTACAGGGTAGTAACGTATTTTAAGGTTCTAACATGTGTGATCACATGCATCCCTAATTTAAGATCATCTACAGATCGCGTTAAACTGCGAAGCCAAGGATTTCGTTGTTGAAAAACTGTTAATTTAGATCTTATTGGTTATACATAAGGGCAGAAAAGATTCTTTAAATTTACTACGCGTAATATTTCTAACTATCAAAACCAATCACTTAAGAACGCGTGCACGTAATTATCTTTAGTTATGTGTAATGTGCTTCTTCTAAAGGCACCGTATTATTAGTTGTATGTAGCATTTGGTATGCCATATGAAGAGAATGCTGACATTTTTATGAGAAATAAATATAAATAATGATCTCTGCCTCTTGCCCCACATTAAGACATATAACTGAAAGTTGTTATTTTAGTAATACCTGCAGAATATTACTCAACAAATATTATGGATGGATACTTATTTCTTCATGATTTAAAAGAAAAACGTCGGCTTGGTGCACGATAATCTGATCGGATCTTTCTTAATTCCGGAAAAAACGGTCATGTGTCTAATAGTTGTAGAGGTTGAAACATTTCGCGCTATCACAGCGACCACCTCAAACCGTCTTTTAAGATGGAACCGTATCGTTAAAGATCACCTGTGTCGCGAGCTGTATGGGAGATGGATCGGCAGAAAAGGACCAAATGCTTGACCTTCTTGGTCGTTAGACTTTACGCCACTGTATCTTTTTTCCTTTGTGGTTACGTCAAAAGCATTTTCTTCCAGGTCAAGATCACCGACCTTCACCACCTGTAATCCCGCATAACGCACGGTGGAATGGAATCAACTATCGTCTGGGTTCCAACATACTTGAAGGTACGTGGAACGACGTCGACTTTCGTCTCTGTTCGAACATCTTCCAGGAACGTGGAACGACGTCGATTTTAGTCTGGGTTCGAACATGCTTCAAGGAACGTGGAACGACGTCAATTTCGTCTGGGTTCGAACATGCTTCAAAAAACGTGGAACGACGTCGACTTTCGTCTGGGTTCGAACATTCTTCAAGGAACGTGACTTTTGTATGGGTTTGAACATGCTTCAAGGAAAGTAGTACGGCGTCGACTTTCGTCTGGGTTTAAAATGCTTCAAGGAACGTGGACGACGTCGACTTTTGTCTGGGTTCGAACATGCTTCAAAAAACGTGGAACGACGTCGACTTTCGTCTGGGTTCGAACATTCTTCAAGGAACGTGACTTTTGTCTGGGTTTGAACATGCTTCAAGGTAAGTAGTACGGCGTCGACTTTCGTCTGGGTTTAAAATGCTTCAAGGAACGTGGACGACGTCGACTTTTGTCTGGTTTCGAACATGCTTCAAGGAACGTGGAACGACGTCGACTTTCGACTGGGTTTGAACATGCTTCAAAAAACGTGGAATGACATCGACTTTCGTCTGGGTTCGAACATTCTTCAAGGAACGGGGAACGACGTCGACGTTCGTCTGGGTTCGAATATGTTTCAAAGAAAGTGGAACTGCCTCGACGTTCGTCTGGGTTCGAACATACTTCAAGGAAAATGGAACGACGTCGACTTTTGTCTGGACCCGAACATGCTTCAAGGAACGTGACTTTTGTCTGGGTTTGAACATGCTTCAAGGAAAGTAGTACGGCGTCGACTTTCGTCTGGGTTATAACGAAATAAATTTCTCCGTCATTTCTGACCACGCCAGGATTCGAACCCGGATCCCCTCATTCCGGAATAAGTCACTCTACCAATTGAGCTACGCGGACGTTTGTTCTGACTCCTATCTGCCTTTATGTCGTGTGCGTCCTTCTGGCAGGTACGTCACATCTCCTGGTACGTTACATCATCTCCCCCTTATTTTTTTTTTTTTTTTTCGAAGTGCTGGAGATGGGATTCTCTGATTTTTCCTATCTCGCGGTGTGGAAAGAACATCACAAAAATGCTAGATTTTGAACGGTCGGGTCATCCGGATAGTTCGGGCGCCATTATAACGAAGTAAATTTCTCCGTCATTTCTGTCCACGCCAGGATTCGAACCCGGATCCCCTCATTCCGGAATAAGTCACTCTACCAATTGAGCTACGCGGACGTTTGTTCTAACTCCTATCTGCCTTTATGTCGTGTTCGTCCTTCTGGCAGGTACGTCACATCTCCTGGTAAGTTACAGGGTTTAAAATGCTTCAAGGAACGTGGACGACGTCGACTTTCGTCTGGGTTCGAACATGCTTCGAGGAACGTGGAACGGCGTCGACTTTCGTCTGGTTCGAACATGTTTCAAGGAACGTGGAACGACGTCGACTTTCATCTGGGTTGAAACATGCTTCAAGGAAAGGGGAACGGCGTCGACGTTCGTCTGGGTTTCAACATGCTTCAAGAAACATGGAAGGAGGTCGACTTTCGTCTGGTTTTTTGTGAGACCACCAAGGGTCTCCACATTGAAATGAAATAATAGTGAGTAAAAAAATTTCACACTTTTTCCTTTGTATTTGTGCAAACAAGTAGAGTATATAATAAATACTTTCCTAGAAATAATTGTTTTATTTTGGAATCCAACTATCCGGACACCCTGTAATTGTATTAGATATTTATTAAATTATTTTTCTATGATATTTTTTATTGTGTATATCACTTGATTGCGGGTTAATAAGAGGTGCCTAGGCTGCTTCACAATATCCCCTCTCTGGAAATTTTCGGATGTTATCTGACTTACCATTCATGTCATATTTACACCAATAGGCGGGTTCACAACTTCAAAATTTGTATAATATAACGGTTAAATTTATACATTAGATATGTTTAAGAAAATACTCAAGGTATTCTACTCCATGTCACAGTCAATTCCATATGCATTAATGCTGAGATACATCACAACCAACAGAGTCGGACACAGAATCAAGCAGCACTGAAATAAACATAGAAACATTATAACATGAACTATTACTTCCCAAAAGGGATTTATATCACTAATCAAAAGCCGTTCTTTTTGAAGATTTTCGTTGCTCAACTGAAATAAGTAAAAAAGATACCTTCCAACATTTTGAAATTGGAATGTCTTTGATTCCTTTTTTTGTATTCCCTTTGCACAACACGAGCTACTAATAAATCGAAAAGTATACCCGCTCTAAAGCTAGCCTTGCTTGTCACACTTGGGATTCACAGTAGTTCTGCAGTAAAAGGAACCGTGGCATCTGACTGGGAATGTAATGCTCAAGAATTTATGTTATGATTCTTAATGCACAATTTAATGGACATATATTTTGTGTGTGTTTGAGTTTCTTCGTAATTTATATTTTTTCCATGGCTTTGTAACCAGTATCGTTGTTTCAACAGAGATCTTAGGTAATCGAAAATTGTTTCAGAAAGATACTCGCAATCAATAAGTTTATAACAAAAGAGAAAGTTTAAGCTAACTTGAAACGGTTAAACAGCACTGGACCGAAATTTTGCATTGCTGTTTGAATTTTGTTCTGCACATCCATTTGCAGAGGAAGAACCTAACCTGTGAGCTTAGAAGTTAGCTTCGCAGTGAAGAAAAGTATTAAGGTAGTCACACACAGTATCTTCAAAATTTTACTTAAACTGTCGGGATAAGAACCCAAGTAAAAAAAACGTTGCTGTAAAAAAACAAATGTTGTCCCAGAGGAACACAGCGACGTACAAAAGCCATGGAAACTTCATTTTTTTTTCGGGCACCATGAAAACTTCACATTTTTTTTCGGCTTTGTTCAAGAAACTTAGAGAAGTACTAATTATCAAAAGTGCACCTTCGAAATTCCAGAAGCTTACTTCTAAACCAGTGAGCTAAAGCTCATTTAAAAGATTTTGATGAGAAACTCCATGATAAAATAAAAATTATTTTAATTTTTGTAAATTTTTTCCCAGTATTTGTACAGAAAACGTATGTATGTGGCGATGCATGCCTTAAATATATTTTTTCACGAAAACCTAAAGACTGCTATACTGAAACCTAAAGACAGGCGAATTAAAGAAGTTTAGTACAGTCACTCATACACTGCTGGCCACCCAAAATGCAACACCAAGAATGACACGAGATAGCAAAGCCAGATTTACTGGACACATAAAAACAGATACAAAGATGAAAGGATTGAGCTTACAGGCCCGTGCGACTTGCGGAACACGCAGACATTAATAGTTCTTGTAGCTCCCATGGCTGGCAATAACAGCCGCTACACGCCGCGGCATCGAACGAACGAGGCTTTGGACGTGGGCTTGAGGTATGCCGCTCCAGGCTGCTTCCACACGTTGCCACAGTTCATCAGGCGTAGCCGCGGGTGGTTCTTGCTGGGACACTCGGTTGCTGATCAGCGAACAGACGTGTTCGATGGGCGACATATCGGGAGATCAGGCGGGCCACGGCAGCAGTTACACCTGGTGGGCCGGGAAGAATTGTTGCACGACGCGTGTCACGTGCGGCCGCGCAGTGTCCTGTTGAAACGTGGCCGTTGGCAGGTCCTGCGGGTAAGGGAGGACTACAGGCTCCAAAACGTCCGAGATGTAGCGATGGCTGTTGAGTGTACCGGTCGTGCGTACCTGAGGGGTGCGTATGTCATATCCAATTGCGCCCCAAACCATAACGCCAGGCGGCGGACCGGTATGGCGATGCATAGTGCAGCGTCATACAGTCTCTCGCCGTGGTGCCGCCACACGTGGATCCGACCATCGTGGTGTTGCAGGCAGAAGCGGGATTCGTCGGAGAAGACAATGTCGTGACATTTCGTAGTCCAGGTGCGGCGTTCAACGGCGCACTGCCGCCGCACTGGCCGGTGGTGTAACGTCAATGGTAATAGGAGCAATCGGCGTCGTGCGACAAATCCCCGCTCCAGCAGACGACGTCGAACGGTATATACTGACATAGGTTGTTGCGCAAAACACCCTAATGCCGCCCCGGTGGCGCTGTGGTCTAAGCGATGGCCTCTGATCATTCGTCCGGTAGGGGTCCGGGTTCGAATCCCGGCGAGGCATGGATGTTGTGTTTGTCTTACGGCACTGGCTCTTTCCCTTTCCTGGAACCAGTGACCCTAAATTAGGGACGGGCGACTGCTTATAGCCCATTGAGTTGCTCACGGTGGTCATTAAACCTCCAATCAAAAAAATTCCTAATTCTGGGGTTACGTACGAGATGTGGCGGTGCAAGCCGTCAATGCCCGCCGCACAACATGTTGGTCCTCTCGTTCGATGGTGCGACGTGGCTGCGGCAATCGCTCACGTCGGTCCGTCCGTTCCTCCTGCACCCACCGAATCCATACTCGCCTCACTGTGGCTAGATGTCGTCCAACACGGGCGCCGAAGTCTCGGTACGATAAACCACTGTCGCGATAAGCCACTATTCGTCCTGTGTCGAACTCCGAAACGTGCTGGAATGACTGCCGTATTCTGCGACGAGGCATCAGGAAGCTTCACACGCACTGGTCCGGCAGCACAACACACTTCCACTACTTACCCTTGTTATAGTGCTTCTTGGTGGGTGCCTTCTGTGTACCCTTGTTATAGTGCTTCTTGGGGGTGCCGGGCGCACATGATTTGCATATGGCCTGCAATGCTAATCGTTTGCATGTCCTCTCGCGGGCGACGCATGCTGCGAATTTCAGGCCAAGCGGATACTTCCTCCTTGGTGTTGCATTTTGGGTGGCCAGCAGTGTACATGGAATAACTCGAATTTGTGTAAGAAAAAATCTGAAAAATGAGAGCAAAATCAGACAGATTTCGATATTTTTTCTCGCTTTTCTTAAAAACAGGTTTCAGCGCAATTGGGAAAAAATGTAGTTCTTGTTACCTTAGAAAAGTTGTTTTCACTAAACTTTTCTAGAGCAATTTAAATTTCTCACGCGTGGTTAAAATAAAAACAATGCATTAAAATATAACCGGTGATCGGGAATGTGAATAAAGATAAATAAAGAGGGTTTTAGCTTCACGAATTTGTGGCTGAAACTTCTGAATTTGCGATGAAGTATAGGAAGCTCTTCAACAGAGTACCTTCGTGCGCAGTTACGTATGAAATTGTTGAACTGAGAGAAATACTTGTAAAATGGGTCCATTTGCAAGTTATTAAAACATTCCGCCGCCGCGGAGGCACTGTGGTCTAAGCGATGATTTCTGATCATTCGTATGGGAGGGGCCCGGGTTCGAATCCCGGTAGGGCATGGATGTTGTGTTTGTCTCACAGCACTGCCTCTCTCCCTTCCCTGGAGGGAGTGACACTAAATTAGGGACGGGCGACTGCTTATAACCCATCGAGTTGCTCACGCTGGTCGTTAAAACTCCAATAAAAAAAACTCCGTTTCTTCTGTCGTAAGCAACTGCTGTTGCCAAGCTTTCATGAAAACACGGAAGACTAGTACTGGCATATGATACAGCCTAAATTTGTATCAATCTGCTTTAAAAGAGCCATCCCTTGCTACCCGTAAGTTGGGTAATACAAGGTATAGGTTCCAGAGAAATGAATTAATAAATACCTATTTTATTGGAATAACTACGTTAAGTGCCTATCCTAGAATTTTTGAGAATTTGTTTTCTATTTTTCAGTCAAATTTCAAGCGAAGGTAGCAATAACACCTTGAAGGATTTCAATAATACTGATTCATTTGAGAATATAATGGAGATCATTTTCGCCCAGTATAAACTGAAAAGCATGACAAGAATTGGCGAGAACAGAAATATCCTTTTCCTTATATTTTTAAAGATATAGTTTTCGATCTTGTATAAATGTAGTTTTGTTATTTTTGTGTGTGTAGTTATTATGTTCAATGAGTAACAGCATGAACATGAATATGACAGGGATGTCACACGGTGGCAAGTGACGCCCGGGCCTAGTATGTTTTGTGGGAATGAGAGTCTGAGATCAGTGAATCCGTTCTAGTTGGTTGCAGGTGGAGAGAATTGTCACAGAACTGCTGTGCATGCAATCCCTAGAAGCCACTCTTTTTGGGAAATGCGGGACAGCGGCTACTGAGATCAACACGACTGTACTACGAGGTGCATTATGGGTGTGCTTTATCTTAAAAGACAAGGTATGCTGCTTTTGTTTTCTATAAGTGTCTAATTACTGTTACATTGTCGTATGATTCTCCGTTCTCTGGATACCAATAATGCTTCTTTGGTTGATGTGTAAGGAGGACCAAGATTTCCTCTTTTGCAAACATTTTCATGCAGAACGACTGTTTCGTCAAATTACGCAAATTTAAAAACCATTAGTCTCACAAAATTGGTTCGGGATTCATATTCATTTGTAGCCATATGTCGAATTAGATTGCTAGAACCACAATTAATAGTGCTGTTAATTGCGCACTTCAAGGAACACAGTTTATTTCGCTGCGAGGCTTAAATAAAACAACAACAGTAATTTTAGTTCTTTTGTTATACCTATTTTCAGATTGATTCAATTATGTAATATCTCTGTTTCAGAAACCAAAATGCTGCCCCGGTGGCGCAGTGGTCTAAGCGATGGCTTCTGATCATTCGCCCAACGAAGGATTCAGGTTCCAATCCCTAGCGAGGCATGGACGTTATTTTTGTCTTACGGCTGTCCCTGTGGCGCAGTGATCTAGGCAATAGATTCTCATCATTCGCCCGATGGAGGGGTATAGGTTCGTATCCCGATAAGGCATGGTTGTTTGTGTTTGTCTTTCGTGGGTTTATTCGCTGTGTTCATTGTTTAACCGGTATATTGTATTCAATATTCACTATGTTCATTGCTGATGTCGAAACACAAAATATCCGCCTTTATGTATCAATGTATCTGTCAACCAAGACCAATAAATAGTTTTTAAAACTTCAAAAAAAATGACGAACGTACGGCGAAGGTGTCGTTTTAAAGACATACTATGCAGTAAAATAAATAAACCACACTTAAGCTCGTTGAAACGCTGAAGCGTACTTTATTTTATTCTGAAATTATGTTTCTATAATTTTGAATTATTTTACTGTTGTATAACCTGTATAACGTAAATGTTTTTTCGTACTTCTACGTTATTTAAAAAAATCACCTTACGATGAAATAGTTCTTAGATTAAACCTTAACGGCCAGACGAAACATTTAGAAACATTAGTGAAACTTACGGAAATTATGCTTTATTTCTCCAGCACAGATATAGCACTTCACATAACAAATCGGTATCAACACTACACATTTAACGCTCCACACACCACACACCCCGCTCCACAAGCAACTGATGTATCGTAGTTTTTATCTCTGGTTCTTATCTAATAACAGGCATACGCCACATTCATTCCATCTCAATTATTTTGTCAACAGTATTCGTTTGAGAGACAAGATATCACGTTAAGTATGAAGTATAACTGAGAACAAACTCAAGATTTACATAGGGAAAGAAATTAAAAAGGAAAGTTAATTTAGAATATATGTCACATCTGAGTTAAGAGTCAATTAACTGGAATTCGAAACCTGCGTTATTGTTCGTTTTCACCTCTAAAGAGGCGTTCTATAAATATAGTAGTGGTCGCTTCTAGTGAAATGCATCTGTATTACTTTCGTTTTCCTGAGGTATAAATTTATTATTTTGTTTGAGAAATCGGTTACACGATCATCGCCGATGATACCTTCGAACTATACTAACAGAAGAAGGTTTCGCCTTCTCAATTATTCTATCTATGTCAAAATTATCCTTGTGATATTAAATGTTGTTTCTATAACATTAGATATCAATCTACTAATAACTTGTTAGTTACAATCATCACAAGAAATTACAAAACCAATTTTCTTAAACTTTTATTGTGAAAACCACTTTTGTTTACATTTCTTCACTAGTTGTTCGCGTTCTTTTATGTTTCATTCACTTCTTTTATTCAGTAAATGTTGCGTACTGATCAGACTGAAAATTTCTTCTGGTCACTTAGTAGACGGGAATGTATACGCACGTTTTTTCCATCTCATTTGATCAAGACATGGGGTGCTGTATCATTCTCTTTTCAGTTCTTAAATCGCGAAAGAAAGATAAAACTCTCATGCATTTGTAATTTTTTGGAAGAGGGGTTAGTGAAAACAGGCAGTAACTCGATGATCTATAAGCAGTCGCCCGTCCCTAATTTAGAGTCACTGGTGCCAGGACAGACACAAATTCTATATTTAACATAACATGCATGTGTTAAGACAAAAACAACATTTTTACGTCATCAGCATTCAATCCCGGGCCCTTCTCGGACTGTCGGTCGTCAGCAAATGCTTAGATAATTGCTCTGCCGGGGCGGTCATTTGTAATTTAGAACAAGAAAGATGACACCAAATTTTCGGATGTAATACACACGTCTCTTGAATCCGTTCTGACCCAAATTAAATTTATCAAAACTATTCAAAGTCAATGGAACCGGTATGGAAAACAATAGTATCTGACGAAAGAAAGAAGTTTTTCAATCGGGTCTTTAATCCCTCAGATATTGGTGTAAACGGAATCGCGAGCTTGTGAACTCTTAGAAACAGAGTTATCGACAAAAATAAGATGTGACTTTACGTCCCCGGGTGGGAAAACCATGCATTATTTTAGGAAGAAAGTATTCGAAAAAGGTTTATCCATATGAGCGGTATCGGACCAAGAAAAAAATTTAGTCGAGTTTTCAGGATCCCAGATTTGCTTCAAATACATCAGAAGCAGCAATTAACATTTATGACCACTGGTGGCCCAACCATTCTTTACAAAACATTTGAAATTATGTGAAAAATATTTTCCATCAGGTCTTGTATGCGATACAGGAAAAATTTTTCAAATCGGAATTTTAGGAGAAGAAAACGCAATTTACCATTATGCGCCCTAGCGGAAAGTTTAGGATTTAAGTGAAAATTTTGAATTTATGAGAAAAACATTTCACATCGGAAACACTATCCAACAAAGAAGGAATTTTTCAAATCGGACTTTTAGAAGTAGAGATATTGACAAAAATAAGATATACATCTACGCCCCCTGGCGTAGAAACCATGCATTATTTGAAGAAGAAAATGTTCCTAAAAGTTTGTCGACGTGAGTAGCATTGGTCAACAAAGGACTTTTTTTCAATTCAGATGTTAGAAGCTCATATTTTGCTGCAAATGCATCAGAAGCGAAAATTAAGACTTACGCTACCTGGTGGCCAAACCATTTTTTTACAAAAATTAGAAATTATGTGCAAACGATTTCCCATCAGTAGCTGTATCCGGTGCAGAAAGATTTTTTTAAATCGGAGATTTAGAAGCACAGATATAGGGCAAATGCAATTTAGCTCTACACTACCCTAGTGGAAAGTTTATGAATTACTTGAACATTTTGAATTTATAGGGAAAACATGCCACACTAGAAACACTATCCAACAAAGAAGGAATTTTTCAAATCGGACTTTCAGAAGTAGAGATATTGACAAAAATAAGATATATATCTACGCCCCCTGGCGTAGAAACCATGCATTTTTTCAAGAAGAAAATGTTCCTAAAATGTTTGTCGACGTGAGTAGCATTGGTCAACAAAGAACTTTTTTTTCAATTCAGATGTTAGAACCTCATATTTTTTCTGCAAATACATCAGAAGCGGAAATTAAGACTTACGCCACCTGGTGACTTAAGCCATCATTTTTTTACAAAAATTAGAAATTATGTGCAAACGATTTCCCATCAGGAGCTGTATCCGGTGCAGAAAGAATTTGTCAAATCGGAGATTTAGAAGCAGAGAAATAGTGGGAAACGCACCGCCCCTTTCCGCCTCCTAGCGGAAAGTCTGAATTACTTTAAAATTTTGAATTTATAGGGAAAACATGCCACACTAAAAACACTATCCAACAAAGAAGGAATTCGGACTTTTAGAAGTAGAGATATTGACAAAAATAAGATATACATCTACGCCCCCTGGCGTAGAAACCATGCATTATTTCAAGAAGAAATTTTCCTAAAAGGTTTGTCGACGTGAGTAGCATTGGTCAACAAAGGACTTTTTTCAATTCAAATGTTAGAAGCTCATATTTTGCTGCAAATACATCAGAAGCGGAAATTAAGACTTACGCCACCTGGTGACTTAAGCCACCATTATTTTTACAAAAGTTAGAAATTATGTGCAAACGATTTCCCATTAGGAGCTGTATCCGGTGCAGAAAGAATTTTTCAAATCGGAGATTTAGAAGCAGAGAAGGAGTGGCAAACGCACCGCCCCTTTCCGCTCCCTAGCGGAAAGTCTGAATTACTTGAAAATTTTGAATTTATAAGGAAAACATGCCACACTAGAAACACTATCCAACAAAGAAGGAATTTTTCAAATCGGACTTCAAGAAGTCGAGATATTGACAAAAATAAGATATACATCTACGCCCATGGCGCAGAAACCATGCACTACTTTAAGAAGAAAATGTTTCTAAAAGGTTTGTCGACATGAGTAGTATCGGTCTACAAACGACGTTTTTTTCAATCGAGAATTTAGAAGCTCATATTTTGCTGCAAATACATCACAAGCGGAAATTAAGATTTACGCCCCCTGAAGGCCAAACCATTATTTTACAAAATTAGAAATTATGTGCAAACGATTTCCCATCAGAAGCTGTATCCGGTGCAGAAAGAAGTTTTCAAATCGGAGATTTAGAAGCAGAGATATAGGGAGAAACGCAATTTACCTTTACGCCCCCGAGCGGAAAGTCTATGAACTACTTGAAAATTTTGAAATTATATGAAAAACATGTCACACGGAAAACACTATCCAAGAAAGAAGGAATTTTTCAAATCGGACTCCTAGAAGTAGAGATATTGACAAAAATAAGATATACGTCTACGCACCCTGGCGGAGAAACTGTGAAATATTTTAAGAAGAAAATATTCCGAAATGGTTTATCGATGTGAGTGGCATCAGTCAACGAAACAATTTTTTCAATCGGTATGTTAGAAGCTCAGATTTTATGGCAAATACATCAGAAGCAAAAATTAACACATACGCCCCCTGGTGGCCAAAGCGTTCTTTACCAAAAATTCGAAATTATATGCAAAAGATTTTCCTTCAAGAGATGTATCCGCAGAGAAAAAAAATTCAAATCAGAGTTTTAAGAGAAGAGTTAACGTGAAAAATGTAATTTGCTTTTACGCCCCCTAGCGAAAAATCTATGCGTTATTTGAAAAAGAAAGTATATCTAAAATACTCTTCGACATAAATGGAATCGAAAGATAAAAGAATTTTTTCAATCGGATGTTTAAAAGCAAATACGTGGAATAAAACATAATTTGGAATTCGACATCATCTGCATTTACGCCCTTTGCGGCAAAATTGTGCATCGTAAAAAAAACGAAATGAAGGATCATCATTCGCATATTTCGAGCTTCCGAATGCAAAAAGAATTTTTCAAATCGGACTGATAGTTGCAGAGATACTGTGGGTACAGACGGACGGACGAACGGACGGACATACCGATAACAGAAGCACGATCTTTTTTTACAAAAGACTTGCTAAAAACATCGCATTAGAAATTATTTGTGAGCAGGAATATTATTGAATGCATGTGAATGAACCTGTTCTAAGAACTGTCAATGATTTTAGCCGTTATCAGTTAACGAAGATTTTGAAGCACCTATTAAACGAAATAAGAAAGTCAAATCTACTGTATATGAGCGATCTTGATGGAAACTCTTCTAGACAAGGATATGAATTAAAAAAAACAGTTTTCAAGTATTCCCTAAACAGCGTGTCTCTTTCATTTATACTGAAGCAGTAAATTATTTTGAAACCCACTAGTATTCCGACACACACTGACGTAGTAAACTGTGATGCTGAGACGAATTTAAACATCTCACGGAAATAATTTAGACGTGCACGAAGGGTAGACAGAAGCTAAATGGGCATCCGACAGAGACCATTTCACTGAAAAACAACAGTACAAAACGACGCAAAAAAGTTTTTATTCATAACAATATTCAAGATGACTCTTACGCTAAAATATTTTTGTTAGATAAGAATGTTACAGAAAGAGAAGATACCACAAGTTAGAAACTTTTTTGTGGATTTACCGTTTGATCGAAATACAATGTGATGATACCGTTTGAGCGAAAAACAATGTGATGATACCGTTTGAGCGAAAACGAATGTGATGATACCGTTTGAATAAAACACACGTTTGTGAAGATACCGTCCGACAGTATCAAATGCTGCCAGTAGCTTGTACCGATCCGAGGGTAGAAACAATGTCAGGAAACACCAAGGAATGAGGAACACTAATTTCCGTCCGTCAACACATAACGTAGAAGAGAAAAGCGTTAACTACTGAAAACTTTTTTTCTAGTTTCAAGAGAAACTTATCTTCAACCATTTCTTAAGAAATATTTCATCTGGAAAGTTTTTGGAGCTATTATTCAACCTTTTAGGCTTGTTATTATTATTTTTATTTAACAACATTATAAATTTCCTTTTAGTATTTTCCATTGAAGGACTTGTTTCTTTGAAACATATTTGACAAATAGTCATAAAAACGAAATTCCGAAGTACAATCTTTTCCCTTTAGGGACTGGATGCAACACAGGAATACGAGATAGTCTTAAGGAAGTGAAGCGACAGTTTGTTGTTTTTCCTTCTCAGACCCTTTTTGCAAAGGCATAATTTGCAAGGAAGTGGACGCGATCTTTGACACTCTGAGAGTTGAATTAGTAAATGAATAAGACTCCACCTTTTTTTTTTTATTTAAAATCTGGTAGGAATCTCTTGATGAGAAAGTATTAAACAATATTGTCCTTTGACCAGTGGAACATGCGATATGTTAGGTTTCAAGGAGTTCTCTGAGCATTAAATATTCTCGCCGAACATGAAATGCTAGATTTCTACTGGAACGTTCTCGTAAAGTTAAATACATGTTCTTAATATCTCTAATCGTTAAATTTTAACAAACTTTGACATGTTTTAAAACACCTGGGCGAAACTTATTAAGATCAATCAAGTTACCATCCTGAGGATATGTCAAGAGTGCACTGCTCATGAACGTTACTATTTTCATATACGGAGTTCCATTTTTTCTAGTAGCTCTTTGAGATTTAAAATTCTCTGTGTTCTTATCCATAAATGCATATGTTTCTGAACATTTTTCTTGAACTCACACTTTTTTTGGAATAACCAAGAAATAGGAAAATTTCGCTATTTAGCTTTTTAAACTGCCTGCTAGGAAGTCAATATGGGGTAACAATGAATATTCAGCTCAACCTCTCACTTTACTTCGCATTTTAAGGGTGTTATTCATATAACGAATTTTAAATGTTGGTGGAGAATATATATATATATATATGTGACATTAGCTGAGGAAATTACTGAACTAAATACTTCAAATTTCCGAAGCCCCCCCCCCTCTCTCCGGTGACGCAGTGGTCTAAGCGATGGCTACTGATCGTTCGTCCGAAAGGAGTCAGGGTTCTAATCCCGGTGAGACATAGATGTTGTTTTGTCTTACAGCACTGACTCTCTCCCTTCGCTGGAACCAGTAGCCCTAAATTAGGAACTGGCGACTGCACACAGCCCATTGAGTTGATCTCCGTGGTCGTTATACCTCCAACGACAAAACAAAATTCAATATTTAAAGTTTTTAAACATTCATGAAAAAAATTGTTGAACTCTCTAATTCTGGTGACTGTTTTTATATAGGAAGTTGTCCTTCGTACAGTGTTCGTTTAGACTTAAAATTCACAGTAGTTTAGTCAGTAAATGCAGATCATTTAGAATCTTCTTACTTTTACTGCGAAGGCAATATGTTTTTACAATGTCCTCTTCTTTTGCAAGAACTTCCAACAAATAGAATTTCCATATTTAGTTTCATTCCCTTACACCTAGGAGTAAGCAAATATGGGGCAACAATTACTGTTTAGATCAAGGCGTGTCAATCAAGTAAACTTTGTAGACTCTACGAAAAACTAAAATTTGCAAATAAACCATATTTCATGGAAATTTCTGAGTTTTTTATTGACCTCGAATTCCTGAATTTAAGGTGGCTAAGTTCAAAGCAACCTCCGCCTTGAACAGAGCCAAACCCGCTTGCTGGAGCTGTGGCCTCATGCTATCCACCAAACACTTGCAAAATTTTTTCAGATAGGTACAGATAAAAATTGTAGTCATCTGACTACACGAAGCGTGCCACTTTGCATGAGCCCAGTTTCGAAGTTCATGGCATCAGGTGAGGCGTAATTTCTGATGTCGAGCGGTAAACAGTGGCACACGAGTGGCGCGGCAGCTCCCGTAGTCCAGGGTATGAGTGTACGTAGCACCGTTTATCCGTTTACTCCCCTTGGGCCTCTGACATTGTGTTGGATGTGATTTACTGAGCCGTTGCCCAGCTGTAGGTCGGTTCGAGCTTGGACAATCGATGTTGACCTTGGTCGTCAATGGCGTGTTGTCTGCCATCCTTGCATTCTTTGCGCTGATACGTCTGGGATCTATTTTTAGCTCCAAAGGACAGTCTAAACGGGTTTTTGAAGTAACATTTTTAAGTTACTTAAAAAATATAATTATGGTAGCAAACCGAAATTTCTTGGTGTAAAATAGAAATAAAAGTTTCCAAGCTTTTGTACCTTAACCAAATGGTTTTTTCAAGGAACGTAGACAGCAAACTGCAAATAGAATAACTGAACGATAAATCGAAGTGTCCAAGCTTTCGCACATTAACCAGATAGCTTTTAGGAAACACCAAGAAATTAGAAACACTATTCGCGTTCTATTATTCAGTTTGCAGTCTACCTTCCTTGAAAAAGACATCTGGTTGATATGCAAAATGCTTGGAAACTTTGATTTCTATTCTACACCAAGAAATTTTGGATTACTATTATTGTTATACTATTTAAGTACTGTTGGTGTACAATTTCTTCTTATTTAATTAGCATTTTGAAATCTTCAAAAAATGAAATAATTTAGCTGGGTAAAACGAGACAACGAGCGTAAGCGAGGAAAACATTCCTTTAAATGAGGTATTTATTATATTAGTGGAATTCAAAATGCGTAGGGAAAACAGTGTTCTCTTTTTTTTGAGATATCGAAAAATTCGTGATATCGATGTTCGACATATCGAGGTTTGACTGCATTTACCTTCACCTCATAAACGATGTCAAAAATATTGTTTATTTATTTAATTTTCTTGGTTTAACCACTACCGTGAGCGACACGAATGACTATAAGAAGCCTCCCTTCCCTAATTCAGGGCCACTGGCTCCGCAGAAAGGAGAAAGCCAGTGTCGTAATACAAAAACAACATCCACGACTCACTTGCATTCGAATCGGCACCCATTTCGGAAGAACGGTCAGAAGCCAGCGCTTAGACTAATGCGCCACTAGGGCTGCGTCAACAAAATTCAGCGACCGATGTGTTTGCGTTCAGCCTGCCGACTAGTGAGAATATCTTGTTTTATTTTAGTCATCATGAACTGCATGATAAATTATTTGTATACATTTTCTCGAAGACTTTGTAGTGTTTGAAATTTTGAGCAACCTCGCTTCTGCCTAACCAACCAAAGCTGTGATAAATGAATTTCATGCAGACTTTCGTTCTTTGCCTTTGTGTTGCCTTTTCCTGGAGAAAGCAATCGACCCACTGCCAAGAAGCAAGTTGGATCTTGCATGATCGTGCTCGGATGATCCAAATTGAAGCAAGTCTCTATCAGTTGACTGTGAACACGCTGCGACACGACTGTTGTAACCATGGAGACCGCACGATCTACATTTCCACAAGTACTAACAATTTGAATCCAAGACTGCTTACGGACGGAAATTGTTTCTTTCATTCAACTATGAGAGGCGCCAAATACTGTAGAAGGCTTATCAGCTGCCTCTTGCTACACAAATTACGTGCACAGAATCTTTTGCTGGCGATTCTGCAGAGTTCCAATTGAAACTGAGTATCATTCAGCAAGCAGACACCCTTTTAAACTTCAGCTTCAAAATATTTCTTAAGAAATAATATGTTTCAAAAGAAAGAGTGCAAACAATCTTTCACCGTCAAACTGTGCAAGAAATAAATTATATTCACCATTTTGTTACATGTAGTGACATATTATTTTTGCTCGGAAATTCTTTGCCTATTCTAATTTCGTAGAATAAGTTATATTTATATATATTTAAATGAATATGTAATCAGGGACGGTAACCTGATTATTTCTTGAATATTATTTAAATCACACCTAAAACTTTTAATTCTATGTCAAGCCATTTAGTTCCTTTTTTAATAATTTGTATGACATAACATGTTCTAGCTCTTCTTTTGGCAGTAAGAAGCGTAATTGCATGTTTAAGTGTTTAACTATACTTTACATGCTATGATAATAATGTTGTTATAGCAGATTAATGAAATTATATTTTTTCGTTCTATTGAGAACATTACATTCCACTGACAAAAAAAAATCATCATTCATGAAATAAAAATTTTTGCAACAACGATTGAAATAGAGTACTTCAAACATTACACCGGAAATAGTGAATTGCAGAACCACGTGTTGCGTTTGTGGCACTCGGTGCCGAAATATTTGTTGACGCCCCCCTCGAGTTTTTGTGACTGCGTGTGTGTTCGTTGGTTTGATTTTCCTGCTATATATACAGTAGTCACACGCGTTGATCCCAAAGTCAACACCAAAACAACGCTCGTTTTTGCGCTTAATTATGGCTTTCACAGCCTTGCAATTTAACTTAGGCACAACACTGAGCCACCGTCTTTTCGAAATCAAAGGCGGTGGGTCACTGTTGGGCCTACGTTAACTTGCATGTCTCTACTACATGGGCATTCTCATTCCCCAAATATAATTTCAAGTTGCTATATAAATCAAGATTTTTATTCAGACCTGACAGTTTTACGTAACATGTTTTCGTATTTCGCTCGTGAGTGACAAATCCTTTAGCATAGACATCGACATTTGTTTTATGATTAATGTCACTATCGGACCCATGAGCCTGCAAATGAATTTCCCAAAGAAGACACTAGCAGTGACTCGTTTCTTTTAAGCTATAATCATCATCATCAACCATGGGTGTAATTCCCGTTAACTAAATTGTATCATTGCACCTTATTCATTGCATAGTGGTTCGTTTCTTGAAGGTTTCCATCGCACCAGTCTTTAATATCATCAGCCCACTCGCAATGAGGGCGTTTTTTTGCATTTCTTCTGTTCATTAAGCCAAACACTAATGTCTTTATCTTCCTGTCCTTTTTCATTCTGCAGAAGTGTCCAGAATTTCCTAGTTTTATCGGTATGACTTTTTGAAACAGGGTCTCTTTTAGTTGTATTCCTCTGTAGACTTCATCCCTTATCCTCTGAGTCTATCCGATTTGTAAGAATTTACGATTGCACTTTCATTCAAAAGCAAGAATTCTTCTCTCTAAATCTTTTGTTCATGTCCAAGATTCACATCCAAAAAAAAATTCACATTGCAAAAAATGTATGCCCTAAGAATACTGAATTTGGTTTTAAGGCTAATAGCTCTGCTCTTCCAAATTTTACCCATGTCTGTTATCAGTGTTATAGCTTTTCCAATTCTAATTCTAATTGTTTTTTGCTGCTGAAGTCATATGCTATGCAGCTTTTTAAGCTATAATGGACACAATCTTTAATTCGTGAAATGATTGGATTTTAATCAAAATTACAGAAATGTAAATAAGTGGTTGTTCTTCATCTCCAAAAAATACCTCAACAAAAGACCCCAAAAAAGTTAAGTAAATAGACTCAACAAAGGTGCTGGCACAGCAGATTTCTGCTCCAGGAAAATGTAGATGGTGAGTTCAGGCATCTCCGAAAAATAATCTATTGAAAACGGAAAAATCATTCATTAGAGCCCTACCTACAAAATTTGATTTAACGAATTTTGTAGGAGTTTATAAAGAAATGCCTCATGATCATGAATTCCCCCTTCCGCTTTTAACCGTAGCCCACTCAATGGAGAACAATCAGGATATCGTTGCCCACACAAGCAGTTAAAACATATCAGCTGCAATGGCTACAATTATGTGAGCAATGATTTTTAAATTTGAATGGAATAGAAAACTTTTATTAGATAAGGAATGTATTACATCTCGGAACTGTACAAAAATTCATTCAGCGAAGTACAGATGCGGCGGTTTTCATATTTAAGGTTATCAAAAGATGTAGAAACAGAACCATGATCGATGCAATGTTATACTAAAGAGTAGATCAGTTTTATACACTGTTTGATGATAGTATCATCTAAGGATGATAGATTATGAATACAGTATCACCTAAGAATGCAGAATATGCAAGATAATGACATTCTCGTACACATTAAAATACTTTTTCACAGTTTTCATTTTTAGCGAGATGTTTTCCCGCCGTACAGAATAAAATATAGCCTTTGAACAGCCACGAACAAAAAAAAAATTGACTTCCTAGGTTATTATATACATTATTTTTTATATAATACTAGTCGCTAAATTTTTCAAAAAATTACGTTTGATATAATATTATATTCGATATATTATTGTGTGAAATTAGTTAATCGTTTGGAATATAATGCCGTTTATTTTTAAATATATGCACAAATTTACACACCCTTTTGAATTCTTTTGTGTCTTATTTTTCATATGGTCGGGAATTCATTACAATATGCGAAACTATTTCACAATAATTGCCCCAACTCCCATTTCAGTACTTCCTGATCGCAGTAATGTGAACGAAAAGTATTTTATCATAAGTTCATGCACCAGTTTAAAATTTCTGTCTCTGCACTGAACAAGTGAGGAAATAATAAGATGTCAACGATTTCACTAAACTGAGAAGTTTTTCAGACCACTAACCGAATCACTTTTGGCCAAATCTTGTATTTCGTGATGTGTAATATATTTTTTATACGGTCGGGAATTCATTACAATATGCGAAACTATTTCACAACAACTGCGCCAATTCCTGTTTTAGTATCTTCTTAATCGCAGTTATGTGCACGAGAAGTATCTTATCCTAAGTTCATGCTCCCGTTTAAAATTTCTGTCTCTGCACTGAACAAGTGAGGAAATGTTAAGGTGTCAAAGTGCCGGGTGCACAGCTTTACCAGCGCTACGCCGAGCAGAAAAAGAGTTTATGCCCTTTTACGATTCACTAGATTGAGCAGTTTTTCAGACCACTAGCAGAATCACTTTTGGCCAAATCTTGTATTTCGTGATGTGTAATATAACATTAATTCGCTACAATTAATTGAACAAATCGATACATTTTAGCTCATCGTTTTTCGATGCTAAACGGAGTAAACTGTTGCATAAATTGCAGCCGAGATATTACCCTGTACAGCTTGTTTTAAAAAAAATGCGCCCAATCTGAATACACTCATAGTTACGTCTCCACTACAATACCGCTATTGGAACAAAATTTGACTTGCAAAAACTAATTGTCATGGTGGGTTCTGTCGCAATATATCTTGCGAAATTTTGTCATAGAATATCATTTAGATAATGTTT